>CM055901.1:45491727-45836727 GCA_029582155.1 Panopea generosa | reverse complement strand
TCATACGATATGCAAGAGTAAAATGCACAGTGTGGGAGCGTCCAGTATTGAACGCCGGAAGTTGCTGATTTGTACGGCGACGATTTGTCAGTTGCTGTATAAAAACAACAATCATACACTGTTTATCGCTCAATTTCATTATATATTTCAGGAAGAAAGACGAGATTTAGGATTTGTAGTAAGTATTCTTATATCGCAGTTTTGTTTTCTTATGCTGGTTTGTCTCAGAACCGAAACATTTTCACAAAATCGCTTAAAATACGACATATTTAAACGTGTTTCGAGGATTTTGTTGCCATCAAATAAGGATAAACAGTGGCGTAGCTTCCTATAGGCACTATAGGAACGTGCCTACACGTTTTTCTGAGAAATCGAAAAAATAAAAATGCCAAAAATGTAAAAAAAAAAAAAGGCTAATCCCTAGCGGGAAACTACAAATTCGCAACAAAAATAACCCATTAAATATGATCCAAATAGTTAACATCATTTTATCAATTTTGGTTATAAAACAGTGAATTCAATGTTAATATTGATGATAACCAGGCCCCTTAAACGTAAGAAATATAAGCCTAAACGCACCTAAGACGGCCAAAAGCTGGAAAATAATTCGTGGAAGCATGTCCCGGACCCCTCTACAACTGAGCCTTCATACAATTTTCAGCCAAACTTTGCCCCTGCATTTAAGCGGCATCTGTTCTCAAAGCAACGCTGAACGAGTTCCGTGATTCCAATTATAACACTTGCAAGACAAAATTCAAAAGGTTTTAAATCTGACAACTGGCAATAAAAACATGTGTATATATGGCTTCTAAATTACACGTGGTCGTAACCAGATCGCGAGTACAATACCTGTGAATGTGCCTTTGGCAATGGACTATAAATTATATTAATAGCTATTTCAATAAGAACGCACATATTATGTCCCTTTTTCTTTAATTAGCAATTGGGTATAATGGTAAAACTATAAGTGCAGAAAAATAACAAAAGATAAAACATTTATTCATTAATATACTGACTTAATGAGCATAATTTGTTATCATTTTATATTCATATTATGTAAATGTTTGTAACATGATAAACGTTTTATCTTGAGTGTATAAAAGACATAAAAATGTATACGTCGATCATTACTTTTTTGCCGGCGGTTTACCAATTAGGTGAATAGCCCATATTTGAAATCCTCGCACATGAGGTCAACCTAAAGAATGGTTGCATTCTAACAATTGCTTAATCACCGGTCGTGGAGGATTAAGCGTCTTTCCTATTTTCTAACATATTTCTAAACTACTACTTCTGTTGACTTTTATTTTCTTCAGATTTCTATCCTAGCACACAATAATCATATACTGTGTTTCTTATTATCTTTAACCATGTTTTCTTCATTATTTCCATACTCTAATTTTTTTTTAATCTTTGCTTCTTTCTATACTTGACTTTATACTCCAGTCTTGTTTTCCTTACTTACTCCATACTCAATTCCTGTAATCTAGTTTACATTCCATACTTACTTGGTTCTTGTAATCTTTATTTCTTTTTTCGATGAATACTTCAATCTTGTTAACTTGATATCTTTCCATACTTCATTCTTGTTATCTTTATTCTTAACTTATTTACTTGATTGTCGTAATCTTCGCTACAAACTTCAATCGTATTATCTTGTATGCCGGGTTACTACAACAGTATAAACTGCAAGGCTCATAACTAACAATTTTAAACCATTTTATGGCGCCGGCGCAGTCTTCATTTACGAAGGAAGAACCCACCTGATAAAAGACTATATAGCAAATAATAACAAGGAATTATATATCCCTACCACGTTATGTGACGCTGGTAAATACTGTTTACACAATCTGGAGAAATTAAAGCGTTACATAATTTTCTGAGAAATCGAAAAAAATAAAAATGCCAAAAAAGTAATAAAAATCAGATTGCTAGCGGGGGTAATCTATAAATTCGCAACAAAAAATCATTGAATATGATCCAAATATTTATCAATTTATTTGGTCATACAGTGAATTCAAAGTTAATATTAAGAATGACCACCTTCAAAACATAAGAAATCTACACCTAAACGCACCTACGACGGCTTAGCTGAAAACGATTTCGGGGGAGCATGTCCCTGATCTCGTAAACTGTGCCTACACATCGTTTTCAGCCAAGCTACGCCCCTGATAAATTGGGGTTTTCACGAATATATGCAGTTTTTTCTTAGATGTTGGTGCAGAAAAATCATTTCCCTATCGAAGACTTATATTGGTTTCTGCCTATTTTTGTGTTTTTATGTAATCCTCACTTCAATACTGTACGCCTAGTTGCCTATTCCACTTTATCGACTGCACGGCTAGTTGACAGTTAAAAATAACAGTTGTGTAAACGGATAAAATGAAATTTTGTGCGTTGTTTACAGGCGCAAAGTGTGTCTTAACCTATTGTATGGCAAACGAAATTTAGGCTAAATATTTGAAATGATTTTAATATAAAATCATTGAACATGACACAAAAGTAAAATGAACAAGGCGCCCCTTTTCATTTATGATATTGTATGATTTGAAAACTTCCCGCCAGAATGTTTCTCTAATTGTGTTTATTTGTATTATGATTTTTGCGACGCAAACACCGGCGTTGTTTACGCGATCAACATCTACATGTATGTTCATGTCCTTGTGTATGTGAATCAGGGTAGCGATGACAACCTGTCGGATCTCATTGTTGAACGCAGATAGTTTTTATGCGTTTCATTACACTGAATGATCTCTCACATGAGGCAGACGTCGGCAACATGTTAATGATAACCCCAAAACATCCCGCTAGAATGTATTTCTAATTTTGTTTATTTGTATTATGATTTTGTGTGATTTGACAACATCCCGCCAGAATGTCTTTCTAATATTGTTTATATGAAGTATGCTTTTGTGTGATCTGAGAACATCCCACCAGAATGTATTTCTAATTTTGTTAATGTGTATTACGATATTGTGTTATTTGAGAACATCCAGCCAGAATGTATTTCTGATTTTGTTTATATGTATTATGCTTTTGTATGATTTGCGAACATCCCCGAAAATGTATTTCTAAATTTGCTTATTTGTATTATGATATTGTGATTTGAGAACATCCCACCAGAATGTATTTCTAATTTTGTTTATGTGTATTATGATATTGTGTGATTTGACAACATCCCGCAAGAATGTCTTTCTGACTTTGTATATGTGTATTATGATAGTGTGTGATTTGCAAACATACTGCAAAAATGTATTTCTAAATTTGATTATTCTTATGATACCGTGTGATTTGTCAAAATCCCGCCAAGATGTCGTTCTGATTTTGTTTATGTGAATAATGTAACTGTGTGATTTGACAACATCCCCCCAGAATGTATTTCTAGTTTTGTTTATGTGTATTATACTTTTGTGTGATTTGAGAACATCCCGCCAGAATGTATTTCTAGTTTTGTTTATGTGTATTATACTTTTGTGTGATTTGAGAACATCCCGCCAGAATGTATTTCTAGTTTTGTTTATGTGTATTATACTTTTGTGTGATTTGAGAACATCCCGCCAGAATGTATTTCTAGTTTTGTTTATGGTATTATGCTTTTGTGTGATTTGAGAACATCCCGCCAGAATGGATTTCTAATTTTGTCTATATGTATTATGATATTTTTTGATTTGAGAAAATCCTGCACATTCAGAACAGCTTACAAATAAAAACATGCTGCATAGCCTAAGAAAAGGTAAACTTCAGTTAACGCATTCACATAAACAAACATGTTTTAAGTTGTTGCATGGAGTACAAGTTTAAAACAAAAGGGCCAGATTGGCCCTATATCACTCGCCTATGGCAGAGGAGACAATGCCAAAGACATGTCCAAGATATTATGGTTATATAACAACTGCATCAGTTTAATGAAAATCAATTATAAACTGTGAGTGCTTGAGTGCACACAACATCAAATACACACAATTTTTGACAATTCAAGGGCCATAACTCTGACAATATTTATCCGGTTGGTCAGTCAAAAACTCGTTCAATAGAATGGTTACATAATAACTGTGGAACTCTGCCGAAGATTAAATGAAAACTGCAAGAACTAGATTCACACAAGCTCAGGTGAGCTGAAAATATGGGTACTAGAGTGCACACAAGGTCAAATAGTGCTTTTTTTTTGTTCAAGGGCCATAACTCTGATATTAATGTTCCGATTTGGCCAGTTCAAGAACTTGTTCGAGATATTATGTTTATATAACTACTGTGTAGGTTTAGTGAGAATCAAATGAAAAATATGGGTGGTAGGGTGCACACAAGGTCAAATAGTGCATTTTTAATGTGATAAGGGCCATATCTCTGACATTAATAATCCAATTTAGCCAGTTCAAGAACTTGTCCAACATATTATGGTTATATTACTATTGTGCAAGCTCTAATGAAAAATGCGATTGCTAGGGTACACACAATTTTGAATATTTAAAGGGCCATAACTCTGACATGTGGGTGCCAGAGTCCACACAACCAAATGTTCACGGATGGACAACAGACAACGGCGATCAGAATAGCTCAATTTGAGCTTTGCTCAGGTGACCTAAAAACGTAAAGAACACACATTAGGCTAACATATGAAAAAAAAATTCACATTAGTTTAACATACAGGTGCTATGCAGAGCACGTGGTCCAGTGGTAGAGCATCGAGTTGACAATCAGAGGGTCATTGGTCACAACCTCTGACATGGCTATTTGTGGTGAGCAACACTTTTTCCGCATATGCTAAGTATTGGTTCTACCTAGAAAGACTTCAAGCATGATTAGTCTAAGTTGTAATAACACGTTATACAACTGAAGAAAAATAAGTCAGTTTTAAACTAAACCCATCTATGTTGATTAACATTTAAACCAATCCCATTCAAATCAGTTTCCATACTACTGTGCTTAAAGTATGGAAGTTTTAAGTTATTCTGCTTTTAATGAGATTGCATTTAAACATAGTTACTACAATACTAAGTCATGATCTATCCTGAACTTTCATTTAAGTTTAAATGTGTAAACTACTGAAAAAGGATGTTTATCAAACCAATGAAATTGAAATATATTTCACAAATTTTAGCACAAATGATCACAAACTGAGATGGGATAACACTGTCCCCTTTCCAAGGTAAACACGAAATTAAGGGGCTGCATATAGTCTGAAGTATTTTAGTTTCATATTATTTTTGTATACGGCAGATATATACATTTTATAAACATTAGGTTGAAAATTTATTCATTTAACAATTGAACATGGCATCTTTACACAGAAAATCGTTCTTTCACTGCATTGGTTTCACGGGGACATAAAACAAAAACTCAACAATAATAATTTAAGTGTTTTCTTTTTAATAATTCTGCAAACATTAATTAATCTCAACAAAAGTATTATATTTTATTTTAAAATGCCCTTTTACCATTTAGTATGTATCATTACTACTGCCATTTTTCAATATTTAGTGGCAAAATCTTTCCCTGAATAGACTTACTGGGTATGTTATCATTCTGTTTGAAGTAAAATTACTATAAAATGCAATGGTACAAAACTTTAAGTAAAATATTGTTCAGCACACATATCATTCAAATTACAACGTCTCTTACGTCCCCTGTCACTGGTTTAAGTATTTCTATTTTTAGCAACAATAAAGAGTCCCATGATTCTAAGAAAACAGAAATAATAACACAACCAATCATAATACAGGATCTTTAGAGACAGCCCACTCAGCACACAAGACTGCTGTTGTGATCCATAATATAACATATGATAAAAAGATCTCTTTGAAGAACAGAGCCCAGAAATATCACACTAAGTTTCATTGATTGTTCATTAAAAGTAATGGAATATGTAACACCCCGCATGCCCAATTGCACCAGTTTAAGCAATATTTTATTTTTAGCAGGACTGCATGAGCTAGTATTCTATTTTTAGCATGACTGCATGAGCTAGTATTTAATTTTAAGCAGGACTGCATAAGCTAGTATTTTATTTTTAGCAGCAATACATCAGCTAGTATTCTATTTTCAGCAGCACTGCATGAGGTTCATCATTCCAAATTACTAGAACAATAACAACCAAGTCAAGGAAAAGGTGACACCAAACAACATATACAACTGCTGTTGTAATTGTCAATAATATCTCAAAGCAATCAAGAAAAGAAATAGAGACTCTGCTTATCAAGTTTGTTTGTGATATGTAATGGAGTTAAATTCATACCAATTAAATCCAATAACAGGAGGTTTGTACGACTACAGACACAAAATATTAACCTACAACTTGGCAAGACAATGGTAGATGAACAAGAAATTTGATTGTCATTTACAGATATATGGAAATAGTGCAGGCTGGTATTTAGTTTTGATCATCTGCGACACTTGCTTTTCTAAAAAACAAATGTCTTGACAAGTTGTGCAGAAGAAACCCTTTGATTTGGAAGTAAGATCTGATTGGCTGAAACAAACACCTCTGCGATGGTTATACATGTATTATAATAAAAATATTTATTCGGACGGAAGTCGTGGCTGTTTCTTTGACATAGAAAACAGCTATTAATAATATAAAAATAATAAATATAAATATAAACATCCAAATGATACTCTTTTGAAATACTACTGAAATCTCCTAGGTAGTCTGATTTGAATCAACCAATCAAAAATGTTATTCAAGTTTTTGCTAAATAAAAATGATTTTATTCTCAGCTGAACAAATCAAAATGTTTGTCTTTTAGAAAAGCAAGTGCCGCATATGATCAAGACTAGCTGGTATTCTATAAAAATAACATTGTTTACCTTTGGATAAACCTGCACCTCTATTTCCAGAGCTTACCAGCTGCTAATGTAATGCTTAGCTAAACTTTCGCAGTCGAGTGTTTGTAAGAAACAAGTAAGTAAAAGTATAAATATCATTATATAGAACCTTGTATATGGCCCTCAAGTTGCTCTCAAGTTAATATATCATACACTCATAAATCAGTCTTAACAAGAAAATATCCATACAGCAATATATACAATCAACATATTGGTACAGAAAGATTTATATGTTATAATCTCCTCTAAATCAACATATACATGTACATGTACATATATAGGACTGATACAAGATAACAATGTTAATGGCTGCATACAATAGTTGTTCTAATTTACAAACAGATCTGTGTAATAAAATGCTCATCTTTGGAAGTTTCATTCACAATAAAACAATTCTAGAATATAATGTATACACTTATGTAAAACTTTACACATTGTAGGTTAGTTGACACCAACATGAAGGAAGATTCCAGGTTAACTCTACATGTACAAAAAACAACAAACTAACATACAGATTAAAAAAATACATCAACAAATGAATATGCAGAATGAACCTAGAACCATGATACCTGCAGAGTTTCAGCAAATTCTGTCGTATTACTCACATTGTCGCTTCTTACAACATACATGAGCCACAGTGATCCTATTTTTGCCATCACTCATATCACGCAATGGTTGGTAATTAACCATAATAGTGAAGATGATAAAAAATGCTAAAATGAACATAACACCCATTCTTAGGATTCCTACCCCTCTGCAAATATCAACAGTGATTCAATTCTTAGCCAGAACCACACGAGCTGAATTCAGTATGAAGATAAATGTTGCATTGCTGTTATTATCTACAGATTCTGGATGATTAAAACACATGTACATGTTACAGTAACTATCACAGTCACATGTATTTTTTGTTAAATAGATAATAATCATAAAATTAATTATCAATTAGTTATTATATATTCTGAGATGCAGAATAACAGAGGATTGTCAAAAGAACATGTAATATATGCACAACTATACACGAGTTGTTAAATATTAAAAAAACTACTTATTATACTAAAACTATATATGTTCCTTAGCAACACCAGACAGAAAGTGCCTATAATCTGACCAGATCGTCCATTTCAAGGTAAGTTTTAAGATGTTTTTTTATCTGTTTGTGACTTTAAAGTGAGAGAGACAGGTGTTTTACCACGTTTGCTAAGATATTAAATATAGGTAAATCAATATTTGCTAAGATATTAAATATAGGTTAATCAACATTTGCTTAGATATTAAATATAGGTTAATCAACATTTGCTAAGATATTAAATATAGGTTATTCAACATTTGCTAAGATATTAAATATAGGTTAATCAACATTTGCTAAGATAAACCACATTTGCTAAGATATTAAATATAGGTTAACCACATTTGCTAAGATATTAAATATAGGTTAATCAACATCTGTATTGTATCATGGGATATAATTATAGGATATAATTCATGAGGATTGTTCACATATCAAAATTCAGCGTGGCAAGACAAGTTTTTTTACCAGATATGTGAACTGCCCAAATGTTGATTAATCTATATATTACAAATGTTGATTGACGTATACATGTATACTACATTAATCAATTTTTGAAGTACTAACAATTAATTCTGTATTAAAAAAAGTACTGGTAATTCCTGCAATCTGGCTAAAAGGAAATAATTCACATTGAGAATATATTATAAATTATAGATATATTATTTTCTCTAGAAACCTCATTAAATCACAGACAAAAATGTATTATAAAAGTTTAACCATCTTATACAAAACACTACTGTGTTTTAAGGTTGTCATTTTAAACCTAAAATGACCTTAACCTTTGATAACTAGATAGTAAGTACCAATATTTTTAAATACACAAGAGACTAGTACATGTAGTTCAACAATGAGACAATAATATAACTTGTACGTTTTATGAAACTCTTTTTCCAAAATGTATGACATAATTGTCAGTTATTTGTTTTTAAACAAAAATGTTCTTAAAAAAACATATTGTTTATACTACAACACCTTCCTATGGACTTAACCTACAGTTTAAAATGACACATTAGACGGATTTTAATATGCAAATTAAAAACACACAAAAAGCTCCCCCAAAAGACAAGTAAATAAAGGCCATATAGTGCCAGAAGTCCATTTCATATACCAGAATTTCCATAGTATAAGATTCTAAAATGGATAAATTGATATTAAAATAAAACCTGCTATGTTCCCAAGACTAGGATTTTCACATGTTTGTATTATATCTGGTCAGAAGGTTATAAATGTTTTCATGCTCAACTCGAATTATACTTGTAAACCAGAATTAAGCAGGCTGGTAGTGTAATGGATAGAGTGTTGGCTGCTCAAGCCAGAAGTTGCGGGTTCGATCCCCAGCTCGACCTGATGCCTCCCATAAAAAAACACTCACGTACTGGTTCTACCCAGGAAGTGGACTCGAAAGCAGTTCATATAAGCTCTGAGCTTTCATCACAATCAAGCTAAAACAAATTAGTATACACTAAACCAGGATTGGTATAGAAACACAAATTAAAAAGCAAACACTTGAAAATGAAAGTGTTCATTCTGATTTGTGGTAGAAAGTTACAGGTATAAACACTTATTCTGTTATAACGAGTCCTTATTTTAAATTGAGCATGAACTCTACAGTTGATCGTGGGACAAAGTTTTATGACCTTGAACCCTTTATTTAATAGTTTATCTATAAATATCTAGCTATATTGGGGTATAAACTAATGCCAATGTTGCTTATATAAACGCATTAAAGACACATGAAACTCTACCTGAATATGTTATCTGCATAATTATGTGTAGAAACAATTTTGTCAATTCATGATGCGTTAAGCTTTGCCAAATTGGTTAAACAATAATTTAAAGAGATATATGGCAAAGTTTAAATTGACCTAACTCTTATTCACAAATCAACCCAATATTTACATGTCACTAAATGATTAATCACTCTCTAAGTATTACTATCTAAAGCTTCAAATTTAAGAAATTACAAACAGTTTTCATAACACTAGTTGTGCCAAACTAGTTTTGGATATAATATTGATAAAAACTAATGAATTTGAAATATATTTTACACTTTTTGTCACGGATTTACAAAATATGATACCTTTCATCAATTTACCAGGGTTATGCTCCTTTTCAAAGAGTGAAATAAAAAATAAGGGTCTGCATATTAGGTATTTCAATTCCTTATTTGTCATCTGATATATATTTATATATATCATCACATGAAAAATCATCAAAATTGCTGGATGTCCCCATAAACCTCTATAAAATTGTATAAACAGTCACATTCCATAGTAAACTATCTATGTATTGTATATATTGCAATTGAGTACACTTGCCAATTTAAATAAAACACAAAAACTTGCAGAATTTTAAGCACACACCATTTTTTATTTAGAAGGCATTTGCTCACAAATAAGTTTAATCCATACCGATGTGTGAATAAAACTAGTGGTCAGTCAGTCAGTCACTCACAGTGCAATAATAAGTCTGTATCACAATATTTAATTTATACTACATCAGTATATTTCCACTACCCTGTAAACGCCTGTAGTCCGGTGATAGCCCGTCCCAGGATCAATGCATGGATATCATGTGTTCCTGTAATAGAAAACATGTATGTCATTTAATCAATACCTTACAATAATTAAGTCAATACCGACAAAATTTTGTTTATGTCTCTCTACTCTTCTCTTTCACACAACTTAGGAGTTGCACACAGATTTCTTTTCAAGTCAAAGATTGTCTTAAAAATCATTGGACCATAAAGCCACAATTATATGCACAACTAAACTTCATACAGATGATACTTCCAACAAACTTTCATCAAAATCCATTGAACAGTTGAGGTGACGAATCTTAAAATCTGTAAGATTTCTATTTTAAATTATTAAAAGAATATAACATTTCCAAAACTTATCAAAACAAAATCACTATACAACACAATTAAGACTTCATGCTGATACTTTCTACAAGTTTAGGAAATTAAGCCTGTACAAAATATATTTTTTAAAATATTGAAAGGGACTTAACTCTTTTGAACAAGAGGACCTAAATCGCTCTAATGGTAACAGATGCTACATGTAAAATATCTAAGGTCTAGGCCTTAAACTTTCAGAGAAAAATGTATTTTCAAAAATTTTATTTAAAATATGCTTATAAGCTCTGTTGCAGGAGCATTTGTGGTCAAATGATGCTGGGTCAAGAACTCGTCCAAGATCTTGTGATTATATAACTGCTTAGCAAGTTTCGTTAAGATTCAATGAAAAATGAAGGTGCTATCACGTCTACAAGAGAAAGGTTAACAGACAGACAATGACAGACAATGCACTATTTACCATGACATAAGCCATGTTGGCCTTTGGCCAGTAGAGTTAAAAATCACCAGACTGGAACCATCTTGCTAGGTATACAACTAGATTTCATACTGATACAATGAGCGGCTAATAAAATGAAGTGTAAACAAGACCTCAGATGGACAGATAGGCGGGACAAAAATGTTATATCTCCAGTGGAAAGAGGAAAATTACTATATAACAAGAATTCTGAGGCACAGATGATTTGTCTCAACTGGTCAATATTTTTTCATTGTTAAAGGAATGACCTTCATTTATATTTTGTTAAAGTAAATCTTGCCAAAATGAAAGAAATCTTTTTTTATATAAGTTATTTTGAACTTTATTTTTAAATTTGTTACACAGAAAAAAAATATAACAATTTATTTAATATACATATGTAATGAATGGCAATAACTTTAAAATGAGAAATATTAAAAGTTCTCTCAAAATTGAGAATTGCCATTCTTTTATTAACAGCATATAACATTAAGCACCCAATGACAAAAATCTTCGATCCATGCATTGAATATTCCACAAAATAAGATCATAAAATAATCTAAGGCACTGTTATTACATTTTTTAAGAATAAGCCATGAGGTAATAAATTTATTTTGGTGTTCAACTCAAAATTCGTACTCAAACACAATTTCCAGGATTCATATTAAAACACAAGATTTAAAACATAAGCACTTGACTCAACCCCAAATTTGAAAGTAATAATACAGACTTGAGGTAGAGAGTTAGATATTTACATTTGATTTGTTTTACAAGTCCTTTCATGTTTTTTTTAGTTAACCCTTTACTCCATATATACCACTTCTTACAACCTTTACAAACAGAGTAGACCCAGATCAGGGTCTACTCTGTTTGCTAATAAAATATTGTAGACATGACGTTATACTGTTGGCTGAGGTAGTTATCTTCCTGCTCTTATGTGCTAATGTCAATTTTTATCCAATTAAAAATTCCTAGTAGGCAGAGTCTCATATGAATATTCATCAGGTAAAGGGTTAAGCATGTAACACAGAATTATATCAACCCCAGATACCATGTAAGTGCACTCACCTTCATATGTATTAACTGCCTCAAGATTCATCACATGTCTGATTATGTGATATTCATCGCAGATACCATTTCCTCCCAGCATATCCCTCGCCTGACGGGCTATCTCTAATGATTTACCACAAGAATTTCTTTTGATTAATGAGATCATATCTGGAGTTACACTGAAATATAAAATAAAAGTTGTCAGAAGACAACAAAGCTCGCCAATGGGATAAAACTCACCACCCATGCAAAGATTGAAATTGGAGGCAAACACCAAATCTTAAACACAACTAACCCAAAAGTCTAACCTGGGTGTCTACAGACAAAAAATTAAGTCCATTAGGGCCATAACTTTGCCAAAATACAACCCCAAGTTATGGTTCTTGGCTCTGTGTGTTCCATTGATGATGGTGAATACACATGTGAAGTTTCATTCATATCCAATGAGTGGTTGCATAGATATCTTACCTGATAAACAAGAGGACCAAGAGGGCCTGAGGACGCTCTACTGACTCATAGTGACCATAGTACCTTTTGAAATTCTCCTATGCAATAGAAACATTGGGGCAGGGTCATTTTTAACCCTAGGGACACCATTTGAACAAATCTAACAAAACTATAGTAGGTCATCATTACTACACATTTTGAAAATCTGTTGGGCTATTCATGAGATGAGATTTTTTAAGTTTTGGACTATTTTTAGTAATGGTGGCCATCTTGAATTTTAGATAGAAAAAAAATCTTCTGTATAGTCTCCTATGCAATTGTAACATCCATGTGAAGTTTCAGTTTAATTGGCCTTGCAGTTTCAGAATAAATGATGTTGTTGTTGTATGATGTTTAGCATCGCTTTCAACAATTTTTCAGTCATATCCGACGGTGTCTACTTGAGACAGTATTCTGAGATGCTGCCACACTGGAGTATCATGCCGCAGACACATGGTATGGGCCGACCAGACCTAGAACTCTCCTCTAAATGCTGAGCATCAGGCAAGGAAGCTTCTAGTACCATTTTTAATGTCTTGGTATGACCCGGCCAGGTATAAACCCACGACCTTTCATCTGCGAGGCGAACGCTCTACCACTAAACCACGTTGCGGTCCAGAATAAATGAAAAAAAAAAGAGAAAAGTATCCCTATGTAAAATTCTAAGTCCCCTTACAGGGCTCCTATAAATTTTAGTTCATAAATTCTTATCTGCAGTCAAACCCCTACACATTTATATCAAATATGTACAAATCTGACATACCGGTTCTTAAGAAAACAATTTCAGTAATTCCCAATTTGTACCCTTTTGGGGCCCCTCCTGACCCTTTAAGACATAGGAACCCAGTCTTTTTTGCAAATCTGAACCTCCATAACCTAACAATGCTTTTATGAAGATATAGGCAAAATTATTTCCATTTAAAAAAAAAAATATTATATTGACATGTGACCCCTAATTGAACCCTCGGGGCGGGGTCATTTTTAACCCTAGGGACACCAATTGAACAAATCTAACAAAACTATAGTTTGTCATCATTACAACATAAACATTTTGAAAATCTGTTGGGCCATTCATGAGAAAAAGATTTTTTTAAGTTTTGGACTATTTTTACTAACAGCAGCCATCTTGAATTTCTGATTGAAAAAAAATCTTCTGTATAGTATCCTATGCAATAGAAACATTGCTGTGAAGTTTCAGTTTAATTGGCCTGTGGTTTCAGAATAGATGAAAGAAAAAGAGACTTTTCTGTTTTCCCATAGTATACCTATGTAAAAGTCCCCTTACAGGGCCCCTATAAATTTTAGCCCCTAAATTCTTATCTGCAATAAAACCCCTATACATAGGGATAATTAATGCCAAATATGAACAAATCTGACATACCGGTTCTTAAAAAAAACTATTTTAGTAATTCCCAATTTTTACCCTTTTGGGGCCCCCCCTGACCCTTTAAGATGGTGGAACCCAGTCATTTTTACAAATCTGAACCTCCAGAATAAAACAATGCTTCTGTGAAGATATAGGCAAAATCATTTCCATTTAAAAAAAAATACATAAAAAAAAATATTATAATGACATGTGTCCCCTAATTGAGCCTTCAGGGCGAGCCATTTTTAACCTAGGGACACTAGTTGAACAAATCTAACAAAACTATAGTTGGTATAACTACCACATAAACATTTGAAAATGTGTTTGGCCATTCATGAGAAGAAGATTTTTTAAGTTTTGGACTATTTTTAGTAACAGTGGCCATCGTGAATTTCAGATTGAAAAAAACAAAACGCGAAAAACTAAACGCAAAAGTTTAACCTGGGTGTTTAAGTCCAAAAAGGACCATTTCTGTGCCAAAATGCAATCCAGAGTTATGGTTCTTGTCTGTGTGTGTTCCATTGATGATGGTTATCAAACATGCAAAGTTTCATTCACATCCAATGAATGCTTGCATAGATATCTTAAACTTAAACGCAAATGTTTAACCTGGGTGACTACTTTGTCCCGGCAAGCTAAAAACACAAACATATGATCAAATACTGGTGATGATATGTAGCTGACACTGACTTAACCATAGGGTCTACTGGGTAACTTCACTATAGTCTAACAAAGATCAACTGATATCAGAAATATACCTGTATCTTTACATTTAACAAGAGTTGTCAGAAGACAACAAAGCTTGCCTATGGGATAAAACTCACCACCCATGCAATGACTGAGATTGGAGGCAAACACCAAAACTTAAATGCAAATAAATGCAAAAGTTAATCCTGGGTGTCTACAGACAACGCCGATGAACCGCTGCTGGGGTCATGACAATAGCTCTCCTGGACATTTGTCCCAGCGAGCTAAAAAGAACATGCACATGCCTTGTGAATAAATGAGAATGCTCTACAACAATTTTTATAATTTTCAGATGGCCTTCAAAGATATGAACATGTTACTCCCCAGATAGGGAATAAGAACCTTTAATATGCAATTTGCTAAATCTAATAAATCACAAATTATATAATTTATTCTTCCTCCATTAAAACTTCTTAACTGACATTATTTTACCTTCGATTTAACGTATTTGTCAGTCTGTGCTTTTAAGGACTAGAGAATTATATAGAAATTTCAAAATTACATAGTAATCATTCTATTCTTACAGTCTGTAAATAACAGAAGACCTAAAATCACATTAAGAAATCATGATTTTATTGCAGCAAAGAAACTACAAAAATTTCTCCCAACATCTTGCTCAGATTGTTTCATTTTGATATAAAGTCACAAAATAAGTCGGGCTATATGTTTGGAAAACTTTTGTAATCAAGTTAAAAATGTGATAAGACTGGGTATCAGACTACATGTATATGATATCTATTTTCACAGACTGCTTCATTATTCTTCATTGTTACGATACACTTGGGTATGGTTTATTTTGAGTGCATAAGTACAACTATGTTTTAATTTAACTCTCAATGGAAGTGATCAATTAACACTTTATTATCACAATTTTTGAGCAATTTATAATTGCAAACTTGATAAGCATGTCTGCATTTTAACTGTGGTTAGATATTTTTATCTATCCCTAGGGCAGAGATAAAATTCTCACACTGTGATGCTGGAACCATCTTTGAAATAATATGATGATGTGAAGTATAAAGATTAAATTTAATGTCTAAAATTTCTTTTTTAGGTTTAGAATAAAAAATTCCATTCATTGGAATAAATGTTTTCTAAGAAACTCAGCATTTTCTTTTTGACCAAAACATTTATCACTCAGAAAGGAATTTTCCATCCGCACCTCAAACCGGTATAAGATTCTTATAATCTGCAACTTACAGTCCTTTGTCCTTTAGTCGCCCAACTTGCAGACAGGCCTGGAGCCCGATGGATATTTCAGTGAGCATATCAGCCATTTTCTTCTGTATCAACTGATTACTGGCTAGAGGGCGCTTAAATTGAATCCTACAATACAGATAATGCAAATAGGTTTCACTGGAGTCATTCACATACATAGATCATGTATTAAATTCTAGTTAACTGAACTTATAGTGGATTTAAAGAATGCCAACTAGATAAAACAAAAGTGATTTTATCTAAACATATTAATTAGATTCAATACAATCATGTTTGTACATGAACTTTATAATGAAAAGAGTTGATATAAAACTAGGAACTGGTTGGCAGCAGCACATGTTATCAATAAAGTACTTAATTAATCAGATAATGGAAAGTATTTGATTACAGTTAACACATTGTAAATATTAAAACATACATGTAGTTTTGTTACAATAGTTGGCAATTTTGATATAAAGTAAAACCTGTGTTAGTGTCACCTCTATTAAGCAGCCACCTGTCTTAAGCAACCATGTTTTCTACTACCCATTACTATGCTTGCAGGGTAAATTAACCTGTATTAAGCAACAACATGTCTTAAAAGGCCACCTTTGCTCTTTTCCATGACTGGCTGCTAAAGACAGGTTTGACTGTATATTGATGCAATACTTGTAGTGAAGGGGATAATTCATTAAAGTAGACTTATTTTATATAAATTCTCAAAGCATATATGCAATGGATGGCAATAGAAAATACAAATAAAAGGAACCTTTTGAACAACCACAAAATGCCAGTGCAGACAGAGGTAACTATTCATCTTTCTCATCAATGAAAAATTGTCTAAAACTGAAGGAAACTAGAGAAATAGTGATTGTAAATTGATGAACTTTTATTTAGCTCACCTGTCCAAGGTATATTGTCGAGCAGCATCAAGACAGAACTCGGCGGCACCAAGAGCACCCCATGCTATACCATAGCGTGCATTGTTCAGACAACCAAAAGGTCCCTAAAGGAAACAGTTATATAAGAATAAAATTATATGTGTCATCATGCCATAAAACATCATTCAGTTATCTATATCCGTTTAATATAGAGAACAGTAAATTGTAAATTCAAAAACAAGAAAAATGGAGTTAAGATCAAGGACTTGAAGGGAAAACCATATACAGGCAGTGTCTTATATCTTACTGATGTAATACAAAGTCAGAGTGAATAATACAAATTGTTATGAAATAGTATGACGAGAGCTCCATGGCTGAGTGATTGATGGCACTGTCACTGTTGGAGCCCAACTGAGTCTAAAAACATTATGTGAGAAACTTTGCCCATTACTTACAAAAGGACAGTGGTTTGACTCAGATTTATTCTGAGGTCTTTCTCCTACATTAAAACTGGATATGCATTACAGTCAACCCTGTCTTAAGCAGCCAATCAAGGGAAGGAGCAAAAGTCACATTTTAAGACAAGAGTTGCTTAATACAGGTGAATATGCACTGGAGACATAAAATGTGATATAGCTAAAGTGGCTGCTTAAGAAAAGTGGCTGTTTAATAGAGGTGAATGCTTACACAGGTTTGACTGTATATAATGTCATGTGTTGAAAATGGGGAAAACACCATTAAAAATATCTACTACCTATATAATACCTATATAACTTTAATGTGAAAACAATGAATACTGCAGGTGCCAGAGTGTACAGAAAGATCAAATGATGCAATATTTGACATTTCAGGGACATAAGTCAGACATGTATAACCTATTTGGCAAGTTCAAAAACATGCCCAAGATGTTATGATTATATCAATATTTCATAAGTTTGATGAGAATCAAATAATAAATTAAGAGATTTCATAAGGACAATTTACACAATATTTGATGTTTCAATAGCCATAACTTAAACACTTATAATCTGACTTGACCAATTCAAATAATTGTCTGAGAAATTATGGTTATATGACTACTGCGTAAGTTAAGTAACAACCCAATGAAATTCACAAGTGCTACAGTGCACACAACACGAATATTTACCGACCGACCGATGACAGACAGACGGATGATAGACACAGGTCGATCAGAATAGCTATCCTTGGGCTTTGCTCAGGTGAGCTAAAACTGAGATTCCTATATTTCTCTTTATATGTTTGTAACTAATATTATTTCTTTTTACATATAATAAGTGTAAAACAAGATAAATAAAACTAATGGACACATTTTTTTTGTATTTCTACACTTATTAAACAATGGTAATTATGGTTATATGACTACTGCGTAAGTTAAGTAACAACCCAATGAAATTCACAAGCGCTACAGTGCACACAACACGAATATTTACCGACCGACCGATGACAGACAGACGGATGATAGACACAGGTCGATCAGAATAGCTATCCTTGGGCTTTGCTCAGGTGAGCTAAAACTGAGATTCCTATATTTCTCTTTATATGTTTGTAACTAATATTATTTCTTTTTACATATAATAAGTGTAAAACAAGATAAATAAAACTAATGGACACATTTTTTTTGTATTTCTACACTTATTAAACAATGATAAACTTGTTAACGTACCGCTAAACCATTGACATGAGGCAGCATGTTCTCTTCAGGTACCTCCACATCTTCCATCACTATCTGGCCCGTTATACTGGCTCGTAATGAAAACTTCCCTTCTATTTTTGGTGCTAAAATTGAATAAATCAACTTAGAATCACCTTTAGTTCTACTGATATTCATTCTGACATGCTGAGGTCTTCACTACACCAATAAAATTGAATACGCCACATATAACTGTAATGTGTAAGAAATTATGTTACTTAACTTTGAAAAATTACCTCGGGCTGAAATATACTTATTTTAAGTAAGTGACTGGATATTGCATACAAATCCAGATTTTTGTATTTGATCATGTTGACTGAGTACAATGAGAACTCACCAGACAATCCCTTCATGCCCTTTTCCAAAATAAAGCCCTTGATCCTGTTATTTTCTGAGTCACATTTTCCCCACACTATAAACACGTCCGCTATAGGAGAGTTGGTTATCCTGAAAAACAGTATACCATGTAAGATAGACGTAATTATGGGGCAGTAAGTTTCAATATATCAAACTTGCACATTAGTCATTAGTATGTTTTTATCTAGGCTTTATATAATGAGATTACTTAATGAGCACCAGTACTTGGCCATAATCATAGATGTGAACATTGCCAAGACCATTTGTTGTACCTTGAGCAAATATTCACCTACATCTTTTATACAAAATGTTAAAACTACATGTATTAGTTACTACTAATAAATTGTATTTAAGTTTGACTCTATAGTTAGTTCAGAGTTTGTATGAATCAAGTTCATTTCATGGGTATAACCAGTAGTGAACATTGTTTTGAAAGACCATTTGTTCTATCCTGGGATCAAAGCACCTGTGACCTCCAGCATGAGTGATAAACACTGTACCCACTGTGCAGCTGCCATGGTTTCATCTTACTTCATAATCAACAGACCAGTGCTCCAGTTAAGCACTATGTTGGGGGTATTCAAGACTTAAAATTTCTGAATAAAGCACTGAAATTTAAATTAATGGGTAAAATAAGGATTGGTTATTCTCAATTTCAGTGTTGATTAGTTTGTTTTAAATGGCAATTTGATAAGAAAGTTCATTTTTACCCTTAACATTTTGAAAATTATTATTGCATACTAATTTAAGGGGTAAAATACTCATATGAAGAAAAGCTTATAAAGCTTATCTGGAACACTGAAAGACACTTGACTACTTGTACCCAATATAATCAGCTTTTTAAACACCTCGCTTATATACTGGCACACATCTCGTACAACCAAGCTATGCATCAGATCAATTTAATGCAACACTTACCATGATTTTGATCCATTTAATGTGAATGTTTTACTTGATGGGTTATATTTAGCATTAGTTTCCATGGATGATGGGTCACTACCATGATTAGGCTCGGTCAGACCAAAACATCCAATCAGCTCTCCCGTTGCTGAAATTAGTTATATATAACATATCTTTATTCATAGATAATATATTACGATTCATACACAACGTGCGGTAGCCATCCTCCTATCAATCATCATTGTTTAAATTATGAGCTTCAAGTTCAAGGTTAATGTCGGTTATTTAAGAACAAGGTAGACCCATATTAGCGTGAAATCTCACGTTTCAGAAAGTGCCCACCATCTGTACCAGATTTCATTATTGGATTCAATATACTGAAACATGCCATGGAACTTGTCTAAGGCCACCCTTAATAAATTGCTTGTTTGCCACTTCCGACTCATACCATTTAGGGTGGGTACGTAAATTCTTTTTTTTTGTCATCAATCAGAGAATCTTTTTAAGGACAATGTAATGACTGAGAATTTTTAAATGAACACCAAAAAAATTAAATTTTTTAATTTGGATACCCAAAAACATTTTCCTGACCAGTGGGTTTGTTTTGGGTTGGGCGAAAGCGGCAAACAAACAATTTTTAAATTTAGGCCTTATAAATAAATCTTAGAATAAATGGTAGTGAATAACATTTACATTGTCATTTTGCTGAAAAAATAATAATTATGTATTTCTACATTTAAAATTGAGCCCTTCATCTCCACAAGGTCAGCTAGCTTTCTTTGTGGCAGACAAGATAGGTTGATTTTAACTTTTCAACCAGCATTAAATGGTATTCTGCAAATTAAAAAATAAATTAGTTGTCTTAGAATATTAATCCATCTAAATACTTTACCAAACAAGCCGTTGTATGCCAAAAATACACCCTGATCATATTTTTTCTTGGATTCCCTCATAAATTGCCTCCATAAGTATTCAACTCTAGGTACACCCCTGCAGGGTTTGTTTTTACACAACTATTTATTATGGAGAGAGGGAGGTTTTCAAGAATTCAAGCAAAACGAGGGAAATTATTACTAATGGACACATTATCCCCACAAGAAATGCCATGATTAGATGATTAACTAAACAGTATTGAAATATTTCCAGATTTTAATTACTGTACTGTAATAAATTAACAAACATAATGAGTGACGCAATTTATTTCAGATTTTTTATAATTGCATTTTATTCATTAACATGTTAAATGACAAAAATAACAAACTCAAAACTTACCCAGCCTCGGTAAATATTTCTGTTTCTGTTCTTCTGTACCATATGCATTTATAGGATGCATGACCAGGGACGACTGTACACTCATGGCTGACCTGTAACTGCTGTCTACCCTGTGGTGGAAAAATATTTTAGTCTGAGACCAGCTTGGTTCAATTCTTTGGAGCTTGTGGCCCAGTGGCAGAGCATCTGGTCAGCTTAGTTCAACCACTTGGAGCGCGTGGCCCAGTGGTAAACCATCATATCCAAAATCAGAGGGTCATGGGTTTGATCCTCTGCAACTGCTATGTGTGGTATCCTTGAGCAAGACATTTTATCTTTATATGCTTCGTCCTGGTTCCACCCATGAAGACTCTGAGAGTGATATGTTCTGTTTCACACAATCATTATAATACAAATAAATAAAATTCTGAAATGTTCCTTCTATAATAAAATTGTAATTATAAAAACAATATTCAAACAAATGAGTTACCACCATCTGGTATAATGAATTACTGTATTGTATTGTGCCAACAGGATTAACTCAGCCATTAGCATGTCTGACAATCAATCAAGGGACTGTGAGTCCAAATCCTCACCTGACTAGTCTCAAGGGTGACTGATATATGACATTGCATCTCATTATCAATCATCTCTTACCAATGATTCAAGTGGGAAGGTTATCTGTCAATTACGGAGATGTATGCCCTTGATCCCATAAAACTGATGCTAAATCAATCAATGCATTGTGTTTCAACATCACTTTCAACGATGTTTTTGTCATATTATGGCAGTATCAGCTGGAAATAGTATTGTTTGTGATGTCACAAAAAAGATTCATATGTATACACACAGGGTACAATATCTTATCTGATCACATTATGTGGACACCAGACAGACCATGCACACCTAAAACAATGTCCTTAATGCTGAACAGCAGGTAAGAAAGATTTAAGTATTACTGTTTACATCTTTGGTATAACCCAACAATGTATATTCATCTGCCTGACATACTTCAATACTGTGATATAACTACACATACATGTATTAAATTTCCTGGGTGCATGTTCAGGTTTTTGTGAGCAATTATATGTCTTAAATAATAAACTTATTTTACAGAATGGTTTCATTATACAAATTTCGATTTTAATTTTTTAAATACTCACATTGTAAAACATCTCACCTTTCTACCTCCCTGGCAATTAGTACATATGCTACTGATGACAAAACATCTCACCTTTCTACCTCTCTAGCAATAAGTCCATATGCTACTGATGAAAAAACATCTCACCTTTATACCTTCCTGGCAATAAGTCCATATGCTACTGATGACAAAACATCTCACCTTTCTACCTCCCTGGCAATAAGAAGTCCATATGCTACTGATGACAAAACATCTCACCTTTCTACCTCCCTGGCAATAAGTCCATATGCTACTGATGACAAAACATCTCACCTTTCTACCTCCCTGGCAATAAGTCCATATGCTACTGATGACAAAACATCTCACCTTTCTACCTCTCTGGAAATAAGTCCATATGCTACTGATGACAAAACATCTCACCTTTCTACCTCCCTGGCAATAAGTCCATATGCTACTGATGACAAAACATCTCACCTTTCTACCTCCCTGGCAATAAGTCCATATGCTACTGATGACACGCCTGCACAGCCATAGCCCTGTATGGTGGGACCCAACACACCCATTTCACCCATCTCTGTCATTATCTCTGGGTGAAATACTGAAAAGTAAATTAAATCATCTATCAAAAGTACCATGTTTGTACCTAACAGTATCTTGTTTATGTTAGACGAGAATGAGTTGCCATGGTCCAGCACTCTGAGAACCAAAGACATTGGCAATCTGGTCAAGGCAAACACTAAAGTGTTTCTGAGTAGGGTTTTCTGTTGAACAAATAACAGGATATAATATAACATCCACTGTTGTATGAAAACTAGTAAAATAAATATATACTGGTATACAAATCTGAGTAGAACAACTGACCTTCCATCATTAAGACAAACTGTGACATGAACTAATTAATACAAGCTCAGCTAAAATGAACAACCTCACCCAAGCAGGGGCGTAGCTTGGCTTAAAACGATGTGTAGGAACAGTTGTAAGGGGTCCAAGTGTATGCTCCTCCGAAAAAAAATCAGCTTGACTAATGTAGGAGTGTTTTTACATATATTTCTTATTTTCAGAACCCAGTTATCCTTAATATTAACCTTGAATTCACTGTTTTATAACCAAATAAATGTAATGTTTTAAGGTTTGTTCACTTCAATAAAGAAAAAAAATGAAAAAGCATAGGTGTTCAGAAAAAAGTGTAGGCACGTGCCTACAGTGCCTAAAGGAAGCTACGCCACTGCCAAGTGTTGAGAGTTTAAAATTACCTTCATTTCTGTTTGCCATAAGCACTCGAGGCATAAGTTTATTCTGGCAATACTGTCGAAACTGGTCCCGCACAATAATTTCTTCTTCTGTAAGCTGACTCTCAAGATTAAGTGCATCCCTCCAGTCAAACTTCACTGCAAATTATTTTTATACCTACATTATTATGTGACAAGTTTTGTAATCTTTTCTGGCATTTAAAGACGCTTTGTGGCTATCAGAGAATATAACTTTTTAATTCCATATAATAATGAAAACATATCAAACAAAACAATATTAACAATGACAGTAACAAGCACCTGTAAAGAAAAATATAAAAATTGAGCATTCAGTTAGTATATTTAGAGTTTCACATTTTTACAATAGCTCACTGTCTACTATATGGTGTAATACAAGAAAATACTTTGTTTAATTTATTTCTGCCTGATCCTTCAAGTCTTCTGAATTTTTTGTTAAAAAATTTCTGTTATAAAACAATGAAATAGAATATTGTGTCATTTTCATGTTGTGTGTGGATATTGCCATGTACCAGTATTCTGGACTGTTACACTGTTCATATCGGATATTTTTGATGTACAAAACAAAATAATTTAGAGTAAAATCAACTATCATTTCTGGGTTTTTAGTTGTTTTCATATGAGCTAAAGACATATAACAGAATAGCATCATAATTTGTCATTTCTTTTCCATTAAAAATGCCACCACATCTGGATGAAAAAAATGACTACTGATACATTACCAGATGTGTACAATGTATGTAAACCATGGGTCAATGTTTTTACACAATGTTCATGAAATTGAATTAAAAACATGTGTTTAAAAAAATCTTAGACTAACTGACATGCCCATTCTTTTTCTGAAGTGAAACAGAAAACACATAAAATATTGTGTAATCTTATACTTTACGTTCTTTAATACCAAAATAAGCTCAGATTACAGATAAGCCACCATTTCAAATGCTTTTGCAGCGTTGTAACTAGAGTTTTTGAAAGCTGCTGACACTTGTGACAATTTCCAGTAAATGAACAGACCAATAGTAACTTTCATCTCCTAATTAAAGTAAATGTATATATATATATGCAATGTGACATCTTAAAGAGTTCATAAGTTCATCTGACATATGTTTTGAACTTCTAAATAACAGAGGCTATATATCTGTATCTGTGGGATTATCTCATCCATCTCAAAGATAATAAGTGGGAGGTGCAAGTCATGAACAACAATTTGATAAAATAATAAAAATCAGAAGACTAAAAACATTTGCATTATTTAAAACCTAGAACCAGTACTAAACATAATAAAAATGATATATAGAAAAAGTGTCTTGCTCAAGAACACCACACATAGCTGTGAAGAAGGTTTGAACTCACAACCCTCTGGTCAATTATGGATCTGATGCTCTCAAACACTTGCATTTATATAAAAATAAGTGAAGGGAGGCCTGTCTTGAAGATCTCAAGACTGGGATTTATCTTGATCTCATTATTTATATGAAATATTCTCCAGTCAGTTTCTTGGGAACAACTGGTACTGAGTGTTGTTTCTGAGAGGTCATTGGAAACTTGTCAGCGTACCCTTGACCTCTGTCATGTGTGGCCCAAAGTCATGTATAACATTCAATCTTTTCATGAGATTATCATTTATATTATGTTTGATGGGAGTTTAAGATTTTACAATAGACATTGCCTCTAGTGTCCCATCTTTCATAATTTCAATCCAGCAAAGGTCTAGTCTATGTTTGAAGGTTTCTACTGAATCCGACACTTGAAGAAACCTTCAAGGTCATTCCAACTATTGATGACGAAAAGATTGAAAGATTTTTCTCAATGTTAGTCCTTTATGGAGAGCTGGTTTGAGCAGCTTCATTTCGCTTCCAAGTGTAAAACTAATTTCAGAGAGTGATCTATATTGTATTTTCAGGTCATCAGTTTGTACATTTCAATAATATCACCCCTTAGCCTTTGGACTCTGGCTTAGGGAATATAGTTTTGGTGTTCATAGTATGAATGTGTTTCGAGTTCAGGAAATGATACAAGTGGCAGATCTTTCGATCATTCTAGGTCTTTCAAATAATATGGGCACCAACACAGAATAGTAGTTCTCACATAGGTGTTATAAATAATTTAAAACTGTCAATATTAATACATTTAAATGCATGTTTAAATGAATACATGTCTAAAAATCCTAAGCGTTGTATTGCTTTCTTGGAAACTTTTGCACACTGTATACAAAGTTTGTTTGTAATTATTTTTTTAAAGTAACTCACAGACCAATTTCACTTGCTGAAGATTGTATTGGATTTAGATATTTAAATGATAAGCTCTTCCCGGGTTGTCATGACCGAAATGTAGTGTTTTACCCTTATCAATGTTCAGTGATGCAACAGTTTATGACCTCAAATTTAATAATTGCATGTTATCGGTGACTGTGTGGACTAAGGGCACAAACATTCATTTAGTAATTTACCTGTTGTGGACATGAGCCCAGATCGGTCCAAATATTTTATGTTAGATTCTTTGCCTGTTACTTGTGGAAGGCAGCAGTTCTACTCAGATTGAATCTGAGGTCTTTCCTCCACCAATAAAACTGGAACGTAACCCGTTACATGTTCTTTTAAATCATATAATAACAAACCTGTGGAAGAATTCCGTTGACATACTGTTGTAAGTGGCAATAGTGATTTATTGGAACAAATCACGCGTACAATTTGTCTTAATGACATATTTGAAACGTATATTTAATTGATTCTTTAGGAGATTAGACATTCAATTATCAGCAAATTTTGCATAACAAATTTGACCTTGACCTCGTGGAGGTGTGTCTTTCCGGTTTAACATATGCTGTGAAATAAAATTATAAAGTACAATTAAAATAAGTATAACAGTTTTGTGTATAAAATAGTTTCAGCATGTTATACGTATTTAAATGAATTAATTAATTTTTAATTTAGATTTTTAAAACCGACACCGGCAAAAAATTGCAGGCCCGCAGAAACACGTTGAACTTCCGCAATGGCTGATACAGCTGGTCGTGTTCTCCAATACCTCAATATAAATGGAACTGTTGACACACTCATTCTTGCAAAGGAAATTAATGAAGATCACCAAAAGCTAGTTGGTGCTGTGAAAAGTTTACAAGCTTATGGAGATGTAAGATATTGTTAATATTGTTTAACTTTGAAGTTCTTGTGTCCGAATCTATATTTCCACACTATTGCATCACCTGGGTCGTATTCACCAAACATTCTTGAGTATATTCTAATACTTAAGCTTGAAAATCCAACTTCAACCTTAGGTATCTAGTTATGCATGACAGACAGAATAATTGTGAGAGATAATTTGACAATATATCAGGTCTCCGTACATGTCTGGTTCTCTAAAAGTATCACATGTTGCTTGCTAATACAGGGTTGAGACAGTATCCAGGAAAATGTGTTAGCTAACGTTAGCAAACAGTTTAACGAACTGAATGCAGTCATGGGTTGCATTCAACACAGTTGAACATGTTAACTCTGTTTATAAACATGAACAGTGACCAAACAAATGAAAAGTAAATGGAAATCTGTCTACTCTGCACTGAGGACCAAGTGCTCCAAGAAAATTTTTTTTGGGAAAATAGATAAATGAATATGCATGAGAGGTTTTCCAAAGTCTCATTATCGGGCATGTGGTGTGATAAACACTGCAGGGGTCAATTTTTTTATACTGATTAGTTACGATCTATAAACAACAGTTTGACCTGTGTCGTATCAAATAGAGATATTTGCAGACCTGTGTATTATGAAAACTAACTTGTCCGATTTTTAAGACAAGTCCGACGGGCGAGTAACTTTGAAAAAGCACATGCCTAGATCCAGATTTGACAAGCCACGGGCATCGGGCTGTCCTATTCTTGGAGCACTGGGACCCTCCATTTCTCATTAAGTCAAGTGATTAAACAAAAGCTAACAGGGCTGAATTCAGTTCAGTTAAACGTCGGCTAACATATTTCCCTGAACACTGGCTCAACATCGTATTAGTACACAGTGTGCAACAATTTTAGGGAATCGGGCATTAAATGTGATTGCTGTTTAATGGTACTGAATGTAGCCCAGCTCTCAGGGGTGTTTGCTCTGTCATTAAACGTTTAAAGTGAACATGGCATTCAGTTGACTTCTGTTATCAAATGTTTGTAAACAAATTAAACGTTTAAGTGAACTGAACGCAGCCAAGTTATCATTATTTGTGTCTCAGGAAGAAAAAAACATAATAAATTATCAAATGTTATGTATGTTCAATTAATCAATTTTATATATCATCTTTCATTGATGGGAGTAGTGCCAGATACACTGCTTAAGACCCATTCTTTAATGTTGTCCAGAAACAATACAACAAAAACTATGTGTTTTGAAAATTACTTCACCAGGGTGAAAGATGATTAATTTTGTACACTAGTCGTACACTTATTCTTGGATGTTTCGTACCCTACCCCTGGCTGACTTGTACCCTAGCCCAGGTTGTTTCAGACCCTCACCAATGTCAGAGACATATAAATAAGCTACTGCCGATGTTGATAACTTGATACGTACCTGATATCTTGTATTTATTACTACCGGTAATGTCCATTGTTGGTTATCTATAATGGTATAACTAGAGAAACAATATCGTTTAGAAAGAAAATATTGTAAAAGTTTATATATTTTTGCCATTTTCAAACTTAGAATGGCTTATATATATTTATCTTTTTGAATAAATACTCATTGGAGATTTTCATACTCTTGGATATATCTGTCCTATGAATTAAAAACATAAATATATAGATGTTAGAGTATAGAGAATAGGCCTGACGCGAGAGCGACTATCGCTCCACCCACTGGATAAGTGACTTTGTTTGTCCAGGTAAATACAATGTAGCACAATGTAGTGTTAGCTTAGAGACGGTTTATTGTCATAGGAAAATGGCAATGTAGCAACCATAAATATATAATGTAAACAATTTTAACATTCAGTTGAATCTTGATATTGGAGGGACTGCCAAAAAAAAATCAAGATATTCAAATATCAACATATATATTGTCTCAAGATCAATATTTATTTTCATTACCTGATACTTGTCATATGTTAGTTGTATGTTCGCTTTCATATTACAGCCTGCACTGCAGTAGAATTACACTGTCGTGATAATCCTAACATACAGGTCCTTCTTTGAATTGCTTGGCAGTGTGAGATATAAGTTGAGGCTGATTGAATCAAACGATATTTATACAATTTACATGCTATTACCCAATTGGGTGACACAATGTTTGCAACATTCTATCAGTCATAAAAACTGACACCTTTGCTGTAGACTGGTAATTAGTGTAATGTCTTAAACTGTGAAAAATATGAAAAAAACACAATAATGATATTATGTCAACAATTATAATATCAAGACAATTAAAGGTGTGGAATGATCAAGTGAAACTAAAATGTTTGGCATGAGCAGCTTTGGTGCATCCAATGTCGATATGACCCATACCTTTCAAAGGTTCGGGCCAGTCACTTTTCTTGTCAGTTTATTACATCTTTTAGTTAAATTTGGTAATCCTTGGTGTTTTTCGCATTCAATCATGATCCTATAGTTCTGAGCGTTTGTGGTTAAAAGTGTTAGGTTGTTTGTATATATAAAGATGAAATGTGGAAGTCGTGAAACTTTCAAAAAAAGTTGTTAACAATGTACGGACGACCTACTCTAAACCTATCTGAAAACCTTTTTATTTTGTTTTCTATGCGGTATCGGGTTGCGCATGCACAGCATTTTAATACCAGTTTAAACATAGGCCGGTCCAAGTTTTACAGCGGTATTCCCGGCATTGACATTTGAAAAGTTCATGGCCCTGTGACCATGGTCATAAAAACAACTAGATTCTAGTTGTTGTAACTTGCTTCCAAAAGTGAAACATTCGTTTGAAGTTAAATTGTTTTGAAGTTGTTAACTTAAATTGCACTTTTGACTGAGAAATTTGTGGGAAAGAGGAAGTAAAACTGTTTTAGTAAAATATCTACTTTTTTACCTCCATTTATTCAAGTTGATTAAGTTTAAGCCAATTGATGACCCCCAGATTTGAAAATGACCCCAGATTTCTAGTCAGTGGGTCATTAATGACCCCCAAAAAATTGGAGCTGGCGAAAACACTGTTTTTAAATTACTGGATCAGGATGTTATAGAGACCATTGTGCAATTATAAATACTGGCAACAGTAGTGATTTGGACGAATCGAATGCACCAGAAAAAATCGAAAATTCCGAGCCAAGTGGCTTTTCTAGAACCCTTCATAGCTTGTTCACGATGAGAAATCAAATAAAATGTTCTGCAAATTGTGCAGAGACAGTGGTAAGACAAACACACAGCTGTTAATAAAAGTAAAACAGCTTATTTTGTTCTTTAAAAGACAAATATACGGTAAATTTGATACGTTTAATAGCCTTTTTGCTTCAAGGAAATGCAATCTCATCCTGATGGCCCATTGAATTTTCAAATAAACAGGAATAAATTTACATACAAAAAGAAGGGGAAAAGTTGGGATGGCAAAAAAAATCAACACAACCGGAATATTGATTTGGGCGATATCAAGATAAAAGTTTCAACTGTATTTATACATTTAAACCTTAAAATTAATTTGCTGAATCCAATTACTTGAGTAAGTAGTGTTCAAAAAATGGTGATTTTACAGATGGTTTATTATGCAGTTTTTGATATCCACAAATCGAAGAACACCAACCAATGAAATCACAGGAAATTTCTGAATTTGTAGTTAACCAGTAGCTGCATTTTCACCAAATCGAAAGTATTACAAGAATTTATTTTATTAAAAGATACTCGATGGTTGACTAGTAAGATGTCCAGTGACAATTATGCTTCCAATATTTCTCTGTAGATTATAAATGCAGAACAGAAGGTGAATAAGACTTTGGAATTGACTGATGAAGGAAAGAAAGTAGCAGAGGATGGCAGCCATGAGGCAATGGTGTTCAATTATATCCCTGAAGGCGGTACATCACAGGCTGAAATCATGGTGAGTGTCTGCCATACACACATCTTTAAAGGGAAATTCTCTCTACTGCACAGCTCTACTACATTTCTTTACGTTTCACTCCTTTTAACTTATATTGATCAGTATTTCTTACTTTACACTGCCAATGCTGCAGAAAAGCACTATTTGTGGTTATTTAAGCCTTGAAATTTCTGAATAAAGCATTGAAATTAAAATTAAGGGGTAAAATAAGTATTGGTTATTCTCCATTTAAGTGTTGATTAGTTTGTTTTATATAGCAATTTGATAAGAATGTTCATTTTTACTCTTAGTATTTTTGAAAATTAGCATTGCATACTAATTTAAGGTATAAAATACTCATTTGAAGATAAGCTTATCTGGAGCACTGTGTAACTGCTGTAAGTTTCTACTTTTGTACTGCTCTATTACTAATTTCTACACTGCTGTACTTTTCACTTCCACAGTTCTTTACTTTTCACGACTGCAGTGCTGTACTTTTCACTACTGCGATGCTGTACTTTTCACTCCCACAGTTCTGTACTTTTCATGACTGCAGTGCTGTACTTTTCACTACTGCGGTGCTGTACTTTTCATTACTGCGATGCTGTACTTTTCACTCCCACAGTTCTGTATTTTTCATGACTGCAGTGCTGTACTTTTCATTACTGCAATGATGGCCCTTAATTCATCAAGATTCATTTGAGATTTAGACTCAGACTCAAAATGTCAAAAATTCAAGATTCAAATAACATGTATTAAACAAGCAAAATAATATATTTGTTTGCAGAATCGAGCAGTTTTACTGATTGTTTAACAGAAAACGTTACAGAATCACCTTTCTTACCCATAAGTGCATGTCTAAAATTATTGATGAGTTTAGGCGCAATATGTATATTCCTTGGCAGGGGGGCTGGTGCGGGCCATATTTCGGTCCCAAAACTTGTCAAACTAGGACCTTGTACATGTATCTCTCAGCTTGCTGTTTGCAAACAATGGAGACTATAATATGCCATCAGGTTAAAAGTCATCTTGCATATTTTAATTGTTTGGACCTCATTTGATTTTTATTAACACCCTTTTTAATGATAATACAAATCTATGTTCCAAATAAATGTATGATGGGGGAGTTTATTATTTATTATAAAAAATAAATAAATTAAGGTTCAAAATTTATTGTTTTCTTTAGCAAATGTTTCTATTGCAAAAAAAAAAGGCATAAAATTTAATAGTTAAAATTTGATATGTACTCTTTTAAAGAAAAATGTTCCAAATGCAAAGATTGGCTTCAGTAAAGCTATGCAAGCAGGATGGATTAGAATGGACAAGACAGCAGAAGGTGGCCCAAAGGTGTTCAGAAAGGTATGTATGGTTCATATTTGATGTGTTGTCAGCAATGATTATTTTTTGTATTCATGTGGCAGAAAAGAAACCAAATAATGTCAAGAAGCCCGGGCAGCATTAATGTATTAATGAAAGTGATGCAGAAATATAAAATATTTTTTAAGTTGTTGATGCAGTTGTCCATTGTTAAGTGTATTACAAGTCTTCTGCTATTTCCTATGTATGTCATATGCTGTATATAAATCACTGCTAATGACAAGATGTTTCCAATGGAAATATATCAACCATTGCTAATAACAATATATTTCCGATGAAACTTTAATAATAATTTCTAATGAAAACCTGTTTCCAGTTACTTGCTAAGGACAATACTCCTGCTCAGTCTGAGGTCTTCCTCCACCAGTAAAACTGGATATGCCATATATAACCTGAAATATGTTGAAAATGTCATTAAACCCCATTCAAAAAAAAAAAAGTTTCCTATGAAAATCAATAAGAAAATCAATAATGTATTTCATATTAAAATCTTATTAACTCATTTGATGGAAATCCATAAATCACTGCCAAGGATGATCTTAACTTGCCTTTGTGTTTCTAGGCTGACTCTATAAATGACACCGTGAAGGATTGTATACAAAAGATACAGGATTTAAAGCTGGATGGCATCACAGATGGTCAAAAAGCAGAATTTAAAAAGAGAAAACTTGTCACAGAAGTGTGAGTGTGTTTCTGTTATTTAACCAAATTATGTCAGTTAAAGCTATGTTACTGTACATGTATTTAAGTTAAAATACAAATCATGGTGTAAGCCTGCTTTATTTGTTTGGCCGGACCTGTTTAGCTCAGTCAGCAGCATGTCTGACTATCAGCAGCGTGTCTGACTATCAGAAGTGTGTCTGACTATCAGTCCAAGGGTTGTGAGTTCTTCATGATTACTGAAACATGTGACACTGCATCTCATTGTCATTCATTTGGTTATTCATTTGGGATAGTTATTAGTTGTTTTCAGAGATAGGTGTGATCAAGTTCTGGTTAACCTTCCATGATCCCAGGAAAGAGTGGTTAGGTCAGCTGATTGTCTATTAGCCCTCGATGGCATAATAATGATGCTAAATATTTAAACAAACAAATATAATTATTTCAAACTTAGTTATCATTTATTTAAGAACTATGCAAGTCATTATGTAACCTTCAATGTAATGTAACTATTATCCCATATTTTAATATGTGATCTGACTGATCTCTTATATTGCCATTTTCATTAAAATTTAGTGATTTTTTATGTGTTTTTTTTCTAAAATTGTCGTCTTAGATTTTCCAAGCCGAATAGCACAGTCGGTTAGGCATCTGACCATCAATCCACAGGCCGCGAGTTTGAATACCCATCTGGCAACAGTTTCTGTGATGATTGATATACAACATTGTGTCTCATTATCATACCTCTCTTACTGCTGATTCAAGTGGGAAACTTATCAGTTACTTGCAAAGATGGGGTGTGCTTGAGTGCTGGTTAACCTTTCAGGATCCCAGGAAACAGTGGTTAGGTTAACTGATCATCTGTTAGCCCTCGATGGCATAAAATGATGCTTAACATCAGTCAATATTCAAACAATCATTTTAGATTTTAACATTATGTGTATTAATTTCATTATTTATGTTTCAGGAAGGTTACCAGTTATGTGATATCCAAAGGAAGTAATTTTAGATTAGAAGTATCCAAACAAGAAGTTGAACTAACACCAGAAATGATATCCAGGTACGGTGATTGTGCCCAGTTTTAAAACAGATAATTGGCTGCCTCTCATTTCATCAGAAAACAAAGATCCCTACATTATGGCATATAAGTATCTTTCATGGGATGAAGGCGCATATGGAAATTTCCATTTTACTGCCAAAACAGATATCTTGAGTGACAGAATTTTCCATCTGCACCGAAGAACCCTATATACTGGTACAACCATAACTGTATCATTTTTTTTTAAAGATATTGATTCCTGTAATTTTTTTAAAGTTGCAGAATGATGTCATTGTATTTATGAATGAATACGTTATGTGGTATTATTTCATAGATAAGGCGGGTAAGATAAGCACGTGAAGGGAATTTAGGATGAAAAATTCATACCTGGTAAAATTCATGGAAATCGTCCATTATAAAAAAATTGTATGCTGAACCAAGTCCCTTAAATGCTTTAAACTGTATTTTTTTCCTGTTGGTATAAGTGAGTGTCTGTGATAATAAACATGTTAACTCGTAAGTATTAGGATTGTTTGATTATTCTCAAACTTTGGAGATGCCCCATTGTCTTTCTGAGAGTGGAGGTGTAGAGCATGTTGGATCCAGTAATAACCACCTATTCAATACCTCTATCAAAGTTTTTATCCACCAATCAATTTTCCAAATAAGTAAGAGCCAACTTGGCTCCAATGTCTCCAGTTAGTTTGTTTGCAAAATATTGCCTTCTGTATTGTAAGCTGGGCCCGATTAGCTCAGTCGGTTACGCATCTGACTATCAATCCAAGGGTCCTGAGTTCGAAACCCCGCCCGGCAGCAGTCTCTCTATTTGAAAAATAAACATCTTGATTATGCTGTTGTTGTACAAACTTAAATTAATAAAACAATTGCAAAATTGGCACCACTTAATTTTCATTGCTGGATTTGGCTACCGTCAGTGGAGGTACTAAATATGCTTTAAACTGACAGTTGTTTGATTTAACCTATAAAGGCCTAAATTAAAATATAGTTGGTTTGCCACTTCCAGCCGACCCAAAACATTCCAGCTGATCAGGACAATTCTTTTGTGTGTCCAAATTTTTTTTTGTTTTTTGATGTTCATTTAAAATATTCTCGGTCATTATATGTCCTTAAAAGGATTCTCTGATTGATTACACAAATATTACACAAATTTTTTTTACCTACCTTCCTACCCACCCTGAATGGTACGAGTCGGAAGTGGCAAACTAGCAATTTATTAAGGGTGGCCTAAAGCATTGGTCTGTTGGTCTCACCTCATAATGATTGACAGTCTATACTGTTCTCTGTTTGGTCAGTCAATTAGTCTATATTGTTTACTCATTAATATATTTATTATTATATATTTTTGATTGCAATGGGTCTTGGAAAACAAAAGAATTCAAAGAATACAATTTTAATTCACTTGGTGTAATGCCTCCTTGTGGTCATTTACATCCGTTGCTGAAAGTGAGGGCAGAGTATAGGCAAATATTTTTGGAAATGGGGTAAGTAGTTTTGTAAATAATGATTTTAAGATTATGGACAAACATTGTTTTACACCTCTGCCATGTATCCAGTGACAGACAATTCATATTGAACCAATAAATAATAAAGATGTATATACAGTAAAACCTGTGTAAGCAGTCACCTCTATTAAGCAGTCACTTTATATGATTTCAGAGCAAATTAACCTGCATTAAACTACAACCTGTATTTAAAGGCCACTTTTGCTCCTTCCCTTGACTGTCTGCTTAAGACAGGGTTGACTGTATATGAAGATAATTATTTGTGAACAAAAAAATGTAACTATAATGCAAACCATGAACACAATATCAAGGCCTCTACCAACCCAATAGAATTGGTATCAGTCGTGACTTATATACCATGGTCTTACATATAACACATCTAAACTGGATGGACAGTTTACATACATAAACTGATAGCTTTATATAAGTAGGATCTAGTTAAGGATTCGTGACTACGCATATACTATATAAAGGACACACATAGAAACCCATTGGATCATTAAGATACAGTGAAATCATATGTATTTACTTCATATTGGGAGATTTGGTGGGTTTGATAAAAAGTTTAAACAACGATGGAGGTAAAACAAATTAACGATGGTGTAAAGTCTAAACAACAGTGTGAAAAATCAAAACAACACTGGTGAAGTTGAAACTATGATGGTTGTTTCGACTTTTCATCATCGTAGTTTCGACTTTTCACCATTGTAGTTTTTCACCATCATAGTTCCATTGTTTCAATTTTCCACAATCGTTTTGACTTTTCACCATCCTAGTTTCATTATTTCGACGATGCACAATGGCCCCAACAAGACACTGTATTTAACAGCTGTTGTTCACATTAAAACATCACTTGGTAAACATTTAAATCTGATTTGAATTGTTTAGATTTACTGAAATGCCAACCAATAACTTCATAGAGAGCAGTTTCTGGAATTTTGACACACTCTTCCAACCACAGCAGCATCCAGCCCGAGATGCACACGACACCTTCTTTATATCAGGTGAATTTCTGTTGTAATATTATCAGTTTTGAAATGTTTGTTGACTACATAACTTATCAGATAGTTTTTATGGCATATTTATGGGGTCATATGTGTTTATAAGAAATTGAACATTTTATGTCCTTATTGACATATATTCTTGACTAGTTTTTCATGGCAGTACGATTGATATAATTAGCTCACTGATATACTGAGAACAGCCTGCATAAAATAACAATCTGACCGTGGTTCACATTATGTCACTCTTTATGGCAATGGAATGGTTAAAAAACAAAAAAAAAGAAGAATATTTAAAATTCAGCATGGAATCTAAAGATATTTTCAAACATCTGTATGTTGTTGTGTCAAAACTATACTTAACCTACCTGCAGATCCAGCTTCTGCCCATGAATTTCCCATGGAATATTTAGAACGAGTGAAGAAGGTTCACTCAGAAGGAGGCTACGGTTCCCAAGGGTATGTTGAATTATATGTTTTACGTATATGTGTATAGAATTATTAAGGTATATGTTTTAGGTTTATGTGTATAGAATTATCATTTAGGTGTTTATTTTAGGTATATGTGTATAGAATTATTATTAAGGTGTATGTTTTAGGTATATGTGTATAGAATTATTATTTAGGTATATGTTTAAGGTTTATGGGTATAGAATTAATATTAAGGTATATGTTTTAGGTATATGTGTATAGAATTATTATTTATATGTGTATAGAATTATTATTAAGGTATATGTTTGAGGTGTATGTGTATAGAATAATTATTTAGGTATATGTTTTAGGTGTATGTGTACAGAATTATTATTTAAGTATATGTTTTAGGTATATGTGTATAGAATTATTATTTAGGTATATGTTTTAGGTTTATGTGTATAGAATTATTATTTAGGTGTATGTTTTAGGTATATGTGTATAGAATTATTATTTAGGTATATGTTTTAGGTATATGTGTATAGAATTATTATGTTTGTATAAGACTGATAGTTTTTTATTACTAGATAAGGAAATTTCATCATACACCTCTTTGTCCTTTCCCTCGTTTATTTCCTTCCCTCCTCACATAGTCATGGTGTAATCTATGTGACATCAATTATATATAACTATACATGTGCAGCATGTGGTTCAGTGGTAGAGCATTGTACCCAGAATTGGAGGGTCGTGGGTTTAATCCACCGCCACTACTATTGTGGTGTCCTTGAGCTAGAGGCTTTATCCACATATGCTTTGTACTGATTCTACCCAGGAAGACTTCCAAGTGTGATTTGTTTAATGGTTTGGATAGACAATCCAGTTCCAAGATATAACAGTTGAGTTTCCTTAAAACTGTTACATATACCTAAAGGATGAATTTTCCTATCTGAGCCTCAAACCTACGAAGATTCCCTATAGTCCCAATGGACTAACTGTGTAAGTAGTTTCACATCAACCCAAAAAAAGAAATACGCTTGTGATAGATTCTGTTAGTGTAAACCAAATCACAACAATATAATAACAATTGCCAATACAATTATTCTTCATTATATATTTTACTTTGGCAGGGCCTGATTAGCTCAGTCAGTAGCATGTCTTACTATCAAACTAGGTGTCACATGTTTGAATCCTCTGGCAGCTACACTATCAGTGTTGGGTTAAGTGATCGTCTTTTAGCACTCAGTGGCATGAAAATGATGTTAAATATTCCAACAAACTGTTCCGGTGGTAGTTACATGCTGATCCTCCATGGGTGAGTGGTCTATGCCTTTCAGGAGCCCAATAATTTAGTAAGAATTTAACCAAAGTTAACCAAAACTTACAGTATACCCATAGGAGTTGTTGAATTTATAAAGAAACATATATAGTTATTGTGGCATGCTCCAATATTCTTGCTATAAAAGAGGTCTTGATATGTTTTATTTTCTAATTTATAGGTACAGATATGATTGGTCAATAGATGAGGCTAAGAAGAATCTGTTGCGCACCCACACCACAGCTGTAACAGCCAGAATGCTGTACAAGGCAGCAGAAGAGGTAATATTTACAGGTGCTTTCCCATCTCCTTTTAAAGGGAGTATATCGGGAAAAATTTATAAATGTCTTAAAAATAAAATTATTTTTCAAATAGATAAAAAGCATCTCATTATCATTAAGACATAGAATCCAAATGGTTTGGTATGTCAAATCCAACAAAACGTGACATAATCAATATTCAAACTGGAGTACAAAACTTGAAACAAAATCCCCATTCTAAAATAAGACAGCACTTAAATACCTTAACATGGGTATTCGTTTGTTTTCAAAGATGAAACAAGTTTTACCACGTGAAAACCTGTATAACACATCATACAGAAATCGAAATGTAACCAGGTGCCTCATTTATTACGTCAAAAACTATGTTGCAATTTTAAGCGGGAAATCTATTTTAGTATAACCTAGGCCAGTAGCCCAAGTTAGGAAACCTGTTTTCAAGATATCCTTTTGGCAATATTGAGTCAGTGAGTATATATAGGCATGATATATTAGAGAAAAAAAATGTTTTAGTCAAGTTTTAAATTTTGAAAAAATCCTGATAAATTCCCTTTAAATTTCAAAGACATTGGAAGCATGGAGTAATAGAAACATTGTTGGTATTGAAACCTCAACATTATGTTAAATAAAATATGGAGACAAAAATTTGGCTTTTGTTCTTGCTCGAATGACCAGTAATACTATGTAATATTATTTACCTGACCAAATACCTGTTCATACAAGTCTGATAAATAAAAATTACATTAATTTATAAAAACAAGATCATGAAAAACAGACTTGCCAGTAAGTACAAATGTATACCGTCAAACTTGTATAAGTGATCACCTCTATTAAGCAGCCACTTGTCTTAAGCAGCCACATTCGCTATTTCACATTTCTATGTTTTCAGAGCAAATTTACCTGTATTAATCAACAACCTGTCTTAAAAGGCCACTTTTGCTCCTTCCCTTGACTGGCTGCTTAAGACAGGTTTGACTGTACAAGGTTAATTTCATTTATAATGTCAGCTTCGTGGAAATTCCATTTATAATGTCAGATTTGTGGAAATTCCATTTATAATGTCAGATTTGTGGAAATTTCATGTGCTGTAAAATACTCTACAATCTTGTTACTGATTGCTGTGCTAGTAAGGATACAATAACCAATAGTTTAGGGCATGAACAGAAATTCATACTGTGTCGGTCTTAAAATTACCAAAAATAAGCAACATTTCTGTACCAGTACTCATTTACTTGCAGTTTTGAGAGAAGTAATTCAAATATAGTTTGCAGTATATTGCTTTAAATTCAAATTTTTAAATAAGCAATAGTATTTTTTTTTATATAAATTAAATATTTTGAGTCTTATGTCTGTTTCCTGTGCTTAAAATATTGATAATTTACAGTCTTGGTTGTTTATTTTTTGCTGTTTAGAAACCATTCAAGCCAGTGAAGTACTTCTCTATAGACAGAGTGTTCAGAAATGAGACATTAGATGCCACCCACCTGGCAGAGTTTCACCAGATTGAAGGTGTGGTGGCAGACTACGGGCTCACGCTGGGTGATCTGATTGGTACCATCAATGAATTCTTCAAGAAATTAGGTAATAAAACTGGGAAGTTGTTGCAATAACTATGTAGAAAGGTTAAATTGTGTCAAAAATTATATCCTATGCTGTGGTTGATGTAAAATCAAGGTATGTGTATACTATATTTTAATGAATGTTGCAATATTTTTTTCTAACTCATTCATGGTTCAGCGGAGCAATTTCCTAAGTATTTGATTGTTGTTTTATCATTCTTTGACTATTTCTTAAAAAATGATTTTTAAATCGGGACTACCTTTCTTGTGTGTGTATTTTTGTATGGCTTTCTTTAGTAAATAGTTCATGTTCACTTTATTAGTTGATCATGTATCAAATATATATTTTGTTTCTGTCACACACACACACAACCCTCCCCCAACACCTTTTTATAGAAAGTGGAGGGACATAGTAGATCTGTTTCTCTGCTACAATTACCATGTCTGGCTAGCTCCTCCTTAAGTTTTCATGTGATTCGCATGACACTTGATTCATCATAAAGTGGACAGGCATATATTCTCCAGCATTTTGATTCGAATTGGATAATTTATCTAGGAGTTATTCTCCTTTTTGAGGCTTTTTCATATTTACTTTTAATTGTTATAATATTTTCTGTTTAGGGATAGAAAAACTTCGTTTCAAGCCAGCATATAACCCTTACACAGAGCCAAGCATGGAAGTGTTCAGTTATCATGAAGGTGAGATTTGTTTTATAATTAATGTGTTTGTTATAATATTGTTAGAATGCAACTGGTGCTAAAATGTTTTATAGACTAGTATATTTTATATATGAGTATTTTTTATTTATTCTATATATGCGTTTATTCTATATATGAGTTTATTCTATATATGAGTATATTCTGTATACAAGTATATTCTATATATTAATATACAAGTATATTCTATATATGAGTATATTCTATATATTAATATATGAGTATGTTCTATGTATGAGTATATTTATGAGTATATTCTAAATTTTAATATATGAGTATATTCTATATATGAGTATATTAAATGTATTAATATATTCTTTATGTGAGTATATTATATATATATATATATATATGAGTATATTCTATGTATGAGTATACTTATTCTATATATGAGTTTATTTAATATATTAATATATGAGTATATTCTATATGTGAGTATATTATATATATATATGAGTATATTCTATGTATGAGTATATTCTATATATGAGTTTATTTAATATATTAATATATGAGTAAATTCTATGTATGAGTATATTCTATATGTGAGTATATTCTATATATTAATATATGAGTATATTCTATGTATGAGTATATTCTATATATGAGTATATTCTATATATGAGTTTATTCTATGTATGAGTATATTCTATATATGGGTATATTATATATATTAATATATGAGTATTTTCTTTGTATGAGTATATTCTATATATGAGTATGTTCTATATATGAGCATATTCTATATATTAATATATGAGTATATTCTATGTATGAGAATATTCTTTATATGATTTTATTTTGTATGTTAATATATGATTATATTCTATGTATAAGTATATTCTATATATGGGTATATTCTATATATGAGTATATTCTATATATGAGAATATTCTTTATATTAATATATGAGTATATTCTATGTATGAGTATATTTTATATATTAATATATGAGTGTCTTCTATATATAAGTATATTCTATATATGAGTATATTCTATATATTTATATACAAGTTTATTCTGTACCTGTAAGTGTATAGCCAATCACCTATCCCAGATGTTATCACATGACTGTATAATATGCATAAATTTATTGGATCCAATATATTTTATACTGTACAGTTCAAAATTCAAGATGGCAATTAAAAAAAGGAATTAAATTTATTAGAAATTTCAACGATACACCAAACAACTCATATTGTACAAAACACTGTTATATAACCTTATAATATTCTATATATGAGTATATTCTATGTATGATATACAAGTGTATTCTATATATGTGTATAGTTTATATATGAGTACCCATTGCTCACATGTTTATTGTTGTTCCTGATTGTATAATGTCATTATTAGGTTAGACTGATATTCCTTGAAACAATTTGGGCTGATTATCCTCTGTAAAGTTTTGTTGTCATAATATTACTTGCATTGTGCACTTTACGGTTATGTGTAATATTTTGCACTAATTTAAACAGAGAGAAAAATTAAGAAAATCTCGTGTTTTTTTGTTAATGAAAGCTTGTTTATTATCTCTGTGTATATAAAGTTAATGGTATTGCTTAAAAAAAGTATCATTTCTAGACGATTGAAACTGTGTGTGATTGAAATTGTTAAAATTGCGATATCAACCTTAAAATTTGAGGCGTGATAGGTTGAAGTAAATAGTCTGATGTTTATGAAGAATGACTTAAAACATGTTGGTGCACTTAACCATGGTTGGGCTGATGATATGTAAAATATGTCTTGTATCAATGACAAGGCCTAAGTTCTGATAGGGTTATAAATCTAACTTACAATTAAATTTTTACTATTGACAATGTCTTTTTTTTTTTTATATACAGTCAAACCTGTCTTAAGCAGCCAGCCAAGGGAAAGGGCCAAATTGGCTGCTTAAGACAGGTGGCTGCCTACTACAGGGTCATCAATTTTCACCATGATTAGCGAAGTATTTTTGTATATTGTTTTTTTTATGTATGTGATACTATGTATACATACACTTATATTTGGAGGGATTAAATGATTTAATAATCATTTTTTTAATAGAAAATGACTAAAAAACAGCTGAAATTGAAAATTGTTTTATTGAACAGTATTATAACACAATATTATAATCATTGTAATCATTGATCATGTACTCCTCCATAACTTCACGTTTCCGTTTACACACATTTTGAATTTGGGTCCTTCCAACACCTAATATATCCGCGATAAATCTACTGCTTTTACCAGACTCTAACAATTTCACAACCTCAACACGTTCATCCAAAGTCAAACACTTCCGTTTTGGTTGCATTGTTAACACGCTGGCAATCAAACCATTTATGATTTAAGTCACAATAAATCATTTCCAAATTTTATATTTTTCCACAATTAGCGCTTTTTACAAGTGTGAACTTAATGAGTTAATTCCTTATCGTTCGTTAAAAGCACGAACAAACTGCCATTCTAATTATCGTCTCAAAAACGTTAGCTTCTTTAGTCTTTTTATATGCCGACTTTTTTACAGTTAACCAATTACGCAAGCTAAAAATAGAGATGTGAAAATTATCACGCACTACACTCGTGTTTGAGTCGGAAAAATTGCAATTATGTAGAACACAATAACAGATTTGTTTGGTTTGAGTCGGAAAAATGGCGATTATGTAGAACACAATAACAGCTTTGTTTGGTTTGTTTACGGCCAATTAAGAAAGTTTAAACTAAAAGAAACTTATTTTAAATTAATTATTTGATTTATTTGGTTTTTAGTACTTTAATTAAATATTAATTCTGTGGCCGTAATGAAATTTTTATATGCCAAAATCGATATTTTACGGTAAAATTTGTTCATTTGGTGGCCGTTTTGGGAGGTTTTTAATGTATTTGGGACCAAAAATGTTGGTCGCTGGCCGCGTCGACCAAGTGACCACCTATTGCAGTTAAATTATATAGTAAATTTCGACGGGAGGGTCTGAAACTGGCAGCTTAAGGCAGGTGGCTGCTTATAACAGGTGACCGTTAGTACAGGTTTGACTGTATATTATTAACATGTTCTGTAATTTTTAAAGAAATATTTCTCTATTGTTTTCTTCATTAAATATAACTATTTTGGTCAATTCAATTATTATATATATATACTTTTTATTTTTAGGTTTGAAGAAGTGGGTTGAAATTGGTAACTCTGGTATCTTCCGTCCAGAAATGTTACTACCCATGGGGCTGCCAGAGGGGGTGACAGCCATTGCATGGGGACTTTCACTAGAACGGTAAGACATGCACATAGAAAATTATTTGAATATCTAATAATCTCTAATGTAAAACATTGTTATAATTTCCATTCTTGTCATCAGTTTTATAAATTTTAAATATGGAAATCTACATGTAAGCTTGCTGTTCTGTTCACCTGTTATACATTTTCAAAATAGTGAAGAGTCAGCAAGTACTTTGTAATCATTTGTGTTAAAAAAAATGGAAACAATATGCATTTGCATGTATGTATGCAGCAATTGTTTTTAAAAAAAGTTTAAGTAGATACATGTAGATCACAAATGTACAAATAACTTGATTTTAAATATAAAATAAATCGGATAATGAACAAAAACAAATTACAAAATACATTATTTATATTTCAGGCCAACTATGATAAAATACAAAATAGACAATATCAGGGAGTTGGTTGGGCCCAAAGTGGATCTACAGATGGTTTATGACAACCCTGTGTGTAGACTTGATAAATGATCAACATGATAATAGTCTATCAATTGTGCTAAACCTTTGTATCTGTCAACATTATGTTGTTAGTACTTGTTACAGTGTAAACTGTCAGATACTAGGACAAAAGTTAACTATAACATGACATTGTATTTGTCATTTGTTTATTTATTAGGTCACTTGAGACTTTGTATCAAGGGACCTTTTGTGATCGCCTTTTGTGCGTCATTATGCGTCCATAAACAATTGACATTTTCGACTTCTCAAAAAGCGTACACTCAATTGTAATGAAATGTTGTATGCAGCTTTGAATAAAAATTATGAATTGCATGGTCCCTACCCCCCTGGGACCTTGTGGGTGGGGCCACAAAAGTCAAATTCAAGATAAACTCTAAAAATCTTCTTCTTAATATAAGAAAAACTGGGAAACAAATAATAAGCATGATTATTGTCGACTGTGGGTCCTTATAAAATTTGTGAATTTCCCTGGGTCTCACTGTTTGGCCCTGGGATTGGGGTCTACTTTACTAAATCTATATAAGAGCAATTGACAAAAAACGTTATTTCATATGACTGAATAGAGTTAGTGAATGTTTTTTGGATAATCAGGTGACCATTAAGGCCCATGGGCCTCTTGTTTCTAGTACAGGTTGTTGAAAATGAAATACAGGAAGTTTTTATTTTGATATGTTCAAACATTCAAGTGTTAGCAATTTTAAATCAAAATATTTTTTCATCATGATAAATAATTCATTAAGTTACTCATGTGATATAAGTTGTTTACAAAAAAGTCTTTAAAAAGCTATCACTGCTGTAAACTAGCTTGGGGAATCTTCAACTCCTATGGGCAATTAATATAATATTTTTGTGTTTTTGTGCAATACTTCATTGTTGGCATGTACTTCACATATTGTGTTTAATAGACATAACTGTCTTGGGCAGGATAGGAGAAAAATTCTGTCTTTCTGTGAGAGAAAATGTCATTTATTATATCAATTTCCAAGTAGTTAAGGCTTACAACACAAATCAATCATTTTTAGGGAGAAAAGGTATTTTCTGTCTACAGGAAGATGATATTGTTTGTTATACATTATCAACTTTTTAAAGTAGTTTGAATCTAGTAATTTTTTACATAAATCGTGCATTTTTTCTTCAAAATATTCTTTAACAGAAAATATTAATTAAACTATTGTAAAAAAAATGTTGTTCATTGTTATTAAGGTGCAAGGCTAAATTTAGATACATTGTGGTGAAATATGCATGTATCCGCACAGAAATTATGGCAAATATAACATCTTATTTTGAATTGTGCCTTTGCTGTTTGCTAAAATTTGAGAAAAAGTAAGAAGAGACGTATTAAAAGAAATCCTGTAGGAATTGTTTAATATAAATCTATGTCTAATTGCACCATGAAATAAAATGATGTAAAACACTGTGTTTTCATATTTTATAATGTAAACCATTGTTCTTTTATTTGCTCTGGTGACTTTAAGTAGTCCAGAAGGAGTTACTATAGTATTTTGTCAGTTAGTGTCAACATAAAACTTGATCAGATATCATCTGACATGGCAAGGTCAACTTTACTTTTATTTCATCATCTCTTGTAATCGCATCCCTCCGGAAAAGTATTTTCGCGATGTTGTTAAAATACTGAGCACTTGCGGCAGTCAGATTAGCTTTATTAAAATTAGAAGTTTGCCTTATACAGTGGTATGAAAAGCTTCAACAGTAAAATGAGATGACACTCAGTCTCCTCGTGGGCGATTGGAACCATTTGAGGGTTCATAGACTGGCTGGCCACCTCGGGCGGAAGGCGGTTCCAGAGAACAATGGACGTCAAGATAGAAACTGTTCAGACATGCAGATATCTGGATAAACTGATAGTTGTGCCCCCATGTGAAATTTCTTGTTTGTGTAAGTGGAGGACTTTGGAGTTGACTCAGCTGTAGATTTTACAGAACAATCTAACCCGGGCATCGTTGCGACGACACTGGAGGGTTTCCCACTTTAGGTCTGCCAACAAGTCATTGACACTGCTGGTCCAAGTGTAGTTGTGTTTGATAAATTGAGCTGCCCAATAATGAACCATTTCAGTTTGTAAATCGGCCAATATTATATTTGCATTAGTTACAAAATAAGCTCAGAATTTAATAAATCACTCAAAATTTGATAAGGACCATACTCTATATATATTCTACTTAACTAAAGTTCAAACTTTCCAAAGGTTATTGAAAATGGTTTTACTTTAAGTAGCTTCAACTTAGCTTTAAAAAAATTGAATTCTAAAATTTGATAAAAAACATTTTTAATCCAAATAACTGTGTAGCAAATTAATTATATGGTCAATAAATATGCAAAATTTTAAAAAAATCTGATGTTAAGATATGAACAATTTTTACAACCAAGTTTGATGTTGAAATAACATGGTTAAAGGCCGGAGTCCCAGTATAAAAGCCAGCAGCACTGAAAAATGGCCACTTACACTGAATCCTCTGTACTCACTGGAAGCATACCACCAGTGGACGGATTTTTAAAATTTCAAGTCATACTGAACAGATTTGGTTAAAACTTGGCAGATCTGTTCCTGAATGTATGATCTTTATGTCATGTGAATTTGGAAGTTTTATTTTATAAGTGACACATTCAAAACATGCTTTTTGAAAACTGTTGTAAAATTTTCCTCCAGTGGTGATTGATATTTGATCTGAGTTCATGACCTGACTCAAGCCAACTACAGCCCAGCTTCTAGGGAGATAAGCCACAGTATTCCACTCTTTTGACATATGGCGGAGAATTAAAGACTATATTAAATGTTACATACATAGTGTTTAGTTTTGCTATATGAATGTTTTATTGACATAAGATTGAATACATGGTATCAAGTATGAATTAAAAAAATTCTTTGTCATTATTCCCATCAAGGAACATTGTGTTGATTTGAAAATTTTTTTGTGGAACACACTTTTTCATAATGTCCCTTCTGTGACATAACTAGGCCCAACATTAGCATAACTGACCTATAGCTAACTTTTTTGTGGGAATTACAGAGTGAGGATTTAAACATACTTCAATATAAAGTTTTTAAGTCATTTTAGTTAATTACTATTAAAAGAAGAAGCAATTAAATATTAAAGTATACATTGTTTAAGAAATTAAGATTAACAATGTATTTTATTCAAACTTAATTTAATCAAAGTGCAATCAGTATGTACTCATTACAGGAATGTTCATTATTGCAAACACTGACCATTGTCCTCTTCTGTTGTAAATCCGTAGTATCAATCCAAACCACATGTTTATGTTTACAAATGTTAAGATATGAGCAAGAGTTTGGCCACACCTTCTCATCTATATATGCTTAATTGCTTACCGATGGGTTTTTCGATATAGTGAACCACTGCCTTTAAATCTAAAGTTGATAAATAGGATTTAAAGAAAAAGATTCGGGGCATAAACTGTTATTTTTTTGAATACACGTTTATTTTATATTAATGTAAATTGAAAATATATTTGTTAACATTTTAAGTAGATTGCCCATATGTGTAATTTTTTAACCATTCTTTTGGCATAGAATATCAGAACAGCTTCAAATTTGTTTTTAAAACATTCATATACCAGTTTAACATATATGGGAAATAAAATACACTTAGTCTATCAAAAGAGTAGTATATAAGAATCACCCTTAGGTCTGTTTCTTTGGTAGAACCAGTACCAAGTCTAGTTTTGTTTCGCCATCAGGTGGAGTATGGGAACATTTGATCTGTGGCGCAAGTGACTATCCACTGCACTGCCACTCCACATAGCAGATTACGTACAAGATTTTGTTATCACTATGTATCATTAACCTTTTTAACAAATTTTGTAGTAAAACCATTACCAACCAGTTTTTATAAATTTCAAAAGGGCTATATTCTAATGACAAAAGGGCTATATTCTAATGACCACTTAACTCTAACCGCTGATGTGTGTTCCAGCCCAGCTCAGTTAAAAAACAGAGAATGTTTGCCATTTACTTGCGGAAGAATGGTGGTTCTACTTGGATTCACTCTGAAGGCTCCCTCCAGCAATAAAACTGGATGTGCCATATACAACCATTATGTCTTGAAAATACTGTTAAGAAATGAATTTCAGTGTAGTGCTATTCTCATCATGAAAATGCAAGTGATATTGGTTGTGGATTCAAAATCAAAATCAAAGTGGGACATAATCTTGGATCTAAATATCGGGCCTACTATCAGTTAAACTTTTAACGTGTGTGCTAACGTTTGATGACACAAGACTAATGAGCATGTTCGCTATAAACATTCACTTTAACCATAAGTAAACACTTTGTGAGCTGTTTACTTGTGTTTAATCATGTGACTTAAAGAGAAATGTAGGGCCAGCACCAGTGTATTAACTGTTTGTTCAGGTGAGCAAAAACACATTAAACATGTTGCAGCCCATGTTTTATGCATTAATTATATATATAAACAAGAAATGTCACTGTTATGTGTCACATGCCCCCCAACATGTCATGATGTTATGTTGATCATTTGTAGCAAGTATCATTATAATTACTATGCACGACAAAGTAACAGGCCAGAAACGAAATCTCACATAAACTCAAAGTGTTGTCAAACAAACTCAAATTGTGACCTTGACCTTTGAGGTACGGGTGTGGGTCTTACTCGCGACACGTCGTCATGTTCTGTTGATCATTTGTTGCAAGTATCAACAAAATCCATCTACGCATGACAAAGTTACAGGCCGGAAATGAAATAACGGACGGACAGACGGACGGACGCTGCAATTATTATATGCCACCCAAAAATTTTTTTGGGGGGCATAAAAAAGCAAAACACAAATGATATGATATGGTTTTATATATCTATAACTAACAAATTTCACATATATAAATCTTTTATTCTGACAAATTGGTGATAATTGTTTATTATAAAATGAGTTGATGATCATAATGAAATGATTTTTTTACAATTGCTTCGCAACATGAATCCATGCCTTGATACACATAATTTTGTAACAAAACACATTCTGTAAATATTTTAAAAGAAAAAAATACAGTCAATCTGCCAATTACTATGAATAATGAAACATTAAATACATTTTCCACAATTGACATCAACTATAAAACACTGAAAAAAATTGTATTTTTCATCTTATTTTATGATCTGATATGAATTCAAACAACCGTAGTCTGTTTTAAAGTATCAAATGGAAATCTTTGTAATGGAAGAGACGTAACGTTAATACATTCTGCCAAAAGTATGCCATTTTATAATAGACTTCAATTTACTATATAACTGAACAATTACAGGCTTATCCACAGGCCATTTAAGCACAAGGGCACCCAAGCACTTGACTATCAGAAATGGTATTCCCCTAGGGCTGGAATGCTCAAACTTTTGCAAAAGGCTTACTTTCCTCTAAATCATCATTTCTCCTTGCTCATCTTTTCTCATTTTAATGCCTAAAATGAAACATACTAAATATAACGAGTTTAACTAATACAAGTTATACTAGTGAGATATATTTCAATGAGTGCCTTACACAGCACTTGAAAATGTGTTGAAGGTGTTTACATGCTGTTACCCCAGCACTTGCATTCATTCCTGTGGAGAACCCTGAATTAAGCTGATAATGAACAAACCATCATAACTACTGTTAAACAGAGAATGTTATATTTTAATAATGCGATGTTTGGTTGGTCAATTTTATGCATATGATGGCTAACAGATGACAAGTTGATCTAACCACTCTTTATTGGGATCCTGGAAGGTTAACCAGTACTCAAGCAGCAGTTTGAAATTTGGAGAAAGAAAATGAGACGTAATTATTACAGAGACTGTAGCCAGCGGGTGGAAATTCAAACTTCCCACTCATGGATTTAATAGCAAGATGCACTACTGACTGATCTAACAGGGCCCAGCTTTCATTACATGAATTAACAATGTACAACTATGTGACAATCATCAAATCCCAGATATTTAAAAAAGGAATAAATATAATACCATACCCATCACTTCTATAAGTTCACTATGTATTTATCACACTTCTACAACTAGTTTAAACTTTATTTAGACACATTAACAGAAACGTATCACTTTCTTCATTACCAACATGATTTATATGGTATTTAGCGTCACTTTCAACGAAATTTTCAACAGTTATATTGTGTCTGTGTCTACTCAAGGCAGTATTCTAAGCGCTGACACTGGAGTATCATGCTGCATTCATGTGTCTATGGTGCGATACTCTAGTGCGCCAGCAGTTCCCTATTAGTTTCCAAATAGCGACAATGTCAGTATCTGTTATAATAGTTGATACAATCAATCATCAGATTCCATGCATATGCAAAGAATACCTAAATATTTGGACCTGGTAAAGAGGATATTTACCATATATATTGATATCAGTTCACGTCCATAAATACTGTCTATATTTAACCTGTTCCTTTATGAAATTTCACATAATGTAGATTCAATAGATAAGGTGCCACTCTCTAATTTTCAATAACCAGAAAGTTATAAAGAATCCTTCAATATAATATACATATTTCAGACAGGAAAAAGTCTATTATTACATTCAGGAAATGAAAAAGTTCATTAAATATCATGTTCTTTTATTACACTGAGAAAATAGACATAACTCTATTATTACAATTGAGATACATGCAATGTAAAAGTATATTTTTTCGACTGATGTAAAAGTATTATATGTGTATGAAATTAAAGCTAGATATAGGATCATTAATAGTTAGTTCACATAGCTTAACTGTAGGAGGGGATATTATATTTCTCAAAATATTTGTAACCAAACTGAAAACAGTGATCTTAAGCTGATTTTGGGTGTTTCATAATTAACTCTTTGATTTTCCATTATTCCTCACAATAGTTTGAGCATTTTTTACATCTTTGTATAACAAGTAGACATTCAGCAATCATGATTTGTTGCTTTCAGCATTGAATTGATAACTTCAGCTACAAATTTGATATCGTCATTTAACAAAGGGAGACGAAGCTCTGGGTCTACATGATCGATATTGAAAATGTCTGTACATTGATGCTCCAAACTGAAGAACACGCGATGTAGAATATCCGTCAACAAAACTGAAATTAATAATTATGTTTCTATTACCACTTTAATATAAGACAATCACCTATGTACATAAAATAGTGACATACCTTTTAAATGTACGGAAATAATATATATAGATATGAAGTGTGATTGGAAAATTCATAGATATATAGGACCCATGATAACAATACATAAAACTGGTGGTCCTTCTATATCATGAATTGTTCCATCCATCATTTATCACTTTACACACTATTTACCAGGTAACAAATATATTACAAATAAATTATATACTTCTTTCATTAAATAAAACAAATTTGTCTTAAACAGTGGTATTTTAATTTCCAGTTCTCTTGGAGCCATTCAGTGTTGCTCAGAAATAAAATACTACTACAATATATTTAAAGCTATCTATTGTATTTTATACAAAGGGTGAGTGGTGTTCACTGCATCTTTTTTAACAAACTCATTTAACCAGTGATTGGTAAGGGTGAGAATCACAGTACCATTTTTATCAAAAATATTATTATGATTACCCAGTATTAGGAAATAGCCCACTGAAAAATGCAAATCTGATAAAAATACAAGAGTGACCCATTTAATATTATATTATTTAATATCCTTTCCAACTATGGTTAAACTGAGTCTAATAGTCTCTTTGTTGCATTCTGCACATCCATATACGCTTTTATCAGATATTAAATAAAGACAAAGACAGAAGGACAACATCCATAACAAGAGGCCCAAGAGGGCCTGAGGATGCTCTACTGACTCATAGTGGCCAAAGCACTTTTTAAAATTCTACTATGCAATAGAAACATCGGGGCGGGGTCATTTTTAACTCTAGGGACACCATCTGAACAAATCTAACAAAACTATAGTTGGTCATCATTACTACATAAACATTTTGAAAATCTGTTGGACTGTTCATGAGAAGAAGACTTTTTAAGTTTTGGACTATTTTTAGTCATGGTGGCCATCTTGAATTTTAGATAGAAAAAATAAATCTTTTGTATAGTCTCCTATGTAATAGAAACATCCATGTGAAGTTTAATTGGCCTAGTGGTTTCAGAATAAATGAAAAAAAAAAGAGAATTTTCTGTTTTCCCACAGTATCCCTATGTAAAATTCTAAGTCCCCTTACAAGGCCCCTATAAATTTTAGCCCCTAAATTCTTATCTGCAATCAAACCCCTACACTTAGGGATAATTTATATAAAATATGTACAAATCTGACACACCGGTTCTTAAGAAAACAATTTTACTAATTCCCAATTTGTACACTTTTGGGGCCCCTCCTGACCCCTTAAGACATAGGAACCCAGTCATTTTTACAAATCTTAACCGCCTATAACTAACAATGCTTTAGTGAAGATATAGGCAAAATTGTTTCCATTTAAAAAAAAAAAAAAAAAAAATATTATATTGACATGTGTCCCCTTATTGAACTCTTGGGGCGGGGTCATTTTTAACTCTAGGGACACCATCTGAACAAATCTAACAAAACTATAGTTGGTCATCATTACTACATAAACATTTTGAAAATCTGTTGGGCCGTTCATGAGAAGAAGATTTTTTAAGTTTTGGACTATTTTTAGTAATGACGGCCATCTTGAATTTCAGATCGAAAAAAAAAAATCTTCTGTATAGTCTCCTATGCAATAGAAACACCCATGTGAAGTTTCAGTCTAATTGGCCTAGTGGTTTAAGAACAGATGAAAGAAAAAGAGATTTTTCTGTTTTCCCATAGTATCCCTATGAAAAATTCTAAGTCCCCTTACAGGGCCCCTATAAATTTTAGCCTCTAAATTCTTATCTGTAATTAAATCCCTACACATAGGGATAATTTATGCAAAATATGAACAAATCTGACATACCGGTTCTTAAGAAAACGAATTTAGTAATTCCCAATTTTTACCCTTTTGGGGCCCCTCCTGACCCCTTAAGACAGTGGAACCCAGTCATTTTTACAAATCTGAACCTCCTTCACTAAACAATGCTTCTGTGAACATATAGGCAAAATCATTTCCATTTAAAAAAATAAAAAATAACAAATATTATGACACGTGTCCCCTTATTGAACCCTCGGGGTGGGGTCATATTTAACCCTAGGGACACCATTTGAACAAATCTAACAAAACTATAGTTGGTCATCATTACTACATAAACATTTTGAAAATCTGTTGGGCCGTTCATGAGAAGAAGATTTTTTAAGTTTTGGACTATTTTTAGTAATGGCGGCCATCTTGAATTTCAGATCGAAAAAAAAAAAATCTTCTGTATAGTCTCCTATGCAATACAAACACCCATGTGAAGTTTCAGTTTAATTGGCCTTGTGGTTTCAGAGAAAGTGCTGCTAACAGACGACAGATGACAGACATCAGACGACAGACAACGGACGACAGACAACGCGCCATCGCATAAGCGCTTCTGGCCTTTGGCCAGTAGAGCTTAAAATCATTTCTTGGCCAATAAGCCTGGTCTTTGTGTACCAGTAAAATGCGTTAAAACTGCTGTTCTACATTTGTACAGTTAAAAATAAGAGAGCCATCATGGTCACTGACATGCTGAAATGAGTTAAGTAAAAATTTCTACAGGAAGTAATTAGCAGCAGTTATCATCAGGAATTATGGTTTGAAAGATAACAAAACAGAAATTTGAATGAGTTCAACTGAAGGAAGTAGTGGTGTTCATCATGACAGGCCATATAGTGCAATTTAATGATTCAGAGGTCATACCTTAGGTGTCAAATATCTGATATGGCCACTTGAAAAACTTGTCCGAGATGTTATGGTCATAAAACATAGTTTAAGTTTTGTCAAGATTAGATGAAAGTGGGATACTACATATTATGTTTCGGCTCAGTCTGACCCCAGATAAGATTTTTAATTTTAAAAATACAAAGGGCAAATACTCAGTCAAATATCATTGAACTGAAATGAGGAGGATGGGGGACATAATTATTTAATTTGTCCGAGATAGTATGGTTATCTAGTGAAAAGTGCAGGTGCCAGAGTGAAACAACCTTACAGTTATCAGATGGAGGACACAAAGTTGTCAGTATAGCCCATTTAAATGCAGTTTCAGTAAAATATTGTTTCATCTACTTTTGAAGATAGAAAGCATCTTCCTTATCTAAATGAGCAAACAGACACGAAATATAAAATATTCATTTAAGTCAAATCAAACACATTTAATCATCCCCCAAGTAAAAACTATGTACCGGTACATTTATTTTCACCAAATAGATCATGAAAATTCCGAAGAAATCTCCAAAGATTTTGTCGTTTACAAAATTTTAAGCATGTAAAACATTGTTATTTCCCCCAAGCAAGAGGGCCTTCATCAAATTCTGAAAAAAACAACAACACTTTTAGTGTTTGTGTAGAATAGCAAGTTATACAGTACCTTCCATCTGTTTCCACACGAGTTACACAGTACAAATGTTGTCATCGGTTCATCAGCGCTTCTTGTCTGGACCTGAAACAAAATCACACTTTTGTATAAAATATTGGTTATAAAACATGCAATATATACATTTATTATAAACTTACTCTTAATGGTGCAGATGAAGGTGTTTATGCCTTGGGAATATGCACAAACTCTGGTTTGCAAGGTTGTGGGGAGCCTTGTATGTGTTCCACCCTGCAGTTTCACTAAAGTAAATTGCTCTTAAAAGTTGGCTAACGTACCTGGTTGTATGTACAGTTTTTCTTTCCACATTTTCCACATTTAAACAGATCTGTAGTTGTTCCTCCAGTTTTAGCCATCTGGTGGTCGTCAATTGATTGCTTTGTATACTTGGCACGCAATTCCTTCATATTGTCACTTGCCATCTCCTGTAAATATTAGCACAACCTTCGTTTGAAAGTTTACAAAAATAAGAGAGATGTATTGGTTAACATCTCCTTTAATATGAGAGTTTATGTAGACAATTGAATTTAAGTTAATGTTTAAACCATTCATTTTATAGGTATTCTAGTGTTGACCCAAGTGAAAGGAATGAAATCATACAAATTTTGGAACCAGGTACACATAATCAAATATATCTCTAATTTATCAATAATTTTCAAATTGCACAGCAGACATTTAATTAGTAAAAGACATATTGGCAAGTATAGAAATCAGTATTGATAATTTGGTATTTTGGCATGCATACATGTTCATCATTGACATGTGGGTAGGCATACCTACAGAAATTAGGTATCTAAATATATCAATTACAGAAATCAGATAATTAAATCCCCAAAAAGACAAACATCGTCCTTGGCCTTTGAGATATGACCTTCAAATTAGGTTATGGCACAGTTTTAGTTTAGATAATAGTTAACATTCATGCATTTACTATGACTTTCTTGCCAGTACACAGATTGTGTTTACAGACAGATGTAAAGCTATTCTTTTTAGCCACAAGGCAAAGAATCTATTGAAGTTTAAAACAAGCAAAGAAAAGCAGTTAAACACAATTTCACCTCTGCAGTCATTTTAGCTATTCTGTCAGCCGGAATCAGACCAGACAACACATTGGCTCGCAAATCTGGATTTTTTGAATCCTTCAAATTGGCCACACGGCTTCTTACTCTGTTTTTATACTTCGTATCTGTGTTCTTGAACTCCTCATAGATATCTTTCAACAATTAAGAAAACAAAACAACGAATAGTGTCAAGGGATTCCTGGAAAATGTGCTTTGACCTTGAACTTTTGAAATTATTGACTTGGCTATAAAACTTTAGTGATCATTTTGTACAGAAATCATGAGATCTTATGAATCGTGGTTCGACATTGGGTTAAAATGGTTACAAGTATGATGGCAATACAAAATACACAATTTACCTTTTTTTCCATTATTATCCAAGAAAATGTTTCTATATTGACAATATTGATATGTTCTGCGACATGTTCTTTCACTTGGTGTTCACACTTTATTAAGTTTGTTTACCCTTTATATATTAGACACTGCTTGAATGTACAGGAAATTATGATCAGAAAATGATTAGGCTTGATGGATATGTAGTTATTGTCCTGTGTCAATACACAGTTGGTGGGAATCACTGATAAATACATGTATATAGTTACCTTCCTGTGTCAGTACACAGTTGGTGGGAAACACTGATAAATACATGTATATAGTTACCTTCCTGTGTCAGTACACAGTTGGTGGGACACACATAATATGATCAGTTTTGTTTGAAATTCAGGCCATGTTTTATCAATGGATAAATGGGTTATATACTTCGTTGTCAATGGCAATTACATCATCATCTCATGGAAATGAATTGCAAAATTACAAATCACTGTATTAACACGATGTTAAAATTGATGAAGTCACTTTCATTTAGTTTTAATTCATGACAATTTTATTGTTATCATACATGTACCTCGTTGTTTTGGTTGGCTGACAGTTTTGTATGGAAAAATGTACAATTCTGACGTCAACCATTAACCAAAACCAACCACTGAGCAATTTCTGATTAATTATTTGATTTTTATTTTATTTAGTATTAATTGCAGTGAAAAGTGAGCATCTTGATCAGCCAAGCTTTCATTTAACACACTTTCAGTACGTTAATTTTTCAGACAATGGACTTCAAATTTACATAGAATATTTAACAATACGGAATCTTCTGAATTAGATATTAAAAGATTTTGTTACTTTAAAGTGAAAATGTAGTTCCTTTTACAGTACAGTCAAGTATAAGTATATATATAACTAGAGCTATCACTGAAAGTGATGAATACCCCGAATGCCGCCATGACAGAAAATGGTTTACCATTGTATGAAGTTTGATGAAATTCCATCCAGTACTTTAAAAGTTATGCTCCAGACAAGGGAAATATATCAAAGGGCAATAACTCTGTATTTAGCAAGAATAGAGTTATGTTTCTTGTACACTGCACTTCCTCTCATTATATTCTACCATTGTATGAAGTTTGATGAAATTCCATCCAGTACTTTAAAAGTAATGCTCCGGACAAGGGAAATATATCAAAGGGCAATAACTCTGTAATTAGCAAGAATAGAGTTATGTTTCTTGTACACTGCACTTCCTCTCATTATATTCTACCATTGTATGAAGCTTGATGAAATTCCATCTGGTACTTTTCAAGTTATGCTCCGGACAAGAAAAAATATCAAAGGGCAATAACTCTGTAATTAGCAAGAATAGAGTTATGTTTCTTGTACACTGCACTTCCTCTCATTATATTCTACCATTGTATGACGTTTGATGAAATTCCATCCAGTACTTTAAAAGTAATGCTCCGGACAAGGAAAATTGCAACGGACAGACCGACCGACAGACCGACCACAGGGTGACTCCAATATACCCCCTCAAACTTCGTTTGTAATTGTTTTATCTGCCATTAATGAACAGTCAGTCAACTACTAAAAATTGGTGAAAATTCATTGAAAAATGAGGGTGCTAGAGAGCACACAACAAAATATGTATGGATGGGCTATGGAAACTAAGAAATCAGAATGGCTCACCTTGAGCTATGCTCCTGTGAGCTAAAAAAGACATTTCACTAAAACTAGAAATGAGCATCCATCACTGAAGGTGATGAAAAATAAAACACTAAAATAAGCAAGCATCACAAAATACCCATACATGAAAATTTGATACTGCTGGCTTAATCATGTGCTGAGTAGTTGCCCTTGCACGTAGCTGCATTACTGTATATATATACTGAATTGCAATATTGTGGAGCAAACTACTTCCACAGCTTTAAGGCAATTGTCTTGATACTTTGCAAATATGATCAGAATCAAGACTTAGTGTATGTATGTTACACAAGGTTTCAAATCAATCGCCTGAAAACTGGAAGTAATTTGATTCACAAGAAAATTAAGTGCAAAATAAATAACTGTTGAAGTAGTTCACCCCACAAGTTGCTGGCAGAACAACAGACACAATGACTAATATATATACAACCTTCTCAAACTGTGTTTGCAAGTATATAATTACAATAAATAAGTAAATGAACAGGACTGTGTTCAGCACGATATACATGTTACACTGTGTTTATAAACGCATTGAAGCGGTGACCAACCAAATGAAAAATAAATCGGAATACATTGACGCTGTTCTTCAATTAAACACAAGCAAACAGTTCCCTAGCAGAGGCGTTTGTAAATGTTTAAAGCGAGCATGTCATTCAGTTGACTTGCGTCATCAAACGTTTGCAAACATATTAAACGTTTAATCACACTGAACACAGTCCATATCCTGGTCTATGTAACTACTAGAAAGGATACTATCTTCCACACAAGAAGCTATTTCAGCTGCATCTGCAACTCCCTTACTTTCTGTAATAAATAATAGTTTTATACATGTAGATGAAATGGGTTTCAGCTGGAGCAACAATTATCATATAAGTAGAGATATAGTGTAATTCTGCTGACTTTAGGAACACAGAAAAGGACCTACATGTAAATATTAACATTTCTGCATTCTCCACATTTGGTGGTGGGGTATAATACATGGGACAATAAGCTTATACACCATGAAGTTACAACAATATAAACTTAATGTTTAGTAACTACTTATCTTACTTCGGTTATTCTTTTTTAAAAAATCCATACAAAAGTAGAATAAAACACTATTTGTGAAACGGTTTCATTGTTTTCAAAGCCTTCCAATGTTCACCTCGAGCAACCTCTTATTTGAACAAAACTCTTGACTTTAGTCATTTAATTTGATTTACAGTATATCTAAAAGCTAGTGTATATAATTATATATCTTCTATTTGTAAATATATACATCAGTTACAAATATTTTGTATTTTCAAAGCCTTCAAACTCAGGGTGCTGCCCTTTTTTTCATTTGACGAAAAAAAAATTCTTTTACTGTCTTCACAGTTTCTGCAAGAGCAAGACATACAGGACAAACATAAGGAACCACAATGTGAACACCAATACAAATAACCAAGTATAACAATAGCCTTTAACTCAACTAAACCACAATCATTTATATTTCCACAAGTAAAAGAGAAAAAAAAATCAATGTTTAAATTACCTGACAGTTGATATTTTTTCTGTCTGTCATTGACTTGTTTATAGGATTAGCGGTTACATTTGGTAGTATATTTAAATTAATTAATTTATACATTGTAATAAATAAATCAGCCAATTGTACATAAGATTTCAATATCAATAAACTGTGCCAAATCGGTGTAAATATTACATACCCTCTGAAAGTGTGCAACTTTAACCAGGTTCTGTTTAATACTCCTTAAAAAGACCTGTAGATTATTTCATTACTATTTTTTTCCAATTTTAGACTTTCTCGCAGCTCAATTATAAATCTAATGTTGAAATACCAGGCTTCTCTACAGGCCATTTAAGCACAGGGGCACCCAAGCACTTTATTATCAGAAATGGCATTCCCCTAGTGTTTTAGTTCTTTAAAAAAAAATTGCAAAAGCTTACTTTCCTCTAAATCATAATTTTTCTTTGCATATCTTGTCTCATTTTAATATCTGAAATGAAACATACTAAATATGATGACTTAAACTGATTAATACAAGTTTTACTGGTAAAATATATTTCAATGAGTGCCTTACACAGCGCTTGAAAATGTGTTGAAGGTATCTACATGCTTTTACCCCAACACTTGCATTCCTCCCTGTGGAGAATCCTGAATACATATCAAATACCTTTCTCTTATCTATCAATTAGTTATTTAAATGTTGTTTCAAAAATACAAGATAACAGGTAAGTATTTATTGTTGGCACCAATTACTTTCATCATCTGAAAAAACAAACTTGTGCCACATTGACAGTGGATGTTCTGGTATTATTGTAATCATTACAGTACATAGATTAAAACAAACCTTCAGTTTTCAGGGCATTACACAGCAGTTCACGACATTTCAGACGTACAGGATCACAGGTATCTGAGGCTGACGTAGACTGCCGTCTCTCCATATCAGAAGATTCCTCGCTTTTCTGTTTGCTCTCTTCTGCTTCCATAGACTCCCCATTTTTCGAAGTTGATTTTTCTTTTTTTTCTGAAGATGATTTGCTGTCTGCTGCAAATTAAAGAATTTTAAATTGAATGTTAATAAACTAATAAGACAATATTTTACTACCCAGTTTTTAAAGTTGTTTTGGCCAAACAAAAAAATACCTGTTTAGGGTCACCCAACCAACCCTTGAACTGAGTTCTCACCCTAATGTTTCTTTCAATCTTGAAAACAATTAAAAAAAGAATTAAATGTAAAGTACAAAAAACTGCAGAACAAATCTGCTCAACGTGTCAACAAAATTATATTTGTATTGTTCTTAAATGACTTAATATCATTATCAATTTTTTATAGAACAGAAAACCAAATCACAATCAATTTGCTTATAATAGTTCATTATTCTGACATTTTCACCATTAATTAGAAAAGTAAAAAGTGCCAACCTGCCTTACCCTGTGTTTTTCCATTAAGTAACCCTAAACACAGGTGCTTTTTTCTCTCTTATTTTTCACACTGGTGATCGTAACAATAGTTTCAATGAAAAAATGTCATTTTCCAAAAGGGCATACTATTAGCTGGTCGGTCTACTCAAGATACGGTTTAAGATATGACACTGAATTTATATACATGTTGTTCTCAAAACTTTATCCAATACAATATTAAACAGTTCTTAGATAGAAATTAGTTAAATTTTTCGACTATTATCAATTATCTAAAATAAAATTGGTTGATCTGATCTGATGTTGATCACTGCCAAAACCATAGAAAATGTATCAATTTTATGTGAAATTTCTATTCAAGCCAAAAGTTTCAGAGAAATGAATAAAGCAATGTCACATGCACTTGACATGCACTCGACTTGCTTAGGACACTGACAGACAAATTTTATGTATTCAATGCAAGGTTGCTTACCTGAGGTAGGTTGTAGCCCTTTAATAATAATTATATTACATCATTTATATCACACAACTTTTAATACCTGGAAGAAGTTTTTTCCATATTTTAATGAGATTCTTCGAGAGAGAAATAACTTCCTCATTACTGGTGGTTTTTCTGAAGTTGTTTACGGTCATTCCAATTCTTGTTTTCTGAAATATTTTTTTAAAAAAAAATTGTTTTGATATTATGCTATTTCTACAATGTTAACAAAACAAAAATATTTCAGCTCATTATTGCAACAAATCATTTAAATATTTTCTATTTATTTCAAAATGGCTTTATATAAAAAAGTTCATGACTACTTTAAAATGGAGTTCAATTCCATTTTAAAGATTAAAACCAAAGTTATGCATTTGTGCAAGACATTCATTCAATAAATAAATGTGCTGTTTCAAAGTTCTAAGTTGTTGTATAAAAATCTTGGTTTTCACAAATTTAGAAATTTCAAAAATGGAGATTTTTTTTTAGAACACGGGTAAATAGAAACTGATTTATAAAGATGAAGAATATGAAGAAAGTAAAATCATTTTTATTTATGTTTCTCGATCTTTCGTTATCATACTACACAGGTACGGCAATTAATTTATTAATACATGTATATTAACCTGACATAAATACAGCAAGTCTGATCCAAACTGATTGGGGAACAATTTGTTTTCATATGACAACTGAATGTGAATGGTATAGGTTATTATCAACAAAAAGGAAAGATAGAAATAAGACATGACAATAAGATGCAGGGCTCTCTTTTCAATTTCTGAGGCCGTTAATCTACCCCAATCCAAATAGTATATTTTTTTCCCCAATCCAGAGTAACGAAATTCCCAATTTCAAAATGTAATGAAACCAAAAGAGAGAAATATTTTGGGGAAAAGTTCGGAGATTTTATAATATTATGTTTTCAATGTAGTCTTCTACAATAACATCACATTTTTATACATTTAATATACATTACCCATATGTGATTATGCATATTGAAGGAACCTGCGCTATGTAATTTTTCCAATTTCTTTAAATATAGGGCTAATTTTACGACAGACAGGGGCCCCAACCCCATTCCCAAAATTGCAACCAAGAGCCCTGAGCTGACAAAAATATGCATGAAAATATTTATATATCAGAACGTAATCTACATGTAATTGTGATTATGCCAGCATGAATTTTCAACTCCAAATACTATAACATATATCTTATTAATTATAAAGATTACTTACATGTATTAGGAACAAAGGTAATTATAAAAAAATCAATAAAATTATTAACTGTTCTATTTCTTTAAAATTTAAATGTGTCATTTACCTGAAGAACCTCTAGATTCATGGGTAAATCTTGCAGGGACTTCAATAAATCAACAGCAGAACTGTGATCCTGAAATATAAATGATCTTTTATAACAGTTATAACAAATGCCATACACAACCCTCCTAAAATTTCACTCTACTGTGTACAGCTGGAACGGGTAGTTGGATACCCTAATATCCGGTTGACCAATATACCAAGGTATCTGCTGTGTTGTATAATAATGAAAGTAGACAGTATTGATAAAATGTTTGATTTGAAGCTCAGTATCAACAAACTGTATTGGGCGTATATCAAATCAAACCACAACATTTTCTACCAGACTTCCTGACTGATTCGCTTGAAGAATTTCGGGGAGCCAGAAAAATTGATTATAGTTGACTAACTGAAAGATTAAGTTGATTAATTCCTCCCGATTGGTCTGTACATATTATGGTTATAACAAAGTTGGTTTCTAATGAGAACCATTTAAAGTTTTGTAGATTACTTAAATATGAAGCATAAGGGCACTGTCTGGGATGAAGCAGACTGGCCACGTTAAAGAGGTGACCGTCTATTCCCTTATCATCATGTCATAAGATGGGACTTTACTACTTGAGGTTTGAATAGTCAGAACAAAAGGTCAAAATAGTGAGAAAAAAAACTGTAGACCTTGTTTGATACAGTGGGTTAAAATACACAGAGAACTTTCGAAACAGTAACTTCAACATGAATGATTTTATCTGCAGGGAGCAAGTGGAAAAGGCAAAATGTTGGCAGATTCAGATGTGTCTTAGATGTTTCAACAGCAAAACTAAACGTCTCACACCACTATTACATTTCCCATAGGACTCCATTGTGTCATTTATGTCCAAAACACGGTGAAAAAACAAAATCTGCAACTTGTGTCTCGGCTCAAATTCTTCCCTGGTTCAAGATATGTAATTATACAGGAAAATAGCATACCTTGTTGATCAGGTTGTTTTGTTAATTCAATAGTTTTGTGACACCTATCAATTCCAGAGTTAAAATATGTCAAATATTCACCTACGATGCGGTTCGAACCATCAATTCTGAAAGTACACAGATTTGGCCAGAAATCTGGTATCAGTGGTCATTTCTAAACTATTGACCATTTAAAAATAAATAGGAAAAAATAAATCACTGCAAAGCAAAGCCCTGGAAAAAGAAGAAAAAGAAACTAATAAAGTTTTATTTCTGCCTCCTTCATCTGTAGGTCTGGAGTACTCAAGGGAAAGAATAGTGGTGTGAGTCCTAAAATGTTGATACAAATGAGATGTCAAAATTTGTATTAGGGAGCACCAAAGTGAGCATATAAATTTATAGCAACATGCATGTTAACTGATTATTGAAAGGAATTAAAATCACTAACAGATCGAAAACCTTGGATCTGGAAGTATTTTTCTGGGAAACAAATAATGGCTACATATCAAAACAATCACTAAGAAAATTTATACAAGAATCCTGCGGAATGATAAGTCTCGCTGTGTCCACTTTGACCGTTAAAACATACATGGGAGAGAGAAAACAAAAAATATTATATTCATGCAAGAGTTATCTAACTTGGTTAATGTAGTAGGTTTAATGACTAAGAATTATTGTAGGAAGTATTGTGTGAAGTTTTGATCGAATACATTAAGTGATTTTTGAGTTGTTGTTGTATGGTGTTTAGCGTCGCTTTCAAAAAATTTTCAGTCATATCGCAAAGGTGTGTACTTGAGACAGTATTCTGAGCGCTGTTACACGGGAGTATCATGCTGCAGACACATGGTATGATACCCCACCCAGTCACATTATACCGACACGGGCCGACCAGACCTACAACTCTCCTCTAAATGCTGAGCGTCAAGCGAGGAAGCTTCTAGTACCATTTTTAAAGTCTTTGGTATGACCCGGCCGAGGATCGAACCCACAACCTTCCGCATACGAGGCGGACACTCTACCATTAGATCATGCTGCGGTCCGTGATTTTTGAGATATGAACTTGATGGTTGTTGCACACAAAACTTTAACCAGTATTTCTAAGTAAAACATACATAAAAAAAAAATAAAAAAAAAAAAACTTTAACCAGTATTTCTATAAAGTAAAACATATTTGTAATAATAAAAAAAATAAATAAATAAACTAATTAAAAAAAAAGAAAATTAAAAATAAGAAAAGAATAAAAATATAAGTACTCAGCATCTGCATTATATAATGCAGGGTGTTAGTTGTAAATATGATCCAAGTATGAGTTTCCTAGCACTTGTACTTATTGAAAAATAGTGTAAAAACGAAAACTTAACGTTGGAGGTAAATGCAAAATTCAGCATCAAACAATGTCAATGGACCATGAAATGTAGGTCACACTCAGCATCTGCAGTATATAATGTGATGAAAGGTGTTAGTTATAACTATGATCCAAGTATGAGCGTCCCAGCACTTGTACTTGTTGAGTAATAGTGTAAAAACAAAAACTTAACGTTGGAGCTAAATATAAATTATTTACATACACAAAGAAAGAAAGATTTATAGTGAGCGAATGTTAATATACTAATGTTGAAAAATGAAAATGACAACTCTGTTTTCATGGGTGATTAAGAACACTCGGATATACAGGCTGCTATTAGTTTGATTACATAAAATATAAGAATTCTTAAGAAATCTTGTTTTACAAATTCACTTTATTTTGAATCGAGAATAATTATTTTGAAAGCTCTGCTGATATTCATGTATAAAATATAATATACTTTAAAACACAAAATACCACTTTGAATGTAAATAAAATGTACACAAAGAATAAATATTTCTGTGCCGCAGATAAATAAGAAGAATAATAAAAATGGAATCACAGCCTCTCGAAAATGTCTTGGTTTAAGTATCTAAAACTGGGCGGTTTTATTTTTAAAACCTGGCCACTAAAACCCAGCCAAGGTCTAACTGACATGACCACATTGCGGCTGCAAGGGAAGGGCAAACATAGTGTGCAACATTGATAGTGATGTTCTATTGCACTAATTTTAATCATATTGCACTGTCCTCTGCATATTTAATAAGAAAATATCGAAAAATAATATAAAAATGCCTATTTAGGTATAGAATTTTACTTTTGGCGATTTTTCGTCGTTTTTTTAACATATTGAAAGGCAATTTAAAGTACTTAATTTTCAAATGATCATGGTTTTAATCAATTGTCACAATATGTATGATATGTCAAACCCACATCATTGAAAATAATTACAAAAACAAGAAGATATAATTATTTATTTTTTTTATTGAAACAAAGGATATTTTCTTATTTATGGTGGTTTTATCAATGTGGTATATTTTCAGCACGTAGTAAGAATCAGTTGATAATTATCTCACATTATGTATTGTATTTGTACAATGTGAATATCTACCTATTCGCTCATTTACGTTTACCTAATTCATATTAGATAAAGTATATGTATGAATGAATTAGGCCTTAATTAAATAATAGTGTGGTTCCAGTTTCCCGACCTTCCCTTTTATTTCCCGCCCTCCCTAAACATTTATTCCTCAAAAAAAAAAAATAATCGGCCTTATCTGTTGAATCCACACTTTTTGTTCCTGGTGGTGACCGTTCAGCTGTATTATAGGCCTTTAGCTTTTATACCCTAAGTGATCATTGTAAGGATAGCAGCAACATATTGGCAGCCTACAGCAAGAGCTGCCTCGCCATTGTGTACAACATGTGTGTCCACATACAGTCATAACATATACTAGTATAAAACAGATAGTATTGACAACACAGGGTTTCCACTGGCCCCATTTTTTTTGGGCACCATAAAACGAAAAAAAAAAAAGAACGCGTGGGGGAGGGTTCTGCCATTTTTTGTTTAGCTCTATTGATATACACTATTTTAAGCATATCTAGCACTTTTATGGTTTGTTATGTCTTTGACTGAATTTTGTGATTTTATATCTTATTATAAAGAGTATGGATGAATTACACAATTGTAAATACATAAATAAACAAACACAACAATTAAACATTTTTATTTTTACTCCAGTATTACATCTAAGATAATACTTACCATCAATGTGAATTTTCCTTAACGACTTACACAAGCCAACTGCCTAGTGTCCAATCTGTTTCTATAAGGTCTTTACCAAGCTCAATGATTCGGAAACCATTTCATTTTGTATCAGTCTATGGTCAGTGAAACATATGAAATGGTTTAATAACCACAGATCCTCCTATTTTTCATGTTTTTCCATTTACCATAGGCTGATGCAAAATCAAAACAAATAATTCACCTTTTTACCTACAATATTTTGTATTTCCATGTAATAGGAACCACACTATTAATTAAGGCCTTGTCAGAGTGCTAAATGTTAAATAAATTATGGAAAGAGTACTGTAGTTTCGTCTTTTTATCATGTTGAAATAAAAAAGACTTGTATAATTATTCGATTAAATACACTGCTTATGTTGAAAAGATATACATTTTCATTAGAGCCTATTTTCAATGAAAAGGTGCCGCCATAACAAACACACGCGAAAACCAATGTCAAAACACACACTTACGGCGGTATCACTAGAGATCATCTTTTCCAGTTTTTGACGGATTTTGATGACTTCTTCTTCAGTAGGCATTATTGTGGATTAGAAATGGAACGTATAGAATAAAATATAATCGTGGATTATGTTTATAACTGGTATTAATTGATGAAATTTGGATCTGCTTTTATTATTGCTTTTTGGGGGATTTTTATTTTACTGGAACAAATATTTTCGTATTTTTTTAATAAGAATTACTATTCAAACATTTTTTTAACATTTAAATTTATGTTATTCTTTAATTGAAATAAACATTGATTCCCCTAACGATCTAATCCGTTACCGATTAGAGGCTCGGCACAATCCTCTTTATACGAATATTTTATTATAATCACAACATGGCGGCCCCCGCACAGTTTAATTTTTGCGAAGCAAGAAAGATATTCAACGTATGTTCATAAAATACTACAGATATTCATTAACGTTCTACAAAAGTGTATTGAAATACGATTGAAAAGTCAGAATAGTTTGTTTTCTTTTTATAATGATAGAATGGCTCGTATATCATAATCGGCTTAGCGTTTGTGTTCCTTATTATACAACAATTCGGATGGAGTAAACTTTCGGATAGTCATTTTCCTCACATTCTAGTTTTTTTATCTACCAATAGCTGACATCCAGAACCTCTTCTGTTCGTTAGGCTCATCTGTTCTATCTGGGCCACCAACTTCTATCAATACCTCTATGTATCTCTTGTCATTCAGCTTCCTATGCTACAGCTCTGGCCATGAGATATATCCCTTGTATACCTAATACCGGGATATACCTATTACCGCGAATGCCCATATAATAACAATCTGGGAAGATATGCACAAAGCTCCCAACTTCCGTAAGCGTTGGCATTTGGTTACATTTTGTATCGGCAACTGTTTTTTACTTAGCACACATAAGCAACCTTATTACTGTTAAGTGTTGATGCCATTCTTTACATGGTTGGACATTTTTTAGACTAGCACTATTAGGTATGACCAGTATATACCTAATACCATGATATACCTATTACAGCAAATGCCCATATAATAGCAATATCCCAGACATGCGCAAAGCACCAACTCCCGTTAGCATCTGCATTTGTTTGCATTTCGTACCGGCAACTTTTTTATTACTCCACACACTTAAGTAACTTTATAACTGTTTGTTATTGATGCCATTCTTTACATGGTTAATAAAACTTTTGACTTGCGGTTTTAGGTATGACCAGTATATACCTTATACCACGATAAACCTAATACCGCGAATGTCCGTATAATAACAATATCCCAGACATACGCAAAGCTCCAACATTTGTTTACATTTCATACCAGCAACTGTTTATTACTCAGCACACATAAGTAACTTTATTACTGTTTATTATTGATGCCATTATTTACATGGTTGACAAAGTTTTAGATTCATGGTAATAGGTATGACCAGTATAATTGGATAGATCTATATATAGCTTTCCCTGAAGACTTCTTTCTGCTTGAGATTTTGTTCTTTCTCCTATACATGTATGAATCTGACATTTCTGTGTTTCTATGCTTTGTATCCAGACAGGTTTTTGGATGGTATATGTTGTCTGAGCCTTCAGCTTCACTTCATAGGGAACCTGGATAATCTGGCCCCACTCCAAAATGGCCGTGGAGAATCAAGCCCCAAAATTATCCGGCCCCTTGAGAATCGAGCCCCATTTAGCATGTTCCATATGGCCCTACTTTTTATTTTTATTGCAATACTAGCTTTATTGATCACAAATAATTAATACATATAAAAAAACTATGTATGATGACATGCAGTTATTAATGACTGAATATTATCATTAAAAATATTTATGAAAGACATAATGAAATAGTGTGTGGAATACCAGTATATTACAGTGGCATTTTGTGAAAATGATGATTTGTGTATTGCCTGCAGGAAAAATGTGCATCCAAGACGACTTACAAGTATCATGTGATAAATATCATAAGTGTGTTTCTTCCAATTTAATTCCCCAAATAAGTTACTTTTTATTAACAATCATTGACTATTATATAATGTATTCAGTGATTCTGAGCACCTTGTTTGAAGACAGATGGCCTAACACCTAAATCATGTACAGGCAATTTTGTCCTGGGAGAAAAAAAAAACAAAGACCACATTTTTAGAACAGAAAAACTTTGACAAATTTGTATAAAAAATTGTATTTCTGAAATCTGATTATTTATTAGGTACATGTATGTTTACTAAAACAATAAACCATTAGTGATTACTTTTACTTTTATTGCTTAATAGGCAAAGCTACAGTATGAGTTTCATGTACTGGACAATGCATCTACTGCATGGACAAATAGATATGTAAAAAAAACACAAAAAATAAGTACACACAAGTGCCCCATACATGCCCCACATTTGCATTAACAACTTGCTTTAAGATACAGTTCAAATAGTAGTTAAGCAAAATCGAAAAAGCTTAAAATTAAAAGCATTTTAATTTACAAATATTGTGTATTCCACTTTAATTTAAACAAAGAAAAACAGAAACAAAAATTGCATATTTCCAACCAGACTATTTCATATGGATGTGCATGTTTTCAAGGGCCTAAGGTAAATGTTACATCAAAGTGTACCCACAATTCTACAAATCTGCAAAAGTTATTTTTCGCTGCTGACAAAATGTCTTACTTTAGATTTTTTTTGTCACAATGGACATTGCATTACTTGGTATTTCTTTTTTTGAAGAAGAAAGTAGCATTAAACACTGTCTAACAAATGGTGAGAAATTAAAATTACTGGGTATCCGCATTTTGTAGAGAATATTATGTTGTAGAATGTTATATGGGCATTTCTATAAATCGTATCTGTAGCTTAGGATTTGTAAACGTATGTGCTATGTCAAATCTTGATATATAATTTGTGAAATTTCTTAAGTAAATAATGTGGCATATCTTGTGCTGTGACACAGCATTCATAAGGTGACTGAAGGAGGTGGGGTTACAGCCTGCTATAAGTGTTGTTTTGAATTCTGATTAACTTGTACTTTTCCATGTTAAAAATTTATTCATGACCCAGTGTATAGTTTTCAATACCTTTCTGGACATTCGTAGATAAATTCTGGTGGTCGCATAACTAAAAAGAGTTCAAGTGAGTGACTCCGACCCATGTTCAAGTGATTATCCCAAATCATATATTACTTACCCGTGTTAATGCGGACTTAGTAGTGCGCGTGAATCAAACTTGTTTTAATTGTGTTTACCCGGCTCTATATATACTCACAAAGCGTAACCGAGAAAAAAAATTTTCTCCCTGAAAAAAGAAACCGTGTCAACAAACTGTGTTTGCATTTCAAGTTCTGTTTGATGGTGTAAACTACTAAATTGTTTACTATTAAAGCTGGATTAGTTTTTAAACGTGTTTGTTATGCAAATGCATGGTTTTGTTTTTTATTTGTTTTTATTAGCTCTACTGGCCAAAGGCCAAAAGTGCTTATGCGATGGCGCGTTGTCTGTCATCCGTCATCTGTTAGCAGCACTTTCTCTGAAACCACTAGGCCAATTAAACTGAAACTTCACATGGGTGTTTCTATTGCATAGGAAACTATACAGAAGATTTTTTTTTCGATCTGAAATTCAAGATGGCCACCGTTACTAAAAATAGTCCAAAACTTAAAAAATCTTCTTCTCATGAACGGCCCAACAGATTTTCAAAATGTTTATGTAGTAATGATGACCAACTATAGTTTTGTTAGATTTGTTCAAATGGTGTCCCTAGGGTTAAATATGACCCCGCCCCGAGGGTTCAATTTGGGGACAAATGTCATTAAAATATATATATATTTTTTTTTTTTTTTAAATGGAAATGATTTTGCCTATATCTTCACAGAAGCATAATATGGTGAAGGAGGTTCAGATTTGTAAAAATGACTGGGTTCAACTGTCTTAAGGGGTCAGGAGGGGCCCCAAAAGGGTAAAAATTGGGAATTACTAAATTCGTTTTCTTAAGAACCGGTATGTCAGATTTATTCATATTTTGCATAAATTATCCCTCTGTGTAGGGGTTTGATTGCAGATAAGAATTTAGGTGCTAAAATTTATAGGGACCCTGTAAGGGGACTTAGAATTTTACATAGGGATACAATGGGAAAACAGAAAATTCTCTTTTTTCTTTCATCTGTTCTTAAACAACTAGGCCAGTTAAACTGAAACTTCACATAGGTATTTCTATTGCATAGGAGACTATACAGAAGATTTTTTTTTTCGATCTGAAATTCAAGATGGCTGCCGTTACTAAAATTGTCCAAAACTTAAAAAATCTTCTTCTCATGAACGGCCCAATAGATTTTCAAAATGTTTATGTAGTAATAATGACCAACTATAGTTCTGTTAGATTTGTTCAAATGGTATCCCTAAGGTTAAAAATGACCCTGCCCCGAGAGTTCAATTAGGGGACACAATGTCATGTCAATATAATATTTTTTATTTTTTTTTAAGTGGAAATAATTTTGCCTATATTTTCATTAAAGCATTGTTAGGTAAAGGAGGTTATGATTTGTAAAAATGACTGGGTACCTATGTCTTAAGGGGTCAGGAGGGGCCCCAAAAGGGTACAAATTGGGAATTAGTAAAATTGTTTTCTTAAGAACCAGTATGTCAGATTTGTACATATTTGATATAAATTATCCCTAAATGTAGGGGTTTGATTGCAGATAAGAATTTAGGGGCTAAAATATATAGGGGCCCTGTAAGGGGACTTAGAATTTTACATAGGGATACTGTGGGAAAACAGAAAATTCTCTTTTTTTTTTTCATTTATTCTGAAACCACTAGGCCAATTAAACTGAAACTTCACATGGATGTTTCTATTGCATAGGAGACTATACAAAAGATTTATTTTTTCTATCTAAAATTCAAGATGGCCACCGTTACTAAACATAGTCCAAAACTTAAAAAATCTTCTTCTCATTAAAAAGATTTTCAAAATGTTTATGTAGTAATGATGACCAACTATAGTTTTGTTAGATTTGTTCAAATGGTGTCCCTAGAGTTAAAAGTGACCCCGCCTCAATGTTTCTATTGCATAGTAGAATTTCAAAAAGTGCTATGACCACTATGAGTCAGTAGAGCGTCCTCAGGCCTTATTGGGCCTCTTGTTTTTGTTTTTATTTTTTACAACCTGAACCAGCTCAGTTTTTGAAACAGGAGGCAAAAATAGCTGCCGGCTTTTACAGACAGTCCTGCTATAAGGACCATGAGCTTATCAAGTACCTATACACAGAGACTGAGTTATTGTTCATATCGGAAAGTAGCAATGGATTACCTCTGAAATTTCTTATTTAAGTCTGAATTTTGCGGTTTGATGTCATTTGAAATTAATAAATTATTATCGGCCATTTTATAAATAAAAAAAAGAAAAATGCTTTATTGGTATTATTATATAAAAAAACATATTGAAAAATAATTTATTATTTACATGAAGTGCTTTTTTGTTCAGTAATTCAATGTATCTAACATTTACTTATTGTAGAAAACAGTTCACCAGGTTGTGACAGAAAATTCCCTCGAGCCCTATAGATTGTTCATACAGAATTACAATGCAAGGTAAAGTACCTTTTTTAAATGTACATACATATTATTAAATATTAATCTGCTGTTCATAAATACAAAAGGGAAGTAGTAGTCAGTGCCTTGCAGAGATAAGACACTTCTAGTACTGTTTAACTGCCTAACCAATCCCTGGAACAATGATTAAGTGCACTGATATAATACTGGTAACTCAAATAAAGGTCAAAATCCCATAAACTGTAAATTGTATTTTCATTTGCAAACAATGCACATTTGGATGAGACTGCAAGTTATCACAGTTGAATGCTGAATACATTGTTTGTCACTTATTCAGTTAATTCTTATTAGCAGTGCTTTTTAATGGTAAAAATCAACTAAAACAAATAGAACTGTATATTACAGAAATACAGCAAAACTATGTTTAAAAAATGTTTTTGAAAAGCAAAAAAAATGTTCCTTCAAAAGCTTACTTATATTTGATAAATACCGGTATTATACAATAAATAACCAAAAAATAAAGTTTATAAACATGCATGTATTTGCCAATTTTATCAATAAACATATTGCATAATCTTACTGAAAGTGATTATTTCTGGTGTATAATTCATATTAAAAGAGTAATTGATTTAACTTTCAGTGAAAGTGAAAAGAGAGTTACTATTGATCAAGCCCTCCGAGATGTGTTCAGGGAACTTAGTGTAAGTATTTTATTTGCATGTAACAGAAAAAACTGATAGGTAATTATAATGATGCATAATACACATTCTAAGTTGTATTTAGCATAATTTCATATTATTAAAATTTAAATAATAGTGTGGTTTTTGTTTCCCGACCTTCCTTATTATTTCCTGCCGACCATAAACATTTATTCCTCTCTTAAGAAGTCAACAACAAAAAATCCCCCCAAAAAATCGGCGGTATCTGTCGTGTCCACAATTTTCATTCCCGGTGGCGATGGTTCAGCTGTATTGTAGGCCTTTAGCTTTTATACCCGATCGCTGAAAATGCTTCACCAGAAATGATCATAGAAATGATAGCAGTAACATGGCAGCCTCCAGCAAGAGTTGCCTCGCTATCGTGTTTCCACACACAGACATAACATATACTCGCAGAAAACGGATAGTATCCACAATGCATAATAAATAATTTACCTACCTATCCTATTTTGTATTTCCATGAAATAGGAACCGCACTATTAATTAATTTAGACCTAAGGATCTTGGCATATAACTGCGCAGTAAATTCAAGCATACATACTATCTCTATAAAATAGATGTGTTCATATACATGCATGTGAGAAACAATCGGGAATATTATATATAGAGAAGTTGTGATGATCACCCAAACTTCAAATTGGGCGACCTTTGGAAATAAGGATGTAGTTGGACATTATTTTAAGACCTCCTCTCATCAAACCAATGGATCAAATAATGCGACAACAGTTAAATGGTAATATGATACCATTTTATTTTTATATTTTGTATATTATTATATTCTTATGAAAAAAGCACATTATCCTGTTTTTATGCACTAATTGTTTCTTCTCACAAATTGCCTTATTTGGTTGGCACAAAGGAGGGGCATGTTAAATATATTTAAATTTTTATATAAAAACTCTTCTCTTTCATTTCTGTCCAATACATAGGACACATTTTTATAACTGTCCAACATAGGGCTCAATTTATATATATAACTGTCCTGTATAGAACTCCCATATATTACTGTCCAACATAGGTCACTTATTTATTACTGTCCAACATAGGGCTCAATTTATATATTACTGTCCTGTATAGAACTCACTCATATATTACTGGCCATTAACATAGGGCTCAATTTATATATGACTGTCCTGTATAGAACTCACTGAGTGAGCTATGTTGGATAGTAATATATGAGTGAGTTCTATATAGGACAGTTATATATAAATTGAGCCCTATGTTGGACAGTAATATATATATATTTAGTATTTAGTTGAAATTTTAGAACTTAGGTGGCAACTCAATATAAAACATGAGTGTTTTATGAAAATTATTTAAATGAACAACAATTCTGTCATTTGCAATTCTAAAAAATAAGTAATGGATAGACACATCACAGTAAATTTAATTGAAAATGAACAACTTGTATCCACTGCTCTTGGCTACAACATTAAAAAAAAATATCAATTTTAGTTTATAATATGTTGAGATGCACTTTTTCAGCAGTTGCAACTAAATACTTAATCACTAACACTACAAATTTGAGCAGGACTATTATTCAAATACAGATTGGCGAGATTGCATTTGTACTTGTATTCATGTTGTTATTTCAGTCACATAACCGAGGTTGTGAAGTGTACAGGCAGTATCTGTCATTGTCTATAGAAGCTGTCACATCTGGTAAGTAAGCATATGCTTAAAACACATATGTGAATATGTTGTAATGTTATAATGTTAGGATATAGAACATCCAGTGAAGTTATATTGGTACTGTTTAAAAGATTGTAATTGTTTTCATGATTCTCATTTACCTGTGAATACGTCACACTTGGACATTTTGATACATGTGGATATGTCATATTGAGATATTAAAAGTACCTTTTCCCTGTGGACATGTCATATTGGGGACCATTTATAATTTCCAATCATTAAATACCATTTTTCTGTGGATATCATGTCGTATTGGGACATTTTAAGGACCATTTTTACCAAATAATACATGGGTGTTGTGGCTCATATGCAAGCTAAGGGACTGTTTCAGATCTAGAATGGTATTTGGACTGAAGTGAAGCTAATATTGCAGTTGCTGAGGAGTGGTCTGTGTTCATGAGAGGTCCATAGGAAAGTCACGTGGATTTGGTTAGTATAACATTTTGAGTGCAAGAAAATCAAGATGGCTACCAAATTATGTAATATCATATATTTTTAAGTGAAAATTTATCAAAATTGATTTGTGACCCTTGTAATGGTTTTGTATGAATTAATTATAACATTACAATTACAGATCTGTGTTCACCTAGTGTTCCATTCATGTTGCTGACCGACATATTTGATGTCATACCTCTTGATCAATGTGAGGATTTGTTTGGATTGGTGGAAGATAAAGTTCATGTCTGGAAATCTGTAAGTACATTTAATAATCATTGGGGATCCTTCAATGTTCAGTGGCCTCGAGCATCGTTTCAAGGTCATTTGTGTTCGAGCCTACCTTGGTAGAAACACTTTATTTGAGAAAGTTTGTCAGATACTTGTGGTTCTACTAAGGTTAGAAATTTTGCCGATATTTGTCTGGAGAGTCCTGCTTTGCCGAAAGGTCTAAGGTGCTGTCGTTTTTTGACCACTTACTCTCCACTCTCACCACTGAGGTTGTGGGTTTGAGTCCAAAAACTTTATGTGAGAAAGTTTAACAGTTACCTGCTGAAGAACAGTGGTTCTGCTCAGATTAATTCCGGTGTCTTCTTCCACCAATAAAACTGGATATGCCATATTAACCTGAAAAGTGTTAAAAATGGCATTAAAAAAGAGAGCATCTGGGATATTCCTCATACAATAAAAATGGTTGCCATATAACCTGTAATGTGTTAAGAAAATGGCATTGCTCCAAACCATTACATGGTATTGTACAAAGAGATTACATATTTATCACAATATAACAAATCATTCACTGGCAGATTATAATTGTGTCATAGTCTTACAGTGCCCCAGATAACTTTTAAATAAGAGGGTAAGTTACCCCCAAAATAAATAAAATGGGAGTATTCATATCTCAGATTTTCTGGTAAGGAAGCATAAAGTTTAATAAAAAATTTTACTTACTGTAAAATTGAGAATTTTCATATATTTCAGTCAAAAACTTTACTTTAACATACATAATATTGATAGTTTACAAGGGTCTACAAGATATAAATTCATACATTCTAAACAAGGTTTTTCATATTTCAGTATAGAAATTTTGATTGAGAGTAGTAACTTTACCCCCTACTTTTTAAGGTAAGGGGTAAATTTACCTCCAGTTTTGAAAACCAAGGGGTAGTTAGCTAAACCATGAGGGTAAAATGCCCCCAAAATCATATTATCTGGACCACTGACTCTTAATTAATGTCAGTTCTAAAGCACTAGTCTATTGGTACTACACATTCTAAGGGTTTTGGGTGCCTTCCCCAGACAAATCATTTTAAAAATACATTTTAGGACTAGTTACCTGCTGCCATTGAAATGATTGTGACCAGGTGGATTGTTATATCCTGTGTTTGCTGCCCTATATACATACATGTATACTTGTGATAGGTCTATAACACCTCAAGGACATATCTTAAAATCAAACTTGAAAGTGTTTTGTAGGCAAGACAAAATATCATACAATTCTAATGGTTAGCTGTTTTTCCCCAGATCAAAAATGTTTCATTGCTAACATAGACAGCAGTTATATAGATAAAAATAAGAGATGATGATTTGTGTATTACTTATAGGTATGAAGATGATGTGCTGGTATACATTTATATAGCCAGAATCTTAGGGAATAAACATATCCACATCCTGGTATTTACTTTAACATACTGATATATGCTTATCTATTTGAATTTTAATGTAATCTTCATTTTGTTTCAGGCCACATTCTATGATACTGGAAAGAATTTTCTTCTAAGGATGTGCAATGGTAATTTTTCTGTAAAACTCTATGCTTATACCGAGATTTTTTGTTTAGCCTGGTCAAGCTAGCTCAGTTGGTAGCACATCAAGCTGTTAATTCTGTGGTTGTGTGTTTAAATCCCTGCCCAGTCTCAGTCTCTGTGATGATACAACATTACATCTCATTGTCATTAATCTCTAACCACCAGGATCTCCGGAAAGAGTGGTTAGGTTAACTGATCATCCATAAGCCCTCAATGGCATAAACATTATGTTAAGTATTCAAACAAACAAGCAAATATTATCAATTAAGGAACATATAGAAAAGATACTTTTACATCTAAGGTTTAAAAGAAAATCAAAGGTCTTTTTACTTTTATTTCATTATGAAATCTGTAAAACAATTGTCTTACACCAAAACAACAATATGACTGACTGTTTATTTTTCAAAATAACTTGCAGTTTAAATAGATGTCTCTAGTTTCAATCGAAGGATTAAAAAAAGCTGCTGGAAATAGTTTTATTATTGAAAACTGTATTAACATTTCAGACTTACTGAGACGTCTCTCCAAGTCACAGAATACAGTTTTTTGTGGTCGTATACAGTTGTTTTTGTCAAGGTTGTTCCCTTTGTCAGAGAAATCTGGTGAGTTTTTAGTTTTCTTGGGAAATATTCATTGTTATAGCTACAGTAGAACTTGGATAGCTCGAACTCAGTTGGCTGGAACACCACCAATCGCTCGAACAACTAACTCGGTCCCTGCCAAATTCCTATTTAATTTCTATTGTTCTACCACTGATGGCTAGAACACTAATAGGTGGAACAGTCGAACTAGAAATTAGGTCCCGCCAACACACTTACCTGTGTTTTTCGCACCTTTCGGTCTAACAGCTGATCAAAGATAAAAAAAATTTGAGAAGTTTTCAAGTAATTTCTACATGTCATAATATTCCCACTGTCTTAAAAGAGCGAGAAGTTTGTTGTGATAATTTGGCGAGTGTGTTTATAATTGGTTACATGTTTGCTTTAATTGTATACGGCATGTTGCATTAATTAAGTTAATTTGGTTCCTAATTTGATGTTTACTGGTAATTTAAAATAAAAATAAAACCAATTTATATTGCAAACATTGAAAAGTAAAGAGTGTCACATACATTTTTACCCTTAAAATCTTAGACTTGGGAAGTTCAGTCTCATTGCACAATGTTGCATTTAACAACACATTAACCTGAAGAAGAAATGGCTGAGCAACTTAGTGATGGACCCAGTAACCAGGGGATAACTAAGTCAGCCGAGCAACTTTGTGAAGAACTCGGTAAAACCGGAGTGTGATTATCATGTCATTTACATTCTCACGCACACTGAAAGCTAAATATAACTATTTATACATGAATATATAAGATTATGATGATAAAAGGTAAATTAAGTAATTATAGTGTAAAACAATTAATTTTATTTGGAAGTTATCTTTTCTGGTATATTGTTTTTTCTACATAAACAAGAAAAGACATCATTTACATCAGATTCATCTATTACACCTGTTCAAAGCCTACACATGGGATTCAATTACTTGCTCATAAACGTACTTGTACACCATGTACATGTATGATGATTGGTGTACTAGGCTTGACTCGAACTACCGCTGACTTGAACTATTTTGTCCAGTCCTGTTGAGTTCGAGCAATCGAAGTTCTACTGTTCAATTGTGTTTTGTAATGTCACCAGTATCTTTCAATGTTCACAATATCAGACATGTAAGTACTTGATGTGATCACACAAACATGTATTTGGTAACTACTTATAGAAATGGTGTGTTGGAATGTGTACTGCTGATATTCAGTGTTTATCTATCCGCACATGTTGACAAAGTCCATTTTGGCAAGCAGGAACAGTAATTGAGTTACCATATGATGATATGTTGATCAATTCCCAACAACAGACCATGGTAATCTACATGTATTTGTCAACTGGATTGCCCTCCTGATGTTGTACCCTGACATTTCCATGTCCGGTACCAGAGTTGTCCTTGGTTTAAAGATGCCTAAAAACGAGCTAATGGTTTAACGGTTGATCAACATAATTATGTATAAAGTATCTGTTTTCTGTCCAAGTCAATTGTCTTGCCTTGGTAGCATGATTCCTGCACTACAAAAGTCCTTTGTAATTTGATTTTAAATATTTTCAAAATGGTTCTTAACCCTTTACTCCATAGATACACGTTTTCCCGCACCAATCACAGAAGGCCTTTGAAAACAGTGCAGGAAGAGTTCAGATTGCTTGTAACGAGCAATCTGAACACTTCCTGCACTGTTTTCCACTCTGTCAGTTAATATAAACATAATTCACCCATTGCTGATATGTGGTGTATTAATGCTTTTAATATTAGAGGTGTCAAAAAGGCGTTTATATGAAATAAAGGGTTAAAGGCTGTGATTTCTTACAGCAGATGAGTAAAGCAAAAGCAAGCATAGCATATACTGCATTAAGACATCACTGGTGTTAAAAAATGAAAAGAGACTTCGTACAAGCTAGAAATAACTTTCTTCTTGATTCTGTTGTTATGTATTGCTGAATATTGAATATAAGTTTATAAATACATGTATGTAGTATGTTGATAACAAATAAATATTTTTAAACCCCCAAAAAAGACTTGTATATGATTTTAACAGATGTATGTATTTATCAGCATTTAAGGACTTTCTCAAAAAACATTGTAGGCTGTATTTGCACTGTCTTTAACAAAAATGCTGGTCAATCTACCAGTTACTGTGTATTTTTTTATGAGGATATATTCGTGCTATGAAAAACAAAATACTATGATAAAGATTCTTTATGAACAATACTTTTTACCATGGAGATCTTTGACCTTATTTTATAGAGAAAAACAAAAATTCAACAGTATAGTGAGAACTGAACAGAAACCAAGGCCACATTAAGAAAAGTAAAACTAAAATAAATATAAATACTTAAAGTATAGTATCCAAAGTGGTTCACTTTGTTTAGGGGATGTAATAGAGTGACCCACATGAAGGCTAGGGCTGAAAGTTAAAGGTCCACTCATCTCAACAGCCACTTTGTGAATGAATTATAAATGAAAATCATACATGTCAACTTCTTGTTAGTTTTCACTGAGATTTCCAAGTTCTGAATCATTTTTGTAATAACATTTCTTTTTATTACATTGCTCTATATATGGTCACCACAGCTGATCTTTATAATATAAGGTCATAATAGCCACAACTGACCTAGAGGAGGTCACCATGTATTTTAGCTAGCTTAGCCTTTATTTTATGATTTGGTATCTAAATGTTGTAAACTGTTTCATTGCAATGAATTTTCTTTTATGGTCACAAAAGTTCTTACTTTTAGCGTATTTTATAAACAATCTAACCATGTTTTATATGCTGTTCTGTATTAACATTACCCAGAGTCATATAATAAACTTCTTATCATGTTCATTGATAGCCTTGAATCTGATGAGTCAATTCAACTTGGAGAATGTCACCTTGTACAGCCAGACAAAACAAGATCCTGAAGAAGAAGAAAAGGTAAAGCTTGTAATTATTACATCAGGCCCTTTGTGATCCCTCACATATAGGATTCTGCAAGTGATATGTTGTATGTCAATTGGTTGATAGTCCTTTATCAAGATTGTTCAAACCGGGTTACTGGGGTGAAATTAAGGCCTTCCACAGAGGTTAACTTTTACAATGTGTTAATAAGCACAATGTATGTAGTTGAATATTTTACATCTAGTATTTTCTGGTAACTCTGTATAAAATTTGATCAATCTGGACCCCTTTTGTCAAATTTAGGTCCTCCACAGGGGTCAGTCCTTTACTCAGGTGATCGACTTACATGGGCTTCTTGTTTAATACTAATGTATAAATATTTCAAGTTTGTATTTTCATCAATTTTTAGTGTTCATGAATTAATTTCGTTAGAAATAAATGTTAAACATGATTAACCAATATATGTATATAAATTATGACTAATTTTCATATTGTGTAAATATTGTGCGATTTACCCCACCCACTTTGATTTTGCTGTAATTCACAAAAAAAAAGAGTTTAACACCTAATTTTGATAAAATCTATAGTTCCTTTTTAACCTTATATCATATCTGATTAAATTATTAGGACATATACCATCTAACATATAAAAAACATAAAATTGATACAATTTTAATGCAAAAATGTGTTCTTAGTGTTGATGTTTTTAGTTTTTATTAACAAAAATCCATTTATTTTTCAACAGAGTGTCTTTTAATGAAGAACATTACAATTTTCATACATTAATGTGATAAGTAACTTAAAACACATACATTTATGCAGTTAATTTGAAAATCGGGTGTATATTTAAGATAATGACATTTTTTAAGAAATTGGCGGCCATTTTGGAAGCCATTTTGGAATTGCTCATTTTCAGACCATAAGCTGTGCCCGAGATATGGCCCCCCCCCGATTTTTTTGGTGTCTAGATATATATCTTTCAAAAAATTATAGGGGGAATTTGCCAGAAAAATGGTACCAATTTTTTGTTTAGCTCACGGCCTAGGTCATGTGTTACGTCCCTCTGATTGTCAATATCTGCCTCAACCTACCCAGAGTGCTCCCTCACATGTAGGAGATCATGTGTTACATTCCTCTGATTGTCGAGGTTTTCCTCGACCTACCCAGAGTGTGTTAAGTTCCTCTGATTATCCAGGTCTGCCTCAACCTACCCAGAGTGATCCTTCACATATAGAAGGTCATGTGTTACGTCCCTCTGATTGTCAAGATCTGCCTCGACCTACGCAGGGTGATCCCTCACATATTGAAGGTCATGTATTACGTCCCTCAGATTATCAAGGTCTGCCTTGACTTCAATGTGAGATTTTGTCCTTGGTGACTATCAAGTTCTAGACTTGAATTTGGTATGTTGTTAAACTTTTTCGCAACCCCCTTACTTTCCGCAAATAGATTCACTTTCTGTAGTACTTTGAAAAGACCTACTTGTTGTATTTTGTACTCTTGGTCTATGCAAGTTGCCACCACCATCACCTGCCGTGATGCTCAGTATTGAGCTTGTGCAGTATGGTAAGATAGATAGGTAGTCTTTCGGCCCTGATACCACAGATTCCTTAAATGACGATAATGAATCTTATTTGGTTTTAAAACAGAAAATAATCTTGAACAAAAATGTTTCCTATAAAATTGGTGTTGGTTATAGTCTTGTGATTTAAATTATGGTAATTTTGTATAATATGCAATTAAAGTAACCATCCTATTTTCGACTTCACTGATGTGATTTATTGATAAACAACTTGATTGAATAGTATTTGATTTGATTACCGACATACTTGCTAGTCTCCAAACTGCTAGCAAGAAGCAATACATCAAAGGTAATTAGTCAGTACATAACATTTTGGATCATCATTTGTGCTAAGTATAGTAATACTATTCCAGAGCAAATATTGGATAATTACGAAAAAGGTTTAAAAATACAATGTAGACCAGCCCTTTATTTCTTAATGTTGTTTGTGTTCATATTTAAAATCCTAAATTTGGTGATTCCAAATGATTACAATTGGTGATTCCAATGAGGGTTCCTAAAATTATCAAATTAAAACAAGTTTTGTATGAAAAGGTTTAAAACTATTGAAACTAGCAATATACATTAAAAAGATTGCTTGTAAGTAATTGATAATCTGATGTTGGCTGACTTAAGTAATTGATAATCAGATGTTGGCTGACTTAAGTAATTGATAATCAGATGTTGGCTGACTTAAGTAATTGATAATCAGATGTTGACTGACTTGTTTAAGGATTTTTATAATGGTCCATAGATCCATAATATAGAGTTAAGGTTAAAAAACACAGCAAGTTTTTTTTTAGCTCAACTGAGCTGAATGCTTTTGTGATTGCCCTGTGTCCATCATCTGTTGTAAAAGAATTTCTCTGAAACCATCTGATAGATTGACACCAATTTTGCGTGAAATATTATAACATGGAAGTCCACCTCATATGCGGAAGGAGAGTTCTAGGTCTGGTCAGCCCAGTGTCAGTATAATGTGACTGGGTGGGGTATCATACCATGTATCTGGGGCATGATACTCCAGTGTGACAGTGCTTAGAATACTGTCTCAAGTAGACACTGTCGTGATATGACTGAAAAATTGAAAGCAACGCTAAACACCATACAACAACAACAACATATAACATGAAGTCCTCAAGTTTCTTAAAATTATAACCCTTGAGTTAAATTTGGCCCCACCCCAAAATTTGAAAAAAAATCTCCGTAAGTGCAATGGTATAATGTTGAGATAAGAAGAGTTTACAGAATCTAGAACTAGGGTGTTTATATAAATGATTATATCAAATATGCTCAAAACTATCAATATACATAAAGTATATTGTATAGGAAAATATAATATCGCACAGAGACAAAGTTTTGTCTCGCCTAATTATTGTCTCTCAGTTTAGTTCAAGACCTGATCCTAAGTAGGACTTGGTCCAGTCCTTGACATTTGTCAGTGACAGTATATCAGAGACATTTTTATTTAAATCTTCTTCTCAAATGATATCAATCAGGGTTTTCCAAACTTTTAAAATTGGCTTAAAACATATTTTTTCCAATATATCATACCATTATATACTCACTAACCCCTTATTGCGAAAAGGATATCTATTTAAACATGCTAAAATAATATATTAAAAAGGGTCTTTCTAACTTCGGCTATGTGCCTAGGTTAGACTAAATGTAACACATTGTGTGATAGATCAAATGAGCTATATGATTTCATTTTGATTACAATTTGATCCGTTATACACAGGGACGGATACAGGAGTTCAGTTTGGTTGGGAGGGGGTCGCGCAACACAAAATTTGAACAGGCACACATGTTTTTCAGAAAAAAAAACCAATGAACTTTTATAAAATATGGGAGTTCAGGGTGGGTTGTATGCCAGTTTTTTAAAGAGTAGATCCACAATTGAGATACAGGTTTACGCATAGTAAAATTGTTTCATCTTAGAAAGAGTCGAATGACGTCAAGCAGTACAGACCGTAATCCGTTCAAGTACACCAAACGGACGCAAACGAAACGAATATCAAACACATTTTAAACGATATACAAACGGACTAAAAATGCAAACGAACAATAAACGATAAACGAAAAACGAAACAAAACGATAAACGAAACGATACACGGACGCAACAGGGCGAACGATCCACGAACGATACAAAATGATAATGCAAACTTAAACGCATCAAATAATAAAGATTCGGATATCCTCTAATATTGTCATAGTTATATTGACAATTAAATAAATAATTAAACGAAATGATTGCTCTCTTTGTCATTTAAAATCTTTAAATTGCTATACCTGTAACTTTAATTAAATTTCTTTGTTAAAAGTTTTAATCCCGAATTACCCGTGAAAAACATTGCCTCGGGCATCGTTTCTTTACTTGTAAAAGTGGGATAAAACAATCAGATGACGCATGACCTGCTTACACAACTACCCCATTTAACTGATTTAATTATCTGAACACCGATTTATGTTGCTGTTCTGTTATATGATTGCCAATCAGGAAAAGTTTTCACGCAATTTTAGAAAATCTGTTTGTTACACCAAAAACCCTTAGAGCTTTTCCAAAATTGTATATAAAAATAATTCATATATATATAACAAACACACGTAAAGGGTTGGTGTTTGTTTGTTACTGGGTGTCTTCCAAAATGTTTGTTTTCAATATAGGCATTTGTTAAAAAAAGATTACTATTAAGCTGATAGAGTTATTAATAACTACACATACCTTAATTTGTGTACAGAATGAACACGCTGTCCCTTTCACTATCACCTTGTGCCAATGTCCGATTACGTCACCAGTGAAACAAACATTTTATTCACTAAGTGGGTATCTTGGACATTTTTGACGGAAGGATATCAGAGGAATTCTATCGGTGTAATGTACATAAAAGTCCTTGAAAGCGTCAGACGGAAGTACATTTACCAGCGATTTTAGAAGCCATGCCACAAGACATAAAACTTTTACCCTTAAAGGCATCTTTTTTTATGAAAACATCTCCGCCTCCCCCATGCATTTACCATAGTTAAATAAAACGCGACGTTAAATGACGCAAGAAACTGTCAGAGTGACGACATCGCACATTGCCAAGAGGTCAGAAATAAATTGTGTCGGATTAATAGACATAAAGTGTGTGCGCTCGCTACATAAATTAAGGCATGTGTATTTGTAAATATATTTATCTTTGCGGATTATATAAATTATTTTGTTTAATGAATTGTTATAATTGTTTAACATGACAATTTATCGAAATTCATAACTGGAATTAAAATTGGAAAATACTTGTTAATAATGCATTATTCCTGTAAATAAAATAAATGCTTGCTGAGGCGTCTATACTCTGTTTCTTGCATAATAGCAGATTATACACTACTGCAGATATAAAAAAAAAACACGGACTGGTTCACATTTATTTACTATATACTTTTTCGATACTGTAATATTAACGTTAGTGTAAAGAAGTCTGGCAATGTTTGGCCACTCTAATGATTACGTGACCGTAACGTGTTTATCTGATGTAATTGACATGCCCCGTACCATGTGTATTAAATTTCAATGATTGAGTTTTATGTAACATATTAATCTGCTGTCACGCTACAAATCATCAACTTTATGGTAGACCATATCTGACATAGGGTGGCTTAGTTAGAAATATTTCAGAATGATTTTAATCAATATTTCAGAAAGATTTTAATCAATATTATTTTAATTTATTTATTTAATATATTATCATATAAAACCCGGCGATTTCTTTAAATATCTAGTTCTTATTATTTATTCTACTGCGGTGTTGCAATTGGACAACCAGAGATGATGCGATTGGTGAACATGTCGTGTAAACGTTAAATGGTAAAAGATACACGGTAAACGATACACGCAAAACGATTCGAACGCAAACGCATGTTAAAATGCATTCACTATCGTTTTGAACTGCATTTTCGTATTTTCTCTAACGTTTATGTTAAAAAAAAATGCAAACCATTAACGAAACTAAAATGCATTTCAAACGCAAAACAAACGCGTTTGACACGCAAAACGAACGCAACTGAAATGCATTTTTGGTGTACTTGAACGGATTACGGTCTGTAGTTAAGTGCTGTCTTATTTATAGGATGGGGAAAGACATTTATAGCATTTTTTCCTGATAACCTTTAAGAACAAACCAGTCATATTTGTTCATATTTGGTATAAATGATCCCTATGGGGTTTCATTTTTCAGCTCTTCTGGCCAAAGGCGATGGCGTCCGTCTGTCGTCCGTCGTCTGTCGTTTGTTAGCAGCACTTTCTCTGAAACCACAAGGCCAATTAAACTGAAACTTCACATGGGTGTTTTTATTGCATAGGAGACTATACCAAAGATTTTTTTTTTTCGATCCGGAAATTCAAGATGGCCGCCGTTACTAAAAATAGTCCAAAACTTAAAAAATCTTCTTCTCACGAACGGTCCAACAGATTTTCAAAATGTTTATGTAGTAATGATGACCACCTATAGTTTTGTTGGATTTGTTCAAATGGTGTCCCTAGGGTTAAATATGACCCCGCCCCAAGAGTTCAATTAGGGGACACATGTCATAATATTTATTTTTATTTTTTTTTTAAATGGAAATGATTTTGCCTATATCTTAAGCATTGTTTAGTGAAGGAGGTTCAGATTTGTCAAAAAATAACTGGGTTCCACTGTCTTAAGGGGTCAGGAGGGGCCCCAAAAGGGTAAAAATTGGGAATTACTAAGTGTGTTTTCTTAAGAACCGGTATGTCAGATTTATACATATTTGATATAAATTATCCCTATGTGTAGGGGTTTGATTGCAAATAAGAATTAAGGGGCTAAAATTTATAGGGGCCTGTAAGGGGACTTAGAATTTTACATAGGGATACTGTGGGAAAACAGAAAATTCTCTTTTTTTTTTCATTTATTCTGAAACCACTAGGCCAATTAAACTGAAACTTCATATGGATGTTTCTATTGCATAGGAGACTATACAAAAGATTTATTTTTTCTATCTAAATTTCAAGATGGCCACCGTAACTATAAATATTCCAAAACTTCTACTCATGAACGGTCCAACAGATTTTCAAAATGTTTATGTAGTAATGATGACCAACTATAGTTTTGTTAGATTTGTTCAAATGGTGTCACTAGAGTTAAAAATGACCCCGCCCGATGTTTCTATGCATAGTAGAATTTCAAAAAGTGCTATGGCCACTATGAGTCAGTAGAGTGTCCTCAGGCCCTCTTGGGCCTCTTGTTTTAAAATAAAGGAGCTTGCAACAAGATGACTTTGATTTTTAAAAAGTATTACTATGGGAAAACATGAATTAAACTTGTTATATTTAGCATAAATGATCCCCATGAATAGATGACTAGTTGTTTGACGAATTGTTCAATTAAAAAGGTGAGGCGACTTTAATTTTAACCTAGAAATGTTAAAATTTTTTGAAAACAGGCAATTCCCTTTTTCTTTTCTTTTTTAGGTTTTATATAATGATCTTGAGGTCTGGAACATTGTTTAATCATAACAGTTGAGACAGGGTCTTTTACAGGGGATTCTGTATCCATAAGGAATCAACAGGAACCAAAAAAAAGGGGGGATAAAATTGTGAATTTTCAAAACAGTTGTTCAAGAACTGACCAGTCGAATTCATTAAAATTTTGTATAAATAATCCCTGTGAGTAGGGGTCCAAGTTTATTCAAAGGCTACGCTATATTGGGGCCCAGTAAGGGGATTTGATTTTAACATAAGAATACTTTGGGAATACCTTGAATTCTCTATTTATCATCTATTTTAAGAATTGTTTAAATCATCTTGCGATCTCAAGTATTGTTCAGTCATAACAGTTGAGACATGGATCTTTAAAGCAGAATGAATATTTATTAGGGGCCAGCAGGCGCCCAAAAAAGAATGATATCTATTTCCAAAATCCGTCTCGGATGCGTCAAATTTGTTTATATTATATATAAATGGTCCATATGAGCCAGTGTTTCTTGTTTCTTGTTTCTTGTACTATTCTGTATGAATTACACCCTTGCTTTATCACATTGACGAATCCCTGCCTGGCAACAGTCTCCTTGATGATTGATATACGACATTGTGTCTCATTGTCATTCATTTCTTACAGCTGATTCAAGTGGGAAAGTTGTCAGTTACTTGCGGAGATGGGATGTGCTAGAGTACTGGTTAACCTTTCCGGATCCCAGGAAACAGTGGTTAGGTTAACTGATCATCTGTTAGCCCTCAATTGCATAAAAATGACGTTAAATATTCAATTAATTATCACATTTACTACCTATATAGGGAGGGACTTCAGGTTCCATGTGGTCTAAGACACCATCTTAAAATCACTTACCTCTCACCACTAAGGTCGTAGGTTCAAGTCCTGTTCAGTACAAAAACCTTATGTGAGAAAGATTACCAGTTACTGATTAAAGGACGATGGTTCTAATATGATTTATTTTGAGGTCTTCCTCTTGATAAAAATGGATATGCCATATATACATATTTAACAAAAAAGAAAAAAAAGATACCCACATAAAGGGTGCACAATATAAACAATTTATTCACTCAAAAATGAAAGCATCTTGTTACAGAAGAATCCATGACAATGAATTATTACTTTACATTGACCTTTGTTAGTGCTAGGCCCGATTAGCTCAGTCGGTAACACACCTAATTATCAATCCAGGGGTTGTGAGTTTGAATACCTGCCCGGCAACAGTCTCCATGATGATTGATATACGATGTGTGTCTCAGTATCATTCATCTGTCACTGCTGATTCATGTGGGAAAGTTATCAGTTACTTGCGGAGATGGGGTGTACTCATGTACTGGTTAACCTTTCAGGATCCCAGGAAACAGTGATTAGGTTAACTGATCATCTGTTAGCCCTCGATGGCCTGAAAACGACGCTCATTATTTTATCAATCAATCAACCTTTTGTTCAGTGAATGGTGTAAACTATTGCATGTTATGAAAGATTTGGTTTTAACAAAGAGGACAGGTTTGTCTGCATTTATTCTGCATTCTGGTGAATTGTCTTAAAGTGGTGTTTTTTTACATTATAAATACAAATTATTAAAGAAAATGTTAGTTGTACATGTATAATGCATTGTAATTGTTGCTTGATTGATTTACAGGTAAAAAGAATAAGAAAAATTAAAGTTTAACAAAGCCATATTTATTCAATATTAATATCACACATATTTATTTAAAAAATTATGTGTCAATTTGATGTTCAATATTTGTATTCAGTCAAGAGTTCCAGTTCTATGAAAATATCTAGAACAACCTCTCCCATTCTGACAATGGTTAAACATAGCATACTCAAAGCTCAATAGCTACTATTTAAAATACGATGCATATAAAGATATGGTTAACAGTTTACTTAAACTTTGAATAATACAAATTCATTCAAGATTTTTAAAACATTTATTTATGGCAGGAACTAATTGATTCACTTCATTCACAAAAAAGATGCTTTATCAGATGTGTTTTTTTTTATGTTTATTGGCACTGTCGTTAAGTCAACATTTAGCCATAATTCCAATATCCGATAGTTGGTATTGAATGAATGTTCTAGAACTAAATTGGCTATTGGAGACTTTCAATTGGAAAAAGGCCATATTTTATGGATAAATATACAACGGACAGAAAAAAAATCACCTAATTTTTTCAGATAATACATTGAAACTTGTTTTGACCAACTAAAAGAAAGAAATCAGACAAAACCAGTGTTTCTAGTCACCCTGATAAATACATATATTAGGGAGATCTGGTAATATGATTGATTGATTGATTGAATATTTAGCGTCATTTTTTTATGCCATCGAGGGCTAACAGTCGATCAGTTAACCTAACCACTGTTTCCTGGGATTAACCAGTACTCGAGCACACCCCATCTCCGCAAGTAACTGATAACTTTCCCGCTTGAATCAGTGATGACAGACCAATGGTAATGAGACCCAATGTCGTATATCAATTATCACGGAGACCGTTGCCAGGCGGGGGATTCGAACTCACGACCCATGGATTGAAAGTCAGACACGTAACAACCGACTGAGCTAATTGGGCCCGGCTGAGATTTGGTAATAGGAAATAGGTCAGACCTATAGAGTGAGCACATATTTGCTAAATGGTACCTTTGATATTTAAGGAAGCAGCTCAATGTGAATGAAATGAATTTAATATTATAATATTTATAATAGATAAGTTTTGGTATGAAACTCACATGTTCGGTCAGATCTTTTATTATTCTTTATTAGTGAAATCAGAATGTATTCTGAATTTTGTATTTTCTGCTGTTTCAATTTCCTTTTCTTCTAAGTTGAATGACAAAAGAACAGCCAGGATCAAGCAGGCTTTCCATGAAACCATTTACAATACCAAGCTTTTTCGAACTGACAGTGTTGTTCATTTCTACTAAACGCACATGTTACAATATACGAGTTTCCTTTACTGGCTATTAACTTGTGATATATTAGGTAAATGTGACAAGCCCACTCGTTTATATTGAGTTGTGTAATATACATTAATATATATATATGTGTGTGTGTAATATACAAAATTATAGTAACATGATAAGCTTGTTTCTTGTATCATATAGCCTTGGCCTACTTGGCATATTAAAAATTCATGCAAGACAACAGGTTAAAAAAATAACATGCAAGGCAAAAATCATCAAATTAATGAATAGGGTTTTATGGCGTAATAACACATTATAGGTTATTCAACGCCAACAGGAAGGAAGATTCCTACATGTACATGTACAAAAACAACAAATTAACATACATATTTAAAGATACATCAACAAATGAATATGCAGAATGAACCTAGAATCTTGATACCTGCAGTACAGCAGAGTTTAACCCTTTACTTCATATAGACACCTTTTGACACCTCTTATATAAACATATTTGGACACCTAATAAAGAAGGCTTCTGAATTATTGGGTGAATTATGTTTATATTAACTGACAGAGTGGAAAACAGTGCAGGAAGTGTTCAGATTGCTTGTTACGAGCAATCTGAACTCTTCCTGCACTGTTTTCAAAGGCCTTCTGTTATTGGTGCGGGAAAACGCATATCTATGGAGTAAAGGGTTAACCAAATTATATCATAGTACTCAAATTGTTACTTCTTATGACATGCATGAGCCACAGTGGTCCTATTCTTGCCATCACTCGTATGGCTCCCTGGAACCATACAGGGGTTGGTTATTTAACCAATATAATGAACGTGACAAAAAATGATAAAATGAACATGACACCTTTTCGGAGGATCCCTACCACTCTGCAGAGATCAACAGGGTTTCTATTCTTAGCCGGAACCACACTGACTGCAAAAATCATCAATATATATTGTAGATCCGGTTACAGTGTTTGACCTTTGTATTTAGTAATTTAGCAAATTATCATTTAAAAAAAATCTCATATTTGGTAACTACATGGGATTCCATCAGCAGATCTAGATATGCATTTTGCCAGTTTTTTTTTGTTGTTTTTTTTTTGTTTTTTTGGTGGGGTGGGGGAGGTGTTATAGTTGAAATGAGTATGACCCAGATTTCTTTCATATGTGCCCATCTGAATTGGAAGAGATTTTAGGTACCCATCTACAGTTTTACTGACCATTAAACACTCATTGACAACAAACGTTCGATGTCTAACTAATTCAATCAAATAAAAATGGTCGTCAGATCTTAAGGAAATGATAATGAAAATTTCGCAACACAGGGTGCAAACAAATGTTTAATAAACCCAGCTTTGTAACTATTCCTTATCAACTATATTATATCATGATGTGTGTTAACAAAAGTGGTAACTTCAAGGGTAATAACTCTATTGTACCTGTTTGAGGGGCATTCAGTGAGGCATATTAACTTGAATATGAATAAGTAAATGGACAAGTTATAGGAGTGGGCAAATTGGGTAATTGTTGTCAGAGTTGTGACACTTGAATTGTCAAATATTGCTTTATTTAATTTGATGCGCATTTTAATACCAGCAGTTTTTATTTTATCTTTGCGAAACTTACACAGTAATTATATAACCATAACTCCTTGGACAACTTTTTGAACTGGTTATTGTCCTTGAATCATTTATTATTTTGTTATTAATTTGACGTTATTTGCACTGCACTCAGTGATTTCATTTGATCTTCATCAAAATTTACACTGTAGTTGTATAACAAATTATCTCATAAGATATCTTGAACTGGCTAAATGTGCTAAAATTTGTTGGAGTTGCGGCCCTTGAATCATCAATATATTGCAACATTTGACATTGTGTGCACTGTAGCACATGCATTTTTCATTTGATCATAGTCATTCTCATACATTTGTTGTATTGCCATGACATCTGGTAAAAATTGATAATTAATGATGGAGTTGTGACCTTTGATTTGTCACAAATTGCTCAGGTGCACTCTAGTACCTGCAGTTTTCATTATAAAATCACCAAGCTTACACAATAGTAATATCTCTGTAATATCTTGAATGACCAAATATAATTTTGAAGTATACTATGGTCCTTGCATAATAAAAAATTGCATTCTTTCACATTGTTGCCTCTGCCGCAGGTGAGCAATTTAGGGCCAAAGTTGCCCTCTTAAAAATAATGTTTATAATTTTCTAAATATGAAGTTTTGAAAACAGTTGACTTCCATGATCTCAAATTTGCTTAAGTCAAATACTCGGGTTAGGTTGAATCACTTTTTAAGTCAAAGTATTAAAGTATCAACATATGAAAAATAAAATCACAACCATGACACATTCTCTATTCTGACAAAGGTGCAGGGCTTGAAATTTCTTAACTACTCGTTCTCCCTTTCCAACATTTCTTTATTGAATGCTTAAAATCAAAGAAATATTAAGGTCAATTTCTTAAATCTTACTCGTCCTGTCCACATGTTGACTCAACATGGCGTATGTACGAGTGGAATTTTCCACCCTTGAGGTGATACATACTATGATGTTAATATATCTGTATTGTTATGTTTTCGTTACACACTCGCAAGAACTGCAGACTGTAACTAATTGTCACATACTATTGTTTTAAAGATCATTTTGATGTTTAAACTTGACTGAAAATACACGTGTCCTTTTGAATACGATTATGGCTCAATGTAGTCAGATGCTACTGGCAAATACACCAGAAATACCACTGTAGGTACAATCATGGACAAAAATACAGTAAAAAACAGTATTTTATCAATGGCATAGCTGACATCTTTCCAGGTGATATCCAAATCTCCGCCATTAAAATCATTCAGCTTTGGAACTGCTTCTTCTAATTTTGAATTCACACTTTTTAATTTGTCGTTTTCAAGCATGATAATTTCGGTTGATTTTGTTTTGTAGAATTTCCTGTTTGCATTTTTATCCACAGAATTATATTTGATGCCATTTTCTTCATCATCTTGTTTTATTGTAACAGCTGAAACTCGATTTTTTGTACAGTTTGAGATTGAGAACACTCGTACAAGCATTTGATAAAACGGGCCTATTTTTACTGTGGAACTGCGATGGTAGATGGCTAAATTAATAATCACCATAAAGGTACACAAGACGCTTGCAGACAAACCAAGTGTGATGAAGATACAAATAAGGGCCAGCGGGTCTGACGTTTTTGGCATCAAATCACTTATTACAGTCAAGAAAACTGTCAGTGCCAGTAGTATAGTTATCGAGTAACTTACTCTCTCACCAGAATCACATGGCAGGATATAGACCAAGCCGTTCAATATACCGAGACCTATTATTGGTAGTATTACAGTCAACACATAAAACATTGAACGGCGCTTTAGCTTCATTCTAAACACACCCTCAGAGACACCATATTTACTTCTGGAATATGTTGACGTTTCCTCCAGTGTCCATTCACCATTTGGAGTCAAAAAGCTGGTAAGGAATCCCCCAGCTGGAACTTGTAATTGTACTCTATCTAGGTTATGGCCAAAAGTGAAAAAGCTTATATCACAGACTTGTTTGTCAAACGGCCAGTACTTCATGTTGAACGTACATGCACTATTAATTATATCCCCTGGTTGAAATCCCACTAATCCATTTGCATCAACTTCCAGGTGCATCCATGACTTGCCCATTGTTGCAAATTCTATTGGATTTGTAAGGGAAATTGGGGGTGTCCAAACTAATGTCTTTTTTATTAACAACGAGTTGGTATTCCCATAGTTGGAAGGCGTCCAGACTAATTTCTCATCAAACCATGTACATATCAAGCCCGAGACTGTAGTCAGAATCCCATTGACTGAATCTATTTCAATGATCGAGTACAGGACCAGAGTTATATTGACAGTCATGATTTGGGATTGATCATTGAGGGGAATCACATCAGCGTCGTATCCTGACAACAAGTCCGATCGTAGCTGTATTGTGTTATTGTACGTTTGTCCACAAGTTTGTGAAAATATTATCCATAAAACAAGAAAGGAAAGTGTAATGGCAATTGTTTGATCCATAGTTCTCCTTTTTTTTGCCTGTTTTCTTATCTCATTTCTTACGTTATAATGTTATTGTTAACTTTGATGTGTGTCCTTCGTGTCAACAGTAATTGATTGATGCCTTTCTTTCATGTCTTTCATGTTTTGCTTACAGGGCTAGTTGATATTATGAGCTACTTGATTTCTTTTATCCGAGTTTTTGGTGTTGTAAAAGTTTGTTTTTAGATTAAAGAGACACAGTCTTTATTCAAAATGTTTATGTTCTTCGAAAGTTTTATGTTGTTATAATATTAAACAAATGCTTTACAATATACCCACTTGTTTGTACAGTCAGAATTCAGATAAGTTTCATAGATCCAGCACATGTAGAAAGTTTAAATAGTTACGAGTCCCGTTCTTTAATTTCAACAACACACAGCAAATATTTCCATATGGTGATGTCCCTTTAATAACACCCTCAGAGTCACTTAGTTCCAATGTCATACGCTATCTTCAGACACATCTTTAAATTGATTTACTTCGGCTGGTCTTGTATTCAAAATTTGTCTGTCTCACTCTTTATTTAGTTGGCTAAAATCAGTCTGTTATTTCAGTCCAGCATGGTGATTGTGTAAAAACCTGATACCTCACTTATTGATCATGTACAGATATTTGTGTTTCATAATTGAACTGTATGTGTATGTACATTTCATATTTCTTTTGAGAAAGTATTTAAATATCTTCTTTTTAACCATTGTGAAAATAAAGTGAAAGGTGACTAGTCGAAGAAAAGATTAATAGGTATTCAGTATGTATACAGTGAAGCTATGGTATTTAACTTGCTGTATGGGCCATCAGATGAGCATTGCAATCTGTACACAGTTAGTGCACAGTTGTAATACGATTGTTAAGAACCAGTCAATAATCAATTAACTAAATATTTCTTTTACCTCGTATTCTTTAATGATATTGAGAAGCAATAACGATTTCTCCACTTGGATAATTACATTTCAATGTTTAAATAGGAGGCTTTTTTATGTTAGAATATGAAGCTATCATTTACCGCTTAATTGCTGTATTTTTTATGATAAAGTACCATTTGAATGATTTTTAAGAAAAGAAACGGTTGAAATTTATATAAATATAGTATGCTTTTGTTAAGAAGAGATCTTATCTACAAGTGATTGAGAGATTATGACACTATGAAATCATTTTTCAGCTCACATTGGCCAAGTCAAAGTGAGTCATTCTGGTCACCCTGTGTCTGTTGTCTGTTGCCTGTGTCTGTTGTTTCTTCTCCACACATACACACACACATGTATGAATGTATATAGTAAAAGAATGACAAAGTGCTTCTTCTCCAAACATACACACATACATGTACGAATGTATATAGTGAAAGATTGACCAAGTGTTTCTTCTCCATTCATACACACATACATGTACGAATGTATAATATGTTGGTAAAGAGTCTCATATCCAATTGTATAGCAAACAGTAAATATAAACCGTTTTATATGAGACATTTGGTAATATGTTGGTAAAGAGTCTCATATCCAATTGTATAGCCAACAGTAAATATAAACTGTTTTATATGAGACATTTGGTAATATGTTGGTAAAGAGTCTCATATCCAATTGTATAGCAAACAGTAAATATAAACCGTTTTAAATGAGACATTTGGTAATATGTTGGTAAAGAGTCTCATATCCAATTGTATAGCAAACAGTAAATATAAACCGTTTTGTATGGAGACATTTGGTAATATGTTGGTAAAGAGTCTCATTTCCAGTTGTATAGCAAACAGTTAATATAAACTGTTTTATAGGAGACATTTGGTAATATATTGGTAAAGCGTCTCTTATCCAATTGTATAGCAAACAGTAAATATAAACTGTTTTATATGAAACATTTGGTAATATGTTGGTCAAGAGTCTCATATCCAGTTGTATAGCAAACAGTAAATATAAACTGTTTTAAATGAGATATTTGGTAATATATTGGTAAAGAGTCTCATATCTAATTGTATAGCAAACAGTAAATATAAACTGTTTTATATGAGCCATTTGGTAATATATTGGTAAAGCGTTTCATATCCAATTGTGTAGCAAACAGTAAATATAAACTGTTTAATATGAGACATTTGGTAATATATTGGTAAAGTGTCACTTATCCAATTGTGTAGGAAACAGTAAATATAAACCGTTTTATATGAGACATTTGTTAATATGTTGGTCAAGTGTCTCATATCCAGTTGTATAGCAAACAGTAAATATAAACTGTTTTATATGAGATATTTGGTAATATATTGGTAAAGAGTTTCATATCCAGTTATATAGCAAACAGTGGATATAATTTGTTTTATATGAGACATTTGGTAATATATTGGTAAAGAATCTCATATCTAGTTGTACAGCAAACAGTTAATATAAACTGTTTATATGGAGACATTTGGTAATATATTGGTAAAGAATCTCATATTCAATTGTATAGCAAACAGTAAATATACACCATTTTATATGAGACATTTGGTAATATGTTGGTAAAGAGTCTCATATCCAATTGTATAGCAAACAGTAAATATAAACTGTTTTATATGAGACATTTGGTAATATGTTGGTAAATAGTCTCATATCCAATTGTATAGCAAACAGTAAATATAAACCGTTTTATATGAGACATTTGGTAATATGTTGGTAAAGAGTTTCATATCAAATTGTATAGCAAACAGTAAATATAAACCGTTTTATATGAGACATTTGGTAATATGTTGATAAAAGTCTCATATCCAGTTGTATAGCAAACAGTAAATATAAACCGTTTTATATGAGACATTTGGTAATATGTTGGTAAAGAGTCTCATATCTAATTGTATAGCAAACAATAAATATAAACCGTTTTAAATGAAACATTTGGTAATATGTTGGTAAAGAGTCTCATATCCAATTGTATAGCAAACAGTAAATATAAACCGTTTTGTATGGAGACATTTGGTAATATGTTGGTAAAGAGTCTCATATCCAGTTGTATAGCAAACAGTAAATATAAACTGTTTTATAGGAGACATTTGGTAATATGTTGGTAAAGAGTCTCATATCCAATTGTATAGCAAACAGTAAATATAAACTGTTTTATATGAGACATTTGGTAATATGTTGGTAAAGAGTCTCATATCAAATTGTATAGCCAACAGTAAATATAAACCGTTTTATATGAGACATTTGGTAATATGTTGGTAAAGAGTCTCATATCCAATTGTATAGCAAACAGTAAATATAAACCGTTTTAAATGAGACATTTGGTAATATGTTGGTAAAGAGTCTCATATCCAATTGTATAGCAAACAGTAAATATAAACCGTTTTGTATGGAGACATTTGGTAATATGTTGGTAAAGAGTGTCATATCCAGTTGATTAGCAAACAGTAATTATAAACTGTTTTATATGAGCCATTTGGTAATGTATTGGTAAAGAGTTTCATATCCAATTGTATAGCAAACAGTAAATATAAACCGTTTTATATGAGACATTTGGTAATATGTTGGTAAAGAGTCTCATATCTAATTGTATAGCAAACAATAAATATAAACCGTTTTATATGAGACATTTGGTAATATGTTGGTAAAGAGTCTCATATCCAGTTGTAAAGCCAACAGTTAATATAAACCGTTTTATATGAGACATTTGGTAATATGTTGGTAAAGAGTCTCATATCCAATTGTATAGCAAACAGTAAATATAAACCATTTTAAATGAGACATTTGGTAATATGCTGGTAAAGAGTCTCATATCCAGTTGTATAGCAAACAGTAATTATAAACTGTTTTATATGAGCCATTTGGTAATGTATTGGTAAAGAGTTTCATATCCAATTGTATAGCAAACAGTAAATATAAACCGTTTTATATGAGACATTTGGTAATATATTGGTAAAGTGTCTCTTATCCAGTTGTATAGCAAACAGTAAATATAAACTGTTTCAAATTTCACCAGGTTGAAGAGAAAGATGAAAAGATGGAAGTAGAGGATGGAGAAATGGAAGAAAAGAAAAGGTAACAATTAATCTTTTTTAAAAATTAAGTCCAAGGCAGGGCTTCTAAAATCTCTGTTTTTTTTCTTCAGTTTATGGACAGATTTCTGCTGTTTAGAACCGGTCATGTTTTCAAAATTTAATAATATATCGGTCCAGACATTTCTTTCGGTCATATAAATCATAAATTGCCTTTTCCATGCTTTACTGACCTGTGAACCTGTGACCTGTTTTGTCACCTACTGTACGAAAGGAGGTCAGTTTTGACTAAGGCCATCATTAAAAAAATGTTTGTTTGCGGTGCTCCTACCCACCATTTTTGGGGTGGGTAGGTAGGTAGGGAATTTTTTTTTTTTTTAATAATTTTTTTTTTACAGATGACAAAGGCAAATCTATATGACCCTCAGTCTGATGTAAGGGGCATACACAGAGAATTCGACGACAGTGTACTGCCTCCAGTATCCATAAGGGCAGGAATAACAATAGACAGTCAGATAACGGTTGAAACACACTTTAATTCCACACCGTAAACACTGCAAATTACAAAAAGCAACATGAATTTCATGACAGCATTACGGTTCCAAAAGAAAAACATAGAATACAACTAGCCACATGCTCACAACCTAAAATTACCCAACTACGTAATAAATGCAATGACTAGAAATTCATACAAAGACCTAAGACAGTTAACTTATATCTTAAGGTACGCAGACCATAAGACTTACACTTATGAATACAAAATGTTATGATGTAAAAACTTTTAACCAAATGGACTCACTGCCACCAATGAGTACGAAACAATTGGGTACGAATAAGTAAATACAGAAAAACAGTGTCAAAAAGAATAAGACCGCATGACAGCAACAAACGCTGCATGCTATCGCTAGACAGAGGTAACAGTGTAATTATACTGAGGTATAATAAATGCAAACTTACATCTTGGTGATGAGAAGCGACAAATATGCGTGACAAATAAGAATGATAAATCAAGGCATGAGAGCACGTTTTACGTTACTTCTTTTTCGCATTTTTTTCGAAGTTTTCTACAACATTTTCATCAACATCGATCCCCTCTGTTGTAATGTCAAATACATCAAACCATGTGTCTGTTATTCTGAATTTTCGTATAGCATTTTTAACGACCGAAGTCACCTTTTCTTTACCAGTGCTTACAATATTCACGCTTACAGAAAATGTAATATCCTCCGTAACGGAGGCTGCCATTTTGATTTTGTATACGTAACGAAAAAGTCCGAGAAATCCCAAATGTAAGCGAAAAGAACGGAACGCGAAATTGGCACAAAAATAAAATTGGTCCATAGAAACGAAATGAGACCAAATAAAAAAAAAATCGGCAGTGGTAGCGATAAAAAAGATCGGGTCGGGGCTAATTTCGGTGAGTCGGTCGGAGCACCGCAAACCAACAATTTTTTATTTATAGCCTAAGCCGTTACCGATAGTAGGGGAGTTTTTCAGAAGAGTCCGTCACTACAAAAATAAAAACTCTTTAACTCGATTTAACACAATTTTAGCTCAGATATCAATGTTAACTTTGTATGTCAGCATTACCTATTGTGTAAAACAATTTAAATTATTACACCTGTCATATTAATTACAGTCAAGTGCCTATAGACTACAACCTGTACAGGAAGTTCTGGGCCCTGCAAGACTATTTCAGGAAACCACCTCTTTGTTTTGAGAAAAAATTCTGGGCACCATTCATAACAGTAAGTATGGTATTAGATAGCATTTACTGAACAACTATAGTCTTTATGATAGAGCAGATTTTGTATGGGTGTTACCTCTCGTACATAATATTATAATTGCCGTCTTTGGAATAATATTGTTTCCTAATTACCATTTGAATAAAAAAGAAACCTTTTCTGTTTATTTTTAAAATATCACATACACACATGGATATGAATATCACAATAAAGCATTTGTGCTTGAACAATGCCAACAATTTGAACAGTTCCAATTTAGTGATGCACCTTCAATTCAGACCGCAGCATGGTCAAGTGGTAGAGTGTCCGCCTCACATGCGAAAGGCTGGGTTGGATCCCCGGCCGGGTCATACCAAAGACTCTAAAAATGGTACTAGAAGCCACCTTGCTTGACGCTCAGTATTTAGAGGACAGTTCTAGGTCTGGTCGGCCCGGTGTCTATTAAATGTGACTGAGTAGGGTATCATACCATGTGTCTGCGGCATGACACTCCAGTGTGACAGCGCACAGAATACTGTCACAAGTAGACACTGTCCCGATATGACTGAAAAATTGTTTAAAGCGACGCTAAACACCATACAACAACAAGAACACCTTCAGTTCCTGGTTGATGTAGTTAAGCACACTTTGTACACTGTGTGTTTGATAGTCTTTTATTTTATCTTCAGAATTCTGATGCAGTTTTAGAGGCCTTTGCCAGTTCCAAGTTAGATGACCTTAAATCTTCAAAGAAAAAACTAAACCAGCGGCGCCATCTCAATACTGATGCTTTTTTCGCGAAGTACCTCACCAGTGAAAAGGTATTAACTATCTTTTTATTAATCTAGCCTGGTTTAGTTAGTTTTATAATCAAAGTGGAAATATGAATTGTTTTCATTTAAACTTTTCAAAATAAACTGGTTGGAGTAGTATGATGTGGGTTTTAAAAATCTTCTAAAATAAGCAACAGGTCAAATCATTTTGTATAACTTTTATTTTAGAATGTAAAGTGTAAAAAATGGTCTTCAACTGATTTAAAATCTAGAAGAACTTGATTGTTTTAAAAAAAGAAGAATTTATAGCAGGAAGTCTAAAATTCACTTTTATAGCTGATATAAGCATTATGGGTAATTAAAACATATCTAAGTAGCATAAAAACCATTTTAACGTAAACTTGTTCACTGTAAAAAGGGAATTTGATATTATTGGAACTATGGCTACTTTAATATAAATACAGAAAAAAATCATACAGTCCAAGATTGAAATTATGAAGCCTGGAAATGGTTTTAGATTAGTTTTAATACACTCATTTTATTTGAAATAGTTAATTTAAACTGCATTTATTTCATTATTTTTGTTTTCTTTGGTTTACATGTTGAAATGGCTGTGAGTTTGAATCATGCCTGGCCTCGGTCTCTGTGATAACTGGTCATGAACTTCAATCTTTGGCAATGAGTCTCCCACCTTTAGATATGTGGGAGGTAGTTAGTGACTTGCAGAGATAAGGCGAGTCTAGTACTGGTAAACTGCTAGCTGATCCCAGGAATACTGACTAGCTGCACTGACCAATAACAGAAATACTGTTGAAAAAAGGGGAAAAAATCAAAACAAATGAATATATATACAGGTAAATTAACAAATTATTATTTGATATACTTGACTAACAGTTCAGTGCTATATAATTTAGTAACCAAATGAAATACTGCTCTAACCATTTGGTGGTCAGTTTCTTTTTCCATACCTGAATATTGAGGGGTTTGAATACAAAACTGTTGTATCGTCTTCACTATCTATATAAAGATAAAACAGTTTGCATTAAATCCTCAGATAATGTGGATGTTGCTTGACACAGTTGAATATGATTGTTATTAATCAAATTGAAAAAATAATGACTTAACCATTAGTCGTGTATCACTGTATACCCGTACATACATTGTTTGTTTCAGCTACTGAACTTACAGTTAAACGACAGTAACTTCAGAAGATATGTACTGGTACAGTTTCTGATCACCTTTCACTATCTCAACACGCCAATTAAGTTCAAAACGTGAGTTAATATTATGATATGTATTACTTTTATTTATAAGAAAAATTAACTTAAGCTAGAACTTTTTAAAAAAAATTAAAAAATATCTTTCTTTCGAATCTGTCAAAACCTAAAGCTCTTAGGACAAGTTCACATTTGACCGAATATACATTTAGTAAGGAGACATTTTTAGGTCTGTTGAGATCACCTTTTGTCTGTCTTAGTGCGTCCGTAAACCATTGGCATTTTCGACCTCTTCTCAAAAACCATAAGCTCAATCGTAATGAAATGTTGGATACAGCTTTGGTACCTAAGGATGAATCAAAATTGTAAATTGCATTGTTCCCACCCACCCTGGGGCCTTGGTGGCAGGGCCACAACTGTCAAATTTAAAGTAAACTTTGAAAATCTTCTTCTAACTATAGAAAGTATTGGGTAACAAATGTTGAGCATGATTATTGATGTATATGGGTCCTTTATAAAAATTGTGAATTGCATGTCCCTGTGTCTCACAGTTTGGCCCTGGAGTTGGGCCTACTTTACTTAACCTATATAAGAGAAAATAAATTGTTAATCTCAAATCTGTTCTCAGCCCTACTCAGGTCCTAACGGATGAGCAGAATGCATGGGTAAAATCTGCTACAGAGAAAATCTACCAACTGATCAGAGAAACTCCTCCGGATGGTGACAAATTTTCAAAGACAGTGGAGCATTTACTTATGCGAGAGGACCACTGGAACAGCTGGAAGAATGAAGGCTGTCCAGACTTCGAAAAGAAACCACCAAAAGATGCACCCAAAGTTCCAAGAAGGTAAACTTATTCTAAATTGATTTGATACATTTATTTACATTTCAGTTTACCTGGCCAAGTTAGTACACTTGGTAGCATGTTTCTGACTTTTAATTCTGGCTTTTGAGTTTAATTTCCCATCTGGCTTGTCTCATTGTCATTCATCTCTTACCACTGGTTCAAGTGGGAAAGTTACTTGTAGAGATGGATGTGCTTAAGTATTGGTTAACCTTCCAAGATCCCAGGAAAGAGCTGTTAGGTTAACTGATCATCTGTTAGCCATCAATGGCATTAAAATGACTGTAACTAAAATTAAATTCTCCTGTTTATTTACATATAAAAACTCCCTACACATTTGTATGATAAGGCCATCTTTAAAAAAATATTTGTTTGCTGTGCTCCAACCCAATATGTTTCATGTGGGTAGGTAGGTAGTTATTTTTTTATTTTTTTTTATTAGGTTTTGATTTTGCATTGTCATTTTAAAGAGAAATGGACAGGAAAAAAATCAATGCTTTGAAAGTCAATAAAAAGTTTGGGTAGCTGCAATTTTGAGTGAGTAGGTAGGAGCACAGCAAACAAATCTTTTTTAAGGATGACCTAATGAATGATAGATACTTAAATCAAAACATTAGTTATAAATGAATTCAAGGATTAAAGTATAATATGTATAAACACAGATAAATAAATTTGATATTGCTTAAGATGTATGTGGCTAATTACATTTTGAATCAATTTGATTTAGAAATTTCTGCATACCTGAAAATATCTGACACATGTCTTATACTGTAGCATTAATAAGTGCATTACTAATACACAGAGCAAAGAGGCGCCGTATTGGTGATGATCTGCAGTCAAGTGGTGGCAAAGTTATCAAGATGGGAAACCCTGAACTGACAAAGTTATGGAACTTGAATCCCAGTAACATGAATGCTTGTAAAGCTGATGATAGGTGAGTGTTGTTATAATGAGGAAAGTTTAATATTGTTGGCAACTGGTTTTTGCACAAAATACAATGTTCAGAAACCCTTGTTTGGTATTTTATGGATGATATAGAAGTTTAATTTTTGTGAATTTGTTTAAATATTCTGTAATGTTCAAGCAAGATTTTGTTTTGTGTGGTTAATACATAATAAACTAGAGGTGTGTCTGTCTACATATACGCCCAGCTATTGATCATCAATTTTTTTTTACCTAAAGTTAAGTTGAAAAAGGACCACAACTCCTGTAAAATGTGACCTATGTGACAGATATCAAACTTGACCTGTATTTTATAATTAATTATGCAGGTTCACCTTTTCAACTTAGTTTTGGTAAAAAAAGGATTCAGCTCTATAACGGGGGCATTTGTGATGACAAATTCTTCTAGTTTAATCAGTAATCAGTCTCTTGATTTATTTCTGAAACATACAAATATTCGCTTTGGGAACATTCTACTTTTAATTGACCAGTCAGGTAAAAAGCTGGATAAGTGTAATTGATTAGGAGATTTGGGGGTTGTCAAACATGCTCTTTTTGTGTTTTATTTGTGTTTATCAAACTGCCTGGAATAAAAGACAGGCTAATAGAATTCCTCTTCTTAATAATGTATAATTACGCAAAAGATGATGTCATTTATGGATTGCTAGTATCGTATACAAGATAACGACATTGACAATAAGATCAAATGCAATACCTTGATTTGCTTTTTTATGCAGGCAGTGTTTAACTTTTCTTTTCTTTTCCAGAATGTTTTTACCAACATTAGAAGATTTTTTCCAAGAAGCTATTGAGCAGAATGACCCAGAAGCACAAGTGGAGGAGGAGTACAAGTAGGTGCAGCTTGTACTAGTGTGAATAATGTCTTCACAGTCTTGTTGATAAGTGAAACCTGTTTCAAGCAGCCTGTCAAGGAAAGGAGCAAAAATGGCATTTTAAGACAGGCTGTAGCTTAATACAGGTTAATTTACTCTGAAAGCATTGAAATGAGAAAAAAGCAAATGTGGCTTCTCAATAGAGGTGATTTGACTGTGTTCAATGCTTCCAATTTTATTTGTTTAAACTTTTTAGCTCATCTGAGCTGAAGGTTCAAGATGAGCTATCATGATCACTCTTCGTCCTTTGTCCGTCCGTCTGTCCATTAACAATTGCTTCAAACAACTTCTCTGAAACCACTTAACAGATTTTCACCAAGTTTTGTGTGATGCATTCTTATACAAACAAGTTGTTCAAATGATGACCCTGGGGTCAAATTTGTCCCCCTCCCTCCAACCCCCACCCCCCTGGGGCTTATCAGTATTTTTTTCAAAATTTCAAAAATCTTCTCTAAAGGTGCAAGGCCAGGAGCTTTGATATTTTGCTTCTACTATTATCTAATGTGTTTCTTTGAAGTTTGTTCAAGCCGTGATCCTAGGGTTAAAATTGGCCTCACCCCAGGGACATGTCAGTTTAACATAGGTAAATTTACATTTAAAAATCTTCTCAAGAACTATCCAATCAAATTTGTTAATATTTGGTAAAAACGATCCCTATAACTTGTAGTTCCAATTTCTTTCAAATAAAGAGGCTAGGATCAGTTGGGGTCCAGTAAGGGGACTTTGATACTATGGAAAAACAGTAAATTCCATTTTTATATTATTTTGGGAATTATTTTAATCGTCTTGAGGTCTGGAGTATTGTTTTGTCATAGCAGCCTAGCACAAGGCATTTAAAGGGTATTTAATATTCATAAAGAGCTAACAGGGACCCAAAAAGGGATAAAATGGTAAATAGTCAAAAAAAGTTTGTTTTTTTAAGAGTTAATTACCTACCTTTATTTTATTTTTAATAAGTTAATATGTATAGTTTTAAAAAATGATTATAAAAAAGTCAAAACTAGTATTAAAAAGAAAATATTTAACATTAAATTAGCGAACAAAATTACCAAGAGTTAAATAATCCTCTCTCCCCCCCCCCCCCCCCCCACACCTGTTTTGCTCTCCATAATGATCAGTTTAAGTGTTAAGGTAAATAAAAACTTAATCTGACTTGATATTGCTGTATGAGTTTTATTCATATACTAGTTTGTTAAGAGTGCTTGAAATTAGGGGTCAAGGGTCAAATGGAGTCTAGCAATTTACACGGAAATGCTATTAGAAAACAGATAATTCATATTTTTTCTCATCTACACTATTACAATTATTCAGTGACATGAGAAATCAGATGAGCGACTTGTACCACATGTACATTCACTAAAGATACGAAAATAAACTGCCTCATTCAAAGACACAACACTAGTGCGGGAATGATCCTCTACCATTATATCGTTTGCTTCAACTTGAGAATATGGTAGAAAAAGACCTATTGAACACACTTTATTCTAATTCATTACCGGCATATTTTAATATGTGTTTGAATTTCACAATTTAAAGATTGGAGTTTGTTTCTTTCTCTTTGATTTCTGAACACGAGGTGTGTTTGTGTTCAAATGCAACTTATTTATGTATTACAGATTGACAAATGCGACTTATTTATGTATTACAGATCGACAAATGCAACTTATTTATGTATTACAGATCGACAAATGCAACTTATTTATGTATTACAGATCGACAAATGCACCTTATTTATGTATTACAGATTGACAAATGATCAGACATACCAGTGGAAATCTCTACGCCTGTTGGCTAGACGCAGTCCCCAGTTCTTCACCAACACAACAACACCAGCCCTAGATCTTAAGGTCTACCTTAATGGAATGTTGTCCAAGATAGCCAAGCAATTGCCGGTAACCTTTCTTATCAGAAGATTTAAATACACTTTGGTTCATGTTCTAACTAGCCAGACTATGGTCACTGTGCTCTTGCATGTTTTAAGAAGAAAACAACTAGAGTGTTAGATATAGAGTTTGAAGAAACTTGCCAGGTATCAACACTATATTAAACATAGTTTATTTTTCATTTAAATCTTATTTTGTTGTCTTTTTCTTTAAACATTAAAAGTGAGACTTGTATTTTGACAATTTAATGTTGGTGCTCCACACAAATAAAAAAAATCTTTGATTATTCATTCATTGAAATACACATTGCACCAGCTTGTGTTAGCATATTTCAGAATGCATATCTTTTGATGTTGTGCCAGAAATTGTTGTCATCTGGCGTTCTAAAGTATCAACCATATTTCAGACCCAACAAGAGGAGATGAAAACAGAGCTGGAAGATGAAGAGGAGATCAAGGAATCACAGGAAGATGAAGTTCTGAAGCAAACAGAGGAACCCAGTATGTTCTTTTATTGTTTTGCAAGTGTGGTCTTTGTTCTGGCTGATGTCGGTGTTTGTTATGCTCCCCCAAAGGGGGGAAACATATAGTCGCCGCTTCGTCCGTGCGTCCATGCCTCCATCCGTGCGTCACCAAATTCTTGTCCGGGCTATTTCTCTACAACCTCTGGTTGGAATTTTATGAAACTTACTAGGATGCATCACTACCAAGTGGAGACGTGCATAATATATTTTTGTTCCCATTCGATGATTTTTCACGGAGTAAATGGCTCTTTGATTCTGTCTGTGACCAAATTCTTGTCCGGACTATTTCTCTACAACCCAATGTTGGAATTTTATGAAACTTGCTAAGATGCATCACTACCAAGTGCAGATGTGCATAATATCTCTGGTTCGATGATTTTTCACGGAGTTATGGCCCTTTAATTGAATATTTGACCAAATTCTTGTTTGCACTATTTCTCTACAACCTCTGGTTGGAATTTTATGAAACTTGCTAGGATGCAGCATTACCAAGTGCAGATGCACATATTGTCTCTATGTTTTGGTTTGATGATTTTTCACAGAGTTATGGCCCTTTCATTTTGTCTGTGACCAAATTCTTGTCCGCCTCTATTTCTCTACAACCTCTGGTTGGAATTTTATGAAACTTGCTGGGATGCATCACTACCAAGTGGAGATGCGCATATTGTCTCTATGTTTTGGTTTGATAATTTTCACGGAGTTATGGCCTTTTCATTGAGTCTGTGACCAAATTCTTGCCCGCACTATTTCTCTACAACCTCATGTTGGAGTTTTATGAAATTTGCTATGTTTGTGTTCCAGTCCCATGATTTTTCATGGAGTTGTGGCCATTTCATTCTGTCTGTGACCAAACTTTTCTCTGCTCTTTTTCTTTACAACCTCTGATTGGAATTTTTTGAAACTTGCTAGGATGCGTGATTACCAAGTGGAAATGTGTATATTGTCTTCGTGACTCTATTTCGCTACTACCTCTGGTTTTAATTTTTGTAAAACTAGCTAGGATATGCACATATTGTCATTTTGTTCTGGTTCAATGATTTGCGAATGAATTCTGTCAAATGCAGAGCCACATATTGTTCCTGCTATGCAGTTTGGTATTTTTCAACCAAGTAGCCATCAGCACTAAGGGAATATGGTACAGAGTCAAACACTCACTTGGGGAGCATCTATCGGTTCCACCGATATTTTCTTGTTCAATACTGTCAGTGTACATGTAGCTTATATATTGATGTAACCTGGTGTAGCAAAATGACCAAGGGCCGACAATTCACGATGGTAGAATACAAGTAAACTGAACATAATACAAAATATACAAATTAAAGCTAATTACTCATTAACAAAAAAATACAGCTGGTTTTAAATGTCCAATGATGGAAATAACTCTTTTTTAATTACAAGTTCTTTCTCCTACACGTTCTGTATATTTATATTGGGATCCAAAATGCTTACATCATATGAATGTTATAACTGTTATTAGAATACACTAATATTGTATTTAAGATACTACTACTGTGTCCAGATTATTGTAGATTTAGCGTCAAAAGTCCGTCATAGCTGGATATATAAACAGGGTTATCTTGGCTAGAACTCTGTAAAGAGTTATCTGGCTTTATGTCCCCTCGAACTGACTAACTTCATTTAATTCTTACCATCTAACAGTTTCATGGTAGATTTATCAATATATGATAACAGTTCATTCAATTCTTACTATCTGCAGTTTCATGGTAGTTTAAACAACATCTCATATATGACCTCCGTCAATCCCAAAGTAGAAATTATATCTCTACCTAATTTTTCATTTATAATATAAACAATTGATGACCAATTCTGTCTCTATTCACTTTGTGAATATCAGAATAAGCATCCACAAAATTTAATTATACATACCAATCAATTCTAACATGATGAATTTTAATACATCATCGTAAACACGATATCATCAGTTCAAAATACGTTCTCAGAGGTCTTGGCCTATATTCTAACAAAACAACTCTCAATACCGCGGATATGAAATTAAATTACAGACATTCTTATCGAAATGGATATGAACAATTTATACAACTTTACTTAGATCTGATTACGTCAAAATATATCTATCAGACATTAGAATAACTCAACCATATACAACATAATATAAAAATTCACATACCCATCTGCCGTTATGTAATGGAACAATACCATCCCGACTCCTTCTTGTCACGATTCCAAAAGATGTTTCTGCTAGACTGGACGGAGTTTCCATAATACAGTCAGATATATATATAGTAAAACACTCCACATACCTTTAATGAATTTCGTGCAAATTATGAATAAAAAACTTTCAATATATCATACGATATGGTACGATGCAGATTCTACGATATATTAGGCTCAATATAAATTTAAATTAGTTTTATAACTAAAATACCCGTTTAACTGTTCTAACTTTCTGAATACTTAATGGATTCTATGAAAAAAAATCAAAATGATTTATTCTTTAATTAAAAAGTGAATATGTTAAAAGATCTTAAAAATGTTACTCCTACCGAGCTGTTGATAAGTTTTAACAAACCCACGCTACCTACTCTAAATATAGCTCATTCTATGGCTGACACTACTAAATTAGGCCACAACAACCTAACTATTTTGTTACACCTGGGTATTACTTGTGTTTTGTTTTGTTTGATTATTTAGCACCATTTAGGACTAACAGAAAATCAGTTAAATTAACCACTTTCCTGGGATCCTGGAAGGTAAATCAGTACTCAAGCACATCTATCTCCGCAAGTTTCTGAGTTTCTCAGTTGAATCAGATTGTACATAACCTGGGATTAACTATATTCAGAGCCGAGAGTTCAATGCTTTGTAAATGTTAAATTTTGTAAAGAAATATATATAATTGTCAGTTTAAATATGACACAATGGGCACCATTTATACAACTTATCAAAGCATAGTGTGGAGCGCATGGTTCAGTGGTAGAGCATTGAACTCATGATCCTAGGGCCGTGGGTTCGATCCCCCACCACGGCTAAGTGTGGTGTCCTTAAGCAAGACACTTTTCCGCATATGCTTAGTACTGGTTCTAACCAGCTGACCAGGAAGGCTTCGACCGTGATTTGTCTAAGTTGTAAGAACTTGTTTCACAATTGATGTAAAATAAATAAGTTTAAACTAAACTGTCAAAGCATCAGATGTATCATAAGTAAAGTTTTAGACCTCTGGACCTTACAGCTCAAAAAAAGATTTTGACCCCAGAAATATAAGAGGCTTTGAGGTTCAGATAAAATAAAATCAGCTGAAGGGATGACTGTTTTGGTTGGAATGATTCTCTGTTGAGTTCCCATGACAACAGTTATTGCAAGGACAGAATTTTCTATGCAAACCTAAAAAGTCATGAATGACTCTTTTTCTTGCATACCAAATCCATTGAATAATTTTAACTAAATTTATCATTAAAGATTTTACCGATCGCAATTAAGGTATTTAATTATGTGATTGATGAACTATATTTTAAATATTACGTCACCTAGATGGTTCCAACGTCATTACGGAGGAATTTTATCTCGGCCCAAGGGTGAGACAGAAATATCTAACCCTGGTAATTACAAGATCATTTTTTCTACAACATTTACAGGATTGTACTTGTATAGAAAATGTCTGTCTCCAACACACTAGATATATCAAAGTGAACTAGCAACAATAATTCATCAGGCTGTTTAAGAGAAAGTGCTACTAACAGGTGATCATTACCAGCATGCTAGCGCATAGGCTCATCTGACTTTTAGCAACTAGAGCTAAACCAAGCCTGACATTTGTTTTATATAGACCATCTGTATATATTTCGGAAATTCATCACATAGGAAAACAGTCAAAAATTACCAAAGTTTCAATATTTGTACATTTAACCATTTCAGCCATCAAGGAATCAGAGCCACAGGACATTGCTTTAAGTAAGCAGGTAATAAAGAGTGTGGCAGAGAAGCTGGGTAAACAATGGAAGAGATTGGCCACAGAACTCAGCTTTCCTGAGGAGGACATAAGCTACATCGACAGTGAAAGTCACACAGATGTGGAGAAAGCAGCTAAAGTTTTAACTATATGGATGGTAGGATATTGTCAATATATTTTTCTTTCCTGTCTACTGATACTTCTAAACCTGTTTTTTTTTTATTTTTGCAAGGCAGTAGTGTAGTGAATAGAGTGTTGACCACTTATGTCAGAAGTGCGGGTTAGATCCAATGCCTATAATACTCGTTCTTAGGAAGCGGACTCGAGAGACTCTGAGCTTTCACCACAATCAAATTAAAGTAAATAAGTATAAACTAAACCTGTTTCCAAGAAAAAGGAAGGGTTACACATGTTTGATATTTTGATAACAGAAATTCTGCACATGCAGTGTTTCACTTTTTATGTATAAATAGCTTTGTATTAACTCGGAAATACTCCATTGAATTTTACAGTAGAAAGTGTTGTAAAAAGATGTTAATATGTATTTGAAAATAAAGAAAATTTAAGATATGGATAAACTTGATTCAAAATCAATGTAAAATAAATAAAAAATACAAAAAAACATTCTTTATTTGTTCAGTTCCTGAACTCAGGGTTAATAATGTACATGTACTGTACATGTATTTAATGATTTTACGAGTTCTGTGAACTTTAATTGCTCGTTTTTAGCTCGTCTTTTTGAAAAAAAAGAAGACTTTTTTCATTTTTTCATCGACAGAATCGTGTCTTTTTGTCAGACTGTTTGACAGTTCCATTTACCATTGGTCAAACTGAAGTAACCATGATTATTGTAGAATTTTTTCAAAAAATATTTCAATCCATGCTGTATGAAAAGCATCTCGATATATTGATTTTAGAATACTAGTTTATAATTAATATAAAACATCATGAAGTATAAATGTATTTACAGGAGAATGACCCGGACAAAGCATCGGCAGCAGCTTTACGAGTAGCTCTTAAAGAAGTCGGTCTCATCGAAATTGCTCAGAGTGAACTTGGACCATCCTGAAGTGACTCGCAAGTTATCTTGGCTGTTAAAATGCACATCAATCAATATTGTAACTAAAAAACTAAAATATCTCATGGTAAAGTGCTCCTAGGACTTGGAGAAAATAGTAAATGTGATTTAGATTTTCTTTATTGGTGTTTGTTATTGATCATTGGTCGAAGCTCGGACACTGTCAAGTATATGATTAATTGTACCTGCATGAAAAAGAGCACTTACAGGAGAGTACGGCTGTATTCTTGAACGTGTATGCAACTAAGGTTGAAATAATGTCTCACTAAAGTTGAGATAAGTTGAGATACTATGAAAGTTTTTACTTAGAATATACTTCTTGTAAAATGATATAAATATCAACAGGAATATGTCGAGGTACATGATTGGTCGAGATTAAGATGCACCATATCAGAGTTTTAATAAGACAGAAATCTCCTGTTGGAATACTGATATCAGCTACGAACATTTTTAGTCTTTATCAAAGGATGTTATTGGTTTCTATCTTAAATTTGATGATGGTTGGCTGTTCAGTATGATCTGCCTACTGAATTAATCTGACCAGACTTGTTTTGTTGCATAAATTCAAATGGAAAATTAAATAATTAAAGAACAAAACAATTCTCTTGTTTTATTTTGTTTATTTGTCCAATAAAATCATAATTTGAAACTTTGAAAGACATTTTTCATATGCTTTTAAACAAATTCACTATAAACAAAGTTCAAACAGGTGAGGTTATTATATATGTATTGCTGTCTAAAAACAGACAAACGGGAACAAAATCACTTGCACAGGGGCAAAATCACTGCAAACATAATTGTTAAACAGCATATAAAAGGAGACAAAAAACACGTTACGCACAGCAGAAAATGTCAATGCTTAATTTTTTTTCAAGATTTCAAGATATTCATAGTGTTTACATACAATAGACATTCTTAATGCTTACAAATGCAACAAGTCCAAGAAGGCCTGAATCGCTCTACTGCAATCATGACAGATGAACATTTCAGAAAGAAATGTTTTGGAAATTCCCCTTAAATTATGTTTATAAACCCTGGCTTATATGACGGCCCCAAGTTTTACCCCAGAGACCCTGACTTCCAGGTGTAAACCCACCATTGATTTTTGTTCTTTATTCTATAGTAAATAATAAAAGTTTGAAGGCTTGTCATTCATAGAGAATCTCAAATGAAAGAAGTGAAACCTTCATTTTACTGTTTGTCAACATCTGCGATATCAAAATATGATGAAACTAGACCTATCACTGTAGTGATGAATACCCCCGAACGCCGCCATGACAGAAAATGGTTAACCATTGTATGAAGTTTTATTAAATTATATCCAATAGTTTTAAAGTAATGCTCCAGACAAAAGAAATTCTTAATAAAAGAGAATGTTATGGATTGAGTTGTTTGTATTGTTAATTTTTTTATGGTTTTGTTAAAATTAAAAACGGTCTTTTTAATTATTGTGCAGTGTACAAGCTTTCATGGCAATCAATAAATGTTATACTTTTTCGAGTTATGTTGAGGGACAACAATTTTATGGATAAGAAACAAACAAGAGCACTAGGAATACAATATCGAACCTGCTTTGCTCAAACTCTGTGTATTCATCAACTTGGTTCTTTCATGAACTTTATTAAACTGTTATCACTGATGGCTTTAAAAGTACTTTAAAAGTACTGCACCAGACAAGGGAAATATATCAAAGGGCAATAACTCTGTAATTAGCAAGAATAGAGTTATATTTCCTGTACACTGCACTTCCTCTCATTATATTCTACCATTGTATGAAGTTTGATGAAATTCAATCCAGTACTTTAAAAGTAATGCTTCGGACAAGGGAAATATATCAAAGGGCAATAACTCTGTAATTAGCAGGATTAGAGTTATGTTTCTTGTACACTGCACTTCCTTTCATTATATTCTACCATTGTATGAAGCTTGATGAAATTCCATCAGGTACTTTTCAAGTTATGCTCCGGACAAGAAAAACTATCAAAGGGCAATAACTCTGTAATTAGCAAGAATAGAGTTATATTTCCTGTACACTGCACTTCCTCTCATTATATTCTACCATTGTATGAAGTTTGATGAAATTCCATCCAGTACTTTAAAAGTAATGCTGCGGACAAGGGAAATATATCAAAGGGCAATAACTCTGTAATTAGCAAGAATAGAGTTATGTTTCTTGTACACTGCACTTCCTCTCATTATATTCTACCATTGTATGAAGTTTGATGAAATTCCATCCAGTACTTTAAAAGTAATGCTCCGGACAAGGGAAATATATCAAAGGGCAATAACTCTGTAATTAGCAAGAATAGAGTTATGTTTCCTGTACACTGCACTTCCTCTCATTATATTGTACCATTGTATGAAGCTTGATGAAATTCCATCCGGTACTTTTCAAGTTATGCTCCGGACAAGAAAAAATATCAAAGGGAAATATATCAAAGGGCAATAACTTTGTAATTAGCAAGAATAGAGTTATGTTTCCTGTACACTGCACTTCCTCTCATTATATTTTACCATTGTATGAAGCTTGATGAAATTCCATCCGGTACTTTTCAAGTTATGCTCCGGACAAGAAAAAATATCAAAGGGCAATAACTCTGTAATTAGCAAGAACAGAGTTATGTTTCTTGTACACTGCACTTCCTCTCATTATATTCTACCATTGTATGACGTTTGATGAAATTCCATCCAGTACTTTTCAAGTTATGCTCCGGACAAGGAAAATTGCGGACAGACCGACCGACAGACCGGCAGACCGACCTCGGGGTGACTCCAGTATACCCCCTCAAAACTTCGTTTGTCGGGGGTATAAAAAGTAGGGGTCATGTGTCATATAAGAGATTTTTTTATGCTCAGTGTGTACACTGTTGACAAAGAGAAAGTAGACTTCAGAAATCATGTATGTATTCATTCCCATATTTTCAAACATCAATTTTTTTTTTATAAATTAACAATTCAAACATGACAATGCTATCAAAATGTTCAAAATACATCAATAAAACCATTTAAATAAAAAAAAAGCATTAAAATAAGGAAAATGCAATTTTAAAGAAGAAGAAACAAGGATTATTTATAACCACCATTATGCGACTACCCCAAGGAAGCACTTCCTTTTTCCGATGGTGGTACTATGCCTATAAGGAAACTTTTTTTTTTTATTTCATAATTACCTTATTTTTACTTAGTACTATCAATTTGAAGTCATAATGCCAATAGCAGGCATTAAATACTGAAACTTTTGTCAAAATACCACTATTTACATGATCATTATAATATTATACAGGCACGAGATATTGACCGACATGCAATATTGATGTGTTTGACTAATTTTAACAAAAAAAATTATATTTACCTAATTCCATTATTTATTTTACACCAAAATAGTCTCATGACACAATGAAGACATTATCTTACCAAAATACATTATTCAATACAATGTATATGATAAAAAATTGCACATTTCAACCATCCAAAATAAAAAAATCTTCAGAATGTGATTTTTCATTAAATTTGAATGTAAATATGCACATATATGCTTTATTTGAGGCATAAACTTGCCAAAATGTGTGTTTTAATGCTCCAATTTGCCATATAAGACTATGAGAGTGAAAAAAGAGGTTATTTTACCTACAATTAACATTTTGGAAAATCGCCCCAATCTTACTGAAGTATTCTCTTATAGGTGTAAACCCACCATTGATTTTTGTTCTTTATTCTATAGTAAAAAATAAAAGTTTGAAGGCTTCATAGAGAATCCAAAATGAAAGAAGTGAAACCTACATTTTACTGTTTGTGAACCTCTGCACTATCGGAATATGATGAGAAAAGTCATATAGGAGATTTTTTTTCTGCTCCATGTGTACACTGTTGACAAAGTGAAAGTAGAATTCCGAAATCATGTATTCATACCCCAATTTCCAAGCATCAATTTTTATTCTAAATTCACAATTCAAACATGACAATGCTATCAAAATGTTCAAAATACATCAATAATGCCATTTAAATAAAAAGAAACGAGGATTATTTTTAACCACCATTATGCGACTACCCCACGGATGCACTTCCTTTTTCCAATGGTGGTACTATGCCTTCACAGAGCTTTTAGAGGACTGCCATGCAATGCTACATGAAAAATATCTACGGTTCAGGCCTTCAACTGTCAGAGAAAATGTATAAATAAAATATGGTTATATGCGAGTTTTGTGGTTATACGACTGCTGTGCATGTTTGGTTAAGATTCAATGAAAAATAGGGGTGCTATCATATCTACATGAAAAAGGTTTATGACAAATGACGGACAATTTTCCATGACACAAGTCCTGCTGACCTTCAGCCAGTAGAGCTAAACATGCTTTGACATATACACACATGTACATGTTGTATATTGTGTATTGTATATGTACCCATGTTTGACCATTTAGCAAAGTTTATTACACAGAGTATTGTTTGGAAAAACACTTAATATACATATATTGATATCAAACACCAGCTAATTACTGGACAGAACATTATACACAAGGGTCAATCGCACAGTATTTTATAACAGAAAGTACAATGTAACAAGACGATTTCATCGAACCATTGTCCCTCGTAAATAGTTGTCTATAAACTGCTCATTAATAGAAGTTGACACGTATATAGGATTTATGTGTACTTACTATATAATACTTACACACTATTTAAAACAATGTATTATATAGAAGAGAAGCAAATTTGACCTGATGACAGACTGGTACAGAACAGAATAAAAGCTAATAAACTGCGTGCTTATGTACAAAACACATGGTCCAGGAGAGAATATATATATGGAAACTAAATATGCACACAATGTTCAATTTTCACATCAATAAAAATGTCAACAATTGCCAAAACTTCAACCAAAATATGGTTTACTGTTAGCATATTTTTCACAGATACACATATATCATATAAATCTTTTATTAGGCTGACAAAATGACAAGGCAATAATTGTGAGCAAGTGCGGTGAAATTTTACATGTATCTACCCTCGCTTTATATCAGCATAATGTACATGTCTAATGATGGACATATATTTTGTATCTATTTAAAAGTGATGATGTACACCAATGTTGAATCAACACCTATATTAAATCGACGCGCGTAGATGCTTATTTTATATTGACACTACTTGAAAGTTCTGCTATCCTCAATTACCCATTAATGCAATTAAACATAACACATACTTATTACGATTATGCAAATATAATCATTAAAAATTTACAAGGTAAATACACTTGATATTTAACAAAACATATGCATATATTGTACAAACAAGAACATAATGGCTTTAAAAGTACTCAATTAAAAAACAATGAATAAAAAAAAAAAAAGTAATGGACAAGTGAATACCAGCATGTGTGGTAAAATGCATACAAGGTATTTCATTTGCCCCACAAGAAACTGACAGTTGATTGTTCAGTATAAAAAAAAACATGTGATCCAATTCTACATATAACTTGTATCCATGTTAAAAATAATGCAGTTACTTCAATACCCTGCCCAGTTAACTGTAACAGTTGCTGATCGTACAGTTACGTGATTAAATTTCCATTTTATCAATGAAAAATATGTTATAGCACAAACCAAAACATACTACCAACACATGCCTAATAAAGTTAAAAAATACTTATATGTAACCAAGGAAACAACATATTTATAACAGCTTGCATACTTGACCAACAACCCTGGAAATATAAAACCTTATAGTTGATTTCAGTGAAATATCATTTTTGTTACATTAAGGATCAGTTACATTAACTTACGATTTTCATATGAACAAATTGTGATACCTGGGAAAGTTTCAAGTATGCAGTATTTTTGCAGTTTTGAAAACAAATACTATCTATTTACAAGGCTTAAGAAAGTTCATACAATTATGCAAGCAAAATACTAAATTAATTTTCCTATTTTTTTCATAACTTCAAGTTTTAAGAAGGTTATAAACTTACGGATGCTAGTAAATGGGCCCCTGGTGGTCACACAAGCTGTATGGTCATAATTGGCAAAGTCATGAGTGAGCATGCCGATTTCAGTGTTCACTAGAGGTAATTAATTGATATTACAAAAAATTAGAAATGGTCATTTAAGGGGTTGTGAGTTCGAATCCCTGCTTGGCAACAGTCTTGGTGATGACTGATATATGACATTGTGTCTTATTATGATCATTCGTCTCTCACCGCTGATTCAAGTTGGAAAGTTCTCAGTTAGTTGCGCAGATGAGGTGCGCTCAAGTATTGGTTAACCTTTCAGGATCTCAAGAAACAGTGGTTAGGTTAACTGATCGTCTGTTAGCCCTTGATGGCATAAAAATGAGGCTAAATATCAAATCAATCAATTAATGGTAATTTCACTGTTCAAATAAAAATTCAATGAGAAATCTATAACATATCAAAAATCATGAAAATAAAATAATAATTATACAGTTGCATTTTCTGATTTATACTCATAACATGAAACATTCCACTTAAACATTATAGGACAACTTTACATATTATTCACTGATTAATATTCACAACAATTGTCATCAAATGGCATAACAACAAAATTATTCTTATTGATCGACTGAATCCCAATCAAAAAAAATATACCACCATTTAAAACAATAAACATGATGCTAACCTAAACTAGATCTTTTCAATGATTTGATTTTGACTAACAAAAGCAATTAAATGTTGATTGCTAGTGTCATGGACAGCTTGAACATCCAGAGGCAGACAGAAATAGGAGCGTCAATGAGGCAACTGGTGATGGTCACTAGGCCATCAATGTTTCAGCTTGCTAATAAACATTTCTTAAGTGTTGATCACCGGCGCAGTGAACACTAATAGCATGAACCTTCGGATTTTGTTATTGAGTTCCACAGTGTTGATTATGCGTTTCATGAGCACCTATAACATAGAAGTCCAGAGATGGAAGCAGCAGGTGTTAATGAAATCTTCCATGTGGCTCTGTACACTCTGTTCAGGAAGGTTTTGTCCACCTGGACATATACTCTCATGTTCCTTAGCTGGCTTACGGAACACTGCAAACAGTCCCTGAAATACAAATTTACTAAACATGTATATTATTTTACGAAAAATGGTACAAAATGCCATATTGGTTCAAAGTCAATGTCATACTTAGAGGTCAAAGATATGGAGAGGACTTTTGACCTCTCAGTACAACCTTGACTTTGAGATGGCATGATTTGAAGTTGCACTCTAAATATCATCTCAATATGCAAAACAAGCTATATAAAAAGAGATATGGAGCAGACACATAAGCATAAATTGCCTATTTTACCTTTGACCACTCAATATCACCTTGGGCTGGCAGTTGTATTCAGAACATTGTCTGACTATAACAAACATTTGTGTTTAGATGTTTTAACGAACAGGCATCCAAAATAAATGGTTCCCCAATAGATAATTTTGCAAAATTATACTCATCTAAGTGATTAAAGACAAGATAAATTTATCAACACTGATTATAAAAAAAAGCACCTACAAACTTGTATACTATACGGTATACATCATACTAGATTGCTTCCTGCAAACAACTAGCTCCAAGAAAATTTTATTTGAATAAAGTGCTCTTGGGACACACAAGATGGACCTGAGGCCCCTTTTCACTGAACTTCACAATTGTAAGATTTTCTTACAAACTTTAACAATAGCTAAAGGCATTTCATTTATGTAAAGAATTAAACATTTCCTACAGCATATTATTTATTCTTCACTTAGATTTTTTTAATGTTCTTACAATGATGTTGGTGAAATTCTAAATGAGTGTCGTAACATTTGTCATAACTTCTGATGCTTTACTGCCAGGTTTATGTTTCATTTGAAGAGAAAGCGCAATGAGACTCTCACTTACTGTTTTTCCAGCCAAGTTGTCAATAGAGAGTAGCATGAACAACTCCAGGAACTTGGGGTTGAGGATTACCTGCAAAAAGATATTATTTTTCCGTGAAGTGAATGCAGATGTCATTGATTTTTGAAAATTATGAATTGGGCCAAACACCATTATTAAAACATAACAGGTTATGTATGGCAACCAGTTTACTGCTTGTTGTTGGTTGTTTGGTGTTTAATGTTGCTTTCAACAATTGTTCAGTTATATGGCGACTGTGTCTACTTGAGACAGTATTCTAGGTGCTGTCACACTGGTGTATCGTGCCACAGATACATGGTATGAGACCCCAACCAGTTACATTATACTGATACATGACCGACCAGACCTAGAACTATCCTCTAAATGCTGAGCACAGAGTGAGGAAGCTTCTAATACCATTTCCAAGTCTTTTATATAACCCGGCCAGGGATCGAACCCACAACCTGCATGTAAGGCTGATGCTATACCCCTATCCATCAGTGCAGTTAGCTGAATTTGTAACAGAAGACATCAGATGTACATACATGAATCTGAGTAAAACCACTGACTTTACACAAATAACTGGCAAACATCCTCAAATGTCTGGTCAAACTGGTCTCAAAATCACCTCAGCCATTAGAGGTATATGATCTTGATATACATGTGTGGAAGCAAGCTTTTATAAACATAACAGAGAATTTGGGGCACATGGGAGTTCTAAGAAATATGTAAAAGTAAGGGTATTTTTAAAAAATTTTGAAATACATGTACCATGAAAACAAAGACACAGTTGATTTTTGGACTGATACAGTCATATAGATGCAAGATCAGGTCCACTTTAATGAATATGGTTTAACGCCATGTTCAGCACATTTCAGGTTATATATGGAAAATCCAGTTTTATTGGTGGAGGAAGACTTCAGAATGAATCTGAGTAGAACCACCATAATTCCAAAAGTAACTGACAAACTTTCTCACAAAAACATTTTTGAGCGAGCGGGACTTGAACCTACGACTTTAGTGGTGAAAGGTTAGTTATATCGAGATGACACCTTAGACTACTCGGCCATTGAGGACCCTCCCATCTCCATGATTCTGGGAGGTAATATTTATTTTTACCTGGTTAGACTGATAATGGACCTTTCTGGTCATGGACTACAGTAACTTAAAGTCATACTTCACAAGGAGTTAGGTGCAACTTACATGATGTTGTTCTCCCATATTTTCAGGATTAATGAAGCATCGTTTCACGTTGTCAGGATATTTGTTGTTAATTACTTGTGCCAGGCCTGTGTACCAGTTGTGGTTCATGTGCAGAAAGGGAACCAGCTGACGATCCATCTCATGAAGTGGAACCTTATGGACCCGACCTAACATCTCGCAAAACTCCTCATACGTCAATCGGCTCAGTGGCTATAACAATGAGATAGTAAATTAAATAATAAGATATTTTTACATCATTTTGATTTTTTTAAATGAATAACATTTCCCTGTTTCAATAAACCTCTACACTTGAGATTTTCCTCAATTTTTGGAATAACTTCATTTACACCTGTCATTTTGCATATTATCATTTGCCAATCAGTAAAGATGGGATATTGCTTCATATTATCATTTACCAATCAGTAAAGATGAGATATTGCTTCATATTATCATTTAACAATCAGTAAAGATGAGATATTGCTTCATATTATCATTTAACAATCAGTAAAGATGGGATATTGCTTCAATTCTGTTTGTTCATTTAATGTGTAATGAGTAAAAGTATTCATTTATAGAAATTGAGATTTTTGAGTAGAGGAAAATCTCAGTTTGAGATGTTCAGTGAAACTGGCCCCTGCTATTTACTTTTATGTCATTTTTGTCTATATAAATCCAGTCCATATTATATAGATATTACATTCTTTTGAGGGCAGCAGACATATTGTCAACCTGAGGTTATTTGATAGTATTTTTTGACAGGTTGACAATATTACTACCATCTTCAATAGAATGTAATATTTACTACACCAAACAAAATATTTACTGATATATATTATGATTATATATATAATTTACTTTGCTATACATCATGTTCTTTACTGGAAAACTATTATATGTATCTGTTACACTACACAAAATGTAATTTTGCTTCACTACATATATGCAACACAACACATAGCTGCTTGATGACATATAACTATTTCTACATATGTGTACATGAATGAGAAAAAAATGCAGCCTGTCTTGGGCTTTAACTGGAGACTTTTTGCCGACAGGGCAATTGTTCTATCAACTAAGCTAGCCAGAATGATGATATACATTTCTATTCTTACAAGCTGCGTTTACACTGTGACATATTTCCTCACAAATTTGGAACTCGCCCCCTAATTTCCGTAAACCAGAGAATCATATGAACTGTTCTTGGAACATAGGCAGGTTACAGTCCTTTGTTGGGCAAATGCTCTACCGAATGAGCTAGCTGGACTCTTGACATACATTTTTCTCCATACAGGTGAGGTACACACTGTAATATAAGAATCACTTATACAACAGTTAATGAAATCCCAATATCAGCCCTGTAAAATGCACTTTTTTTTAAATACTTATTTTCAGCCAAGCTTGGTGTATTTGTATTAAACATAAAATGTGATTTATTCTTTCAAAATATGTATATTTTATTTTTTAATTTTCATAAACGACTCCAAAGATGGTTAAATTCAAGGAAAACGATCATTAAAATTTAAGTATAATTTTATTGCATAAAACAGGGCCATTTTCAAGGGTTCATAAACCTCATCCTTTAGAATTACACTACACAACTCCGTTACACAAATCATATATTCCATGCCCACATATAACCTGTCATACTATTAACATCTACTTCAACATACATATCTTCCACAAGACTTACATCTTTATGGCTGTCTTCGGTGTCGCTCCTCTTTTTTCCTACATGTTCATCAGCGCTGTTCATCAGCATTTTGGTCCACAGGCAGTCTCGACGACACTTGTCCATAGACACAACAGCCATATTTTCTATCTTAGTCCTGATATAAGAATATTATATTTCTAAAAAATTCTATGTATACGTAAAATAAAAATTACACAATTCACATACAAATGACAATGAAGAACTTAATGATTGGAAGAGACAGGTAAACAATAAAGATACATCAGTATATCATAGCAGGGTAATCTGATACTTTTACTTGCTCTTTTTTTAATTATGCTAGAATGCATATCTGGGGACTGGTTGAGTGGTCTGTAAAATCACTGTTGAGACGGATGAGTTTTAAAGAAATAGCAATAATTGGACTTATTGGATTAAAAATCTTTAAGATGCAAATTGTTTTTTTTTATACTTTTAAAATTATCATTTGTATCTCGCACAGCAGCTATTTAATTGATGATTTTTACAATTTTTTTTTTTAATGGGATTTAACACCATTTTAAAAAAAAAGACAGGTTATACATGTATATGGTATATCCAGTTCCAATTTAATTTTGAATAGGGTTTAATGCCATTTTCAACACATATTTTTTTTTGTCAGGTCATTAATGGCATATCCAGTTCTATTTTTTTGGAATGGGGTAAAGGTTAATTTTCAACACATGTCCAGTTATATATGGCATACTGAGTTTTATAAGTGGTGGAAATCCTCAGAATGAATCGCTGTCCTTCCGCAAGTAACTATAAATAACCGTGCTCTGCCACTTAATATGAACAGGCAGGTAAATGTATTCCATATTACCAATTTTATTTTCTCAACCAAAATTATTACAGCATTTAATAGTATGCGAAAATGCCAAAATATCTTTGAATACGAGGGGCATTTCAAAAGTAATGCAATTGATTATCGTGCGGCCTCGCCTTGCACGGGGTTTTAGTGAAAATTGTACTGATGTAACGAGACATCCATTCTCTACACATACATACCAAGTTTACAGGTGTACACGCAGTATTATCGCTAATACAGTGATAAAAGCAACATATAGTCATTGACACTATAGTAAAATGGTTGGCAAGAGAAGTGTAAAGGCAGCTGAAATTCGAGGTTATGTAAAGACTCGATGCCAGCTTGGCGTATCAGCGAAGGAGATTTTTGGCGAATTGTGTGTTGTTCATGGACAGAATGAAGTGTCGTATGCCACCGTCACGAGGTGAAATAAGAAGTTTAAAAGCGGTTGTGACTCCATTAATGATGCACCAAAATCGGGACGTCCTTGTAGTGCTACTTCTAACATTATGGTTAACAAAGTATGTGATGTGGTTAAGTCTGACGCCAGACTAACTGTTCATCAGAAAGCTAGTATAGTTGGTATTTCAGCCGCAAGCGTATTCCGCATTCTAAAACGTAATTTAACAAGAGGCCCAAGAGGGCCTGAGGACGCTCTACTGACTCATGAACCCTCGGAGCTGGGTCATATTTAACCCTAGGGACACCATTTGAACAATCTAACAATACTATAGTTGGTCATCATTACTACATAAACATTTTGAAATCTGTTGGGCCGTTCATGAGGAGAAGATTTTTAAGTATTGGACTATTTTTAGTAATGGCGGCCATCTTGAATTTCAGATAAAAAAAAAAAAAAATCTTCTGTATTGTCTCCTATGCAACAGAAACATGCATGTGAAGTTTCAGTTTAATTGGCCTAGTGGTTTCAGAATAAATGAAAGAAAAAGAGAATTTTCTATTTTCCCATAGTATCCCTATGTAAAATTCTAAGTCCCCTTACAGGGCCCCTATAATTTTAGCCCCTTAATTCTTATCTGCAATCAAACTGCTACACATAGGAATAATTTATGCCAAATATGAACAAATCTGACATACCGGTTCTCAAGAAAACGATTTTAGTAATTCTAAATTTTTACCCTTTTGGGGCCCCTCCTGACCCCTTAAGACAGTGGAACCGATTGATTTTTACAAATCTGAACCTCCTTCACCAAACAATGCTTCTGTGAAGATATAGGCAAAATCATTTCAATTTTAAAAAAAAAAAAAAAAATATTATAATGACATGTGTCCCCTAATTGAACCCTCGGGGCGGGGTCATATTTAACCCTAGGGACACCATTTGAACAAATCTAACAATACTATAGTTGGTCATCATTACTACATAAACATTTTGAAAAGTTGTTGGGCCGTTCATGAGTAGAAGATTTTTTAAGTATTGGATTATTTTTAGTAACTGCGTCCATCTTGAATTTCAGATAAAAAAAAAAAATCTTCTGTATAGTCTCCTATGCAACAGAAACATGCATGTGAAGTTTCAGTTTAATTGGCCTAGTGGTTTCAGAGAAAGTGCTGCTAACAGACGACAGACAACGGACGACAGACAAAGCGCAATCGCATAAGCACTTCTGGCATTTGGCCAGTAGAGCTGAAAACGTATTACAGCTAGATGGATCCCTCATTTGTCGTCAGACAAGCAAAAGCGTGTCCGACTTGAAACCGCCAGAAAACTGCTTAAAATGTTTCCAAAATATCAAAGAAAGCAGTTTTCTGACATTATTACTGGAGATGAGACATGGGTACACTTTTTCGAGCCTACCAGAAAAATTAACAACAAAATATGGGTTACCAAAAACTGTCGCTGCCCCACAATTGCCAAAAGATTGATCAGTGCTAAGAAAGCAATGTTTGTTATTTTCTTTGATATACGTGGTCCCATTATGCAACTGGATGTACCAAAAAGAAAATCTGTGACTGGTATATTTTATAAAGAAAAAGTGTTGAAGAAACTTAAAAAACAATGTTTCAAACGTCGCCCACACACTGGATTAAAGCACCTATCCCTGTTGCATGACAACGCCCCTGCACATAAGTCTGCTATTGTGACCTCGTTTTTGAACAAGGAAAGGGTTCGAGTTCTTTCACATGCACCATATTCCCCAGACCTAGACCCGTGTGACTATTTCTTGTTCCCTAAACTGAAAAAACATTTAGCTGGTAGACGGTATAGGTCCTGACAGGCCCTGGGGTCTGCTTTTTATCAGTGTATGCTGGGTATACCTGAAAATGAGTATGAAGATGCCTTTAAGAACTGGATTAAACGTTTGAAACTTTGTGTACGTAACAAGGGGAATAACTTTGAGGGTATGACGCGTAAATAATTTAATATCTATCAAACGCGCGCTTTATATTACCCCAGTTGCATTACTTTTGAAATGCCCCTCGTATATTATGAACTCCTATACAAAGATATCCTCATCTGCAGAATTTAAACAAAGTCAGAATTTGTTTTTGTTAAAATGTCAAGTGAGAAGTAGCTAAAACATATGAAGAGAATTTTATTGTATAATAAAATGTTACAAATACAACGACAAAGAAATACAAGACATATACAGACAGCTGGAGTACCTGACAACCAATGCTTCCTTCTGTAAGAGCTGGTACATGGGTGGCTGGTGTACATTAGAGAAGCCAAGGTAGTTAATCGTCTTGTTATAACTTGGACCTGGTGATTGCTTTACTTTTATCTGATCCTTCAGCTCGTGAGATACTGTCTTTTCATCTGTGATTGGAATAAACAAAAAATATGACATTGAGAAGTAAAGTTTGCAATATAAACAGGTATCAAAGGTATCAGGGGTTTAATTCATTAAATTCAATTAATGATACTTTGGTGGAATGGGTTTAATTCATTAAATTCAATTAATGATACTTTGGTGGAACAGGTTTAACTCATTAAATTCAATTAATGATACTTTGATGGAATGGGTTTAACTCATTAAATTCAATTAATGATACTTTGGTGGAATGGGTTTAACTCATTAAATTCAATTAATGATACTTTGGTGAAATGGGTTTAATTCATTAAATTCAATTAATGGTATTTTTGTGAAATATTAGACCCAGGATTGAAGGGTTGTATGTTCAATCCCCTATCACTGTCACATGTCCTCAGTATCAGGGGTTGTATTCACCAACCATTCTTAAGAATATTCTTAGACCTGAACTCAAAAATGAATTTAAAAAACCCCACTTAGAGACAAGTTTTTGAGAATAAAATGTGCAAGGTTTTAGCAACACCTAATATATAGTCAAATAAACTCTCACAACTTCTCCATCTCTCACAGAAAACTAGATGTTTAAGGTTGAAATTTGGATTTTCAAGCTGAAGTCTAAGAATATTCTCAGATCTGACAATTTGCAAAAATGGTTTTCACTATCAATGTAAAATACATAAGTTTAAAATTCATCAAACATTAGAGAATAATAAAACATTTGGTAAATTTTCTTGAAGAATAACTTTATATACACGAAGAAACAATTTACTTCAACAATAAGCGGGATGGTAGTGTAATGGATAGAGTGTTGGCCACTCACGCCAGAGGTTGTGCATTCCCCAGCTCGACCCAATGCCACTAATAAAACAACACTCAGTACTGGTTCTAACCAGAAAGCGGACTCAAGAGCAGTTCATATAAATTCTGAGCTTTCATTGCGTTTCAGCTAAAATAAATTAGTATAAAGTAACAAAACATTCATTTGAATATTACAATTTTTTCTGAATTTGTAAATAAATTCATATATTTAGCCAAAGAGTCAAAAGTTTATAAATTTATGTGTTTTTTTTTAAAAAAAATTTATGCCACAGGTCAATGGTCTTTGACACTGTTTGTGTTAAACTCTTCATATTCTGCCAATCAAAACTAGAATAAAAAAAATCTAATCTATATCAGGAGAGCCTTATTTATAAATATTTGAATCAATATAAGAGTTGTCATTTTTATCAATTTCTGCATACATTTACCTCTGCCATCAAATCTTGTGATTGAATGACAGCAATATTTGAATATTTGATAAAGAAGAAAATTAACTAGAAATGCGTCCATGGGACACAGATGCCCCAGCTTTGTAACTACATTGTAGATATCAATTAAGCCAAAAAAACAAGTTTCATCAAAATCGGTCCATCAACAAAGATTTTAGAGGTTGAAAACAGTCAGCCAATCAGTGTCCAGATCACCTAATTAATATGCCCCAATTCCATCCATTGTTAAACTTGACCTCGGTCTTGTTGATATAAAGCCATATATAAGTTTTCATCAAAATTGGTCCATAAATAAAGACTTAAGAGGTTGGAAACTATCAGCCAATCAGAGCCCAGAACACCTAATTAATATGCAGGGATTTTGATTGAAATCAAACTTGAGCTGTAGTTTATCACCATACATCTTTCTACCAAATATGAATAAAATCCATCCAATCCTTCAAGAGATATCGAGCGGAAATCAATTTCTTGATATTTGTCAATAATCTAAGTCCAAAAAGGGGCATAACTCCATCAAATTCATCAGACGGGAATGAAATACACACTGGACCTGTATTATCTGAATGTGAAGTCACACACCAACTTTGGTTTAAATCTATTCATTAAAACCAAAGATGTAAGTCGGAAACCATTTTCGTACGTACAGGACGTACAGACAGTAGTGATACTATATGCACCCCCATTGAAAATGGCGGGGGCATAATAATAATCCAGATATGTAATGTCACAGAATATTAATGAATACTTCCAGGATCCACATCTCAGAAAGCATTACTGACAGCTGAATAATCATGTGGTCTACAGTGGATGCCTTGAATATTACTGTTAACTTCTGTAATGTATTAAGTATAGTAACGATTTTTAAATGCAGTTTAATGCAATTTTCAACACATTACATTACATGTTATATAATAATATCTTGTTTTATTGATGGAGGACAAATTCGGAATAAATTGAGTGAAACACTATTTCTTCAGCATGCAACTGGAAAACTATTTCACAATCTCAGCAGTGAGAGATAACCTTAAGATGAAAACTTGTGACCTCTCGGCCATAGAGAATCCTCTTTTATTTATGTAATATATTGGTAGAAATAATGTAACATACCTGCAACAGAATATTTCATAACCATGGTCTTGAGAGCACTGAGGTCCTTTTCCAGAGTGTACTTGGGGAAAATCTGCTGCGAACTTGTCAGTATATTATAGAACTGGAGCTTGAGGGCCCCTCGATCCCCCTCGGCGCCTTGGGGCTCCTGCACTATCACCAGCCCTATGTTGTAACTGTCCATTGACTTAGGCGAAGATGTAGATAGGACATCTCTTGCCACCTCTCTCGCTTCATGACTGATCAGGGCATATTCATGACTCTTTGTGTGTGATGAATCCTGAAAATAAACAAACAGGCTGCACAGTTCACGGTTTAATAACTGAAGTTTGGTTTGCAATATTTTTTGTCATATTTTATCTTAGAATGATGCAGAGAACGTATCTTTAAAGACATGTCATGTTTGCGAGGCTCTAACATATAGTGTTTATATACCCAATTTTTCACAGCAAGTAAATGTTCTTACATAAAGTTTTTAAACCAAACAGGGATTCAAACCTACGACCTTAGCAGTGAGAGGTAAGTGTACATGAGATGACGCCTTAGGCCACAAGGCCACGAAGAAACCCTGGTGGTATGGTGAGGTAGGAGTACCTTAAAGGGATCATATTGGCATATTACTGTCAAATCCCTGTCCTAAACACACAAGCCCAACATGAAGATACACTTATAACTTAGAGATATACGCATCTAAAGTGTCTAATTACATAACCTCTTTATAACAAACATCTGGTTTCTGAAGCCACGTTTTTGTTTACATTCTCCATTTTCAACAAACCGCTTTCGGGATTCCAACAGTCATCTGATTACATCGTGAAAGCTGGTTCCCGATCTCGTTTTCGAGGCTTTGATCGGGAAGTTTACGGAATTCAATGTAAACATTGCGCAATACTTTATTGCGGGACGTATAAAAGTTTTAATCAATATTCAATTACTGTTAATTTGATAACTTTCAAGTAAGTAAAGGTTATACATCAATACATAAGCATTATTTTGTGCACACTGCATACAGGAAAAGTCTGGATTAACAGCATGTTTGTGTTACTTGCCAATATAATCCCTTTAAAGGGAATATATCGGGATTTTTCAACATTTAAAAATTGGCTAGAAACATTTTTTGCCCATATATCATGCCTCTAATTTAAATATCGGTTTTATCAAATTTTGGTGGATTTGGATTTTATTTATTGAAGATATCTATATATTCTAAGATATTTTAAGTGTTTTTTGTGATATTCACCCTTGAAGTACAGACTTCATGTGAAGTTTAAGGTGCTTCAATCTCAACTTGCAGTCATACCTGATCTGTGATGGTATGGTGAAAGGGTTTAATGCCATTTTAAACACATTTCAGGTTTTACTGGTGGAGGAATATCTCAGAATGAATCTGAGAAGAACTATCGTCCTTCCTCAAGTAAATGAAAACCTTTCTCACATAAAGTTTTTGGATCTAGAAGGAGTCGAACCTCAGCTGTGAGAGTTAAGTGGTTTTGAGATGGCGCCTTAGTCTACTTAACTAAGGCCACAAAGGAACCCTGGTGGTATACAGAGGCAGAAGAACCTTAAGTGGGGACTTCATATGAAGTTAAAGGTACTTCAACATCTAATGTACATACCTGATCCATGTCATTTTGGTGAGGAAAAGCATCTAAGTACACACTTCATGTAAAGTTTAAGGTCCTTTTTTGGGGGATAGGGGGATGGGTGTGTGTGTCGGTGTAAGTGGGAGGGGGGGGGGGGGGGGGGAAGAGGATAAATGCAGTTAAAAGCCATTTTCAACACACTTCAGGTTATATTTATTTCCTGTTTTAGGAATGGAGGAAGATCTCAATGAATCTGAGTAGAACCACCGTCCTTCCACAAGTAACTGGCAAACTTCAGCATCTATTGTACATACCTGATCTGTGTCAGTATGCTGAGGAAGGAGCATCTTGAGTACAGACATTGAGTGAAGTTTGTGATGTTTTAGCATATAATCATACAGGTCTCCACTGGAACAAGATGGCTCTGGAATGGTCACCACATCTGAAGAAGGAGATTAGTATGAATATAATATTGCTGTATCAATAATGGTTTTATCACATTCTAGTATATTACAAGATTTATTGCTTATGAAATGCTGGGAACGTGTTTAAAATATTACTGAAATATATGCACACATTTAATGCTGTAAATGTTTTGCCTTGTGATACAAAGTTGTTACAAAGACAATGAACATTCTTTTTGGCCTACGTGCATCAAGGAAAATGATTCTAACATAATGAGTTTATTAGAAACATGTGCAATGTATCTATGATGAGACAAGACAAGAGAAGACAAGACAAGATTTCCACCATTACTCTCTACCCATGTTCTTAGTGCCACTGGATTCCCTTCAGTAGTTTGAGTTATATTCCAGACAGAGATTCAGATGGATGCATGGACAGACAGATTGACAAACAGGTGGCTATAAGCTCACCTTTCTGGGAGCATGAAACAGACAAAACAACTTGCAGACACATATAAGAAAATAAATGAAAATGTACCCCGTTGAAGGAAATTCCTCGAGAAGCTGGGAGCGTATGGGTAAACTTTCACAAAATCTGCCAGAAGACCTGAGAGGTAGTAGCCAGGTTTAAAGATGTCCTGTTTCCCACTGATATATGACTGAAATAAAACACAACACAGCTCAATTACAAAGTATCAATGACTACAGAAATGGTTTATCTAAACATGGAACTATGACAGAAAACAAAGGCACAGGAATGGATATTTAACTGAGTGCATTTATAAATAAATAATAAAACTAAAGAGCTACCATCTATTTACCTGAATACCTCATAGATGGGAGTCGTGGGCAAAAAAATGAAAATAAAACTAAATCTATAATCCAACCCTCTAAAATCATCATGGAATGATGCTGAAGACAAACAAATGAATGTAAGTGTAGAATTGATCCACTCAATGTTTACACTGAGATGGAAGTCAAGGACACAGAAATGGATATAAAATTAAGAATGAAACTTATTTGTACACACAATAAATAAAAGGCAAAGAAAACGACATAAATTTAAGAATTAATCTACTGATTTCTATACGTTATAATTATATGGAAGTCAAGCCATAAGAATAGACATAAAACTAAATACTTGGAACCTATCATTTGTAGAGTCATGGGCAAAGCAAATAATTGATATACTCATCTGTATACACTGCTGCAGAATGAACCTAAAATTAAGAAATGACTGATTCTCATGTACACATACATTGTAGGTGGACATCATGGACAAGAGCAATAAACAAAAGATTAAGACATGATCTACTTACTTGTTTACATTATATGTGAATGTCATGGACAAGGAATGAACAAAATCCACTCATGTTTTTATATCATAGATGGGAAAAGGAATGCACATAAAACTAAGAATTGACCCACACACCTGCACATATCAAAGATTGACTGCATTGACTTTGGACAATGCAATCAACTTTAAATCAAATAATTGATTCAAACACCAATGTGTATCATAGATGGATGTCAAGGCAAAGGAATGTACATAAAAGTAAGAATAAAATTAATCAACTCACCTGTATATATCGTAGATCGAAGTTGTGGGTGAAGAGAGGTATGGACATAACGCGCCATCGCATAAGCACTTCTGGCCTTTGGCCAGTAGAGCTAAAAATGGACATAAAACTAAGGAATGGATATAAAACTAAGAATTTACCCACTCACCTGTATACAGCAAAGATGGATGTTGTGGGCGAGGGAATGGACATATAATTAAAAATAGATCCACTTATCTGCATACAGCAAAGATGGAAGTTGTGGGTGAAGGAATGGGCATAAAACTAAGAATTGACCCACTCACCTGTATACAGCGTAGATGGAAGTCATGGCCAAAGGAAATGACGTAAGAAACTCACCTGTATTCAGCAAGATGGATGTTGTGGGTGAAGGAATGGGCATAAAACTAAGAATTGACCCACTCACCTGTATACAGCATAGATGGAAGTCATGGCCAAAGGAAATGACGTAAGAAACTCACCTGTATTCAGCAAGATGGATGTTGTGGGTGAAGGAATGGACATAAAACTAAGAATTGACCCACTCAACTGTATACAGCATAGATGGAAGTCATGGCCACAGGAAATGACGTAAGAAACTCACCTGTATTCAGCAAGATGGATGTTGTGGGTGAAGGAATGGACATAAAACTAAGAATTGACCCACTCATCTGTATACAGCAAAGATGGAAGTCGTGGGCGAGGGAATGGACATATAACTAAAAATAGATCCACTTATCTGTATACAGCAAAGATGGAAGTTGCGGGCGAAGGAATGGGCATAAAACTAAGAATTGACCCACTCAACTGTATACAGCGTAGATGGAAGTCATGGCCAAAGGAAATGATGTAAGAAACTCACCTGTATTCAGCAAGATGGATGTTGTGGGTGAAGGAATGGACATAAAACTAAGAATTGACGCACTCACCAGTATACATCATAGCTGGAAGTCATTGGCGAAAGAATGGACATAAAACTAAGAATTGACCTACTCACCTGTTAACATCATAGATGGAAGTCATGGGTGAAGGAATGGACATAAAAGTAAAAATTGACCCACTCACCTGTATACATCATAGATAGAAGTCATGGGCGAAGGAATGGACATGAAACTAAGAGTTGACCTACTCATCTGTATACAGCATAAATGGAAGGTGAGGGTGAAGAAACGGACATGAAAGTGAAAACTGACCCACTCACCTGTATACAGCGAAGATGGAAGTCATGGGCAAAGGAGTGTACGTGGATAAGGTTCTTACATTTCTCACATTCATCAACAAACAGAAGCTTGAGCTGTGGAATAGCAAAAATATAAATTAAGTTTTAGAACCATGACAATAATAAACAAGAAATGTCACTGGTAAGTGTGGCATGCCCCCCAAATGGTTTGTGAAAAATAACAATATATGATATAATAGGTAGCGATGTATCTATGAATATCAGGAGTAATGGACTGATGTTTCAGAACAGACATGCAGTTTCATGTTTTTTTTTACATTAAAGCTTGACCTTGACCTTGACCTTTGTGTAACCTTGACCTTGACATTTGATGTAATGGTCTGGGTATTTCAACAGTTAAATGCAGGTGAAACATCATCATGACATTCTGATCAAGCTATTTTAAAATCCCTAAATGTAAGACAAAGTTACAGATCAATTGATGATCAATTGATAAATTGTGCAAAGTGTTTTGGAAATCTATCCATGTATGATAAAGTTAAAGGAAGGACTTGAAATCTCAAACAGATTCAAAGTGTTGTCATACGTACTAAAAGTGTGACCTTGACCTTTGAAGTACGGGTCTAGGTCTTACTTATGATACATCGTCATATCATCTTGATAAATTGAGCCAAGTTAAAGACAAAGTCACAGACCAGACACATAATATCAAACAAATTAAAAGTGTGACCTTGACCTCTGAGGAAAGGTTCTGGGTCTTACATGCGACACTTAATTATGTCATGTTGATCAACTGAGCCAAGTGTTTTTCAAATTTATCTATAGATGACAAAGGTACAGACCGGGCAAGAAATCTTACACAGACTGAAAATATTGTCAAACAAACTCAAAATGTGACCTTGACCTTTCAGGTACGGATATGGGTCTTACACGTTACTCGTTGTCATGTCATGCTGATGAATTGAGCCAAGTGTCAAGGTGACAAAGTTTCAGACCAGACACAAAATCTCAAATCAGACTGAAAGTGTCATCTGAAACAAAGTTAAATTGTGACCTTGACCTCTGAAGTGGGTTTCTGGGTGTAAAGCGCGACACATCATCATGTTATGTTGATCATTTGTATGTAGTATAAACAATATCCATCTATGCATGACAAAGTTACAGGCCAGACACGAAATCTCAAACAGACTGAAAGTGTTGTCAAACAAACTCAAAGTGGGACCTTGACCTTTCAGGTACGGGTATGGGTCTTACTTGCGACACATCGTCATGTCTTGTTGTTCATTTGTAGCAAGTATTTATAAAATCCATCTATGCAAGACAAAGTTACAGGTTGGACAAGAAATCTCACACAGACTCAGTGTTGTCAAACAAACTCAAATTGTGACCTTGACCTTTGAGGTATGGGTGTGGGTTTTACTCGCAACACGTCATCATATTATGTTGATAATTTGTAGAAAGTATCAACAAAATCTATTTATGCATGACAAAGTTACGGGCCGGACATGAAATACTGGATGGAAGGACGGACACTGCGATTACTATATGCCACCCCAAAGATTTTTTGGGCATAAAAGTACATTGTTCATTTTCTAGGATACATTTTCATTGTAAAGTATAAACATACAATGTATTTAACAACTTTTTCTAACTCCACACTTGTTTTTTGTTATTATTTCTGTCAAATATTGACATAATCTCACTTAAAAATGGACATAATGTTAAATGATCAATTCATTTTGATAAAACATTATAATGGCAACACTCTGACATAAGTTCACTGAGCCGTAACAGTTACAAAAAGTTAGCCCGGTATCAAAAGTCACATGATGAATGCATCAATGCCCTGAGCACCATTTACTGTAGTACATCAAGAATGCATGGATTGTCATGATGAACTTCAACATGTACACTTGCAGAATAGAATTCCATGCTCAACATATTCAACACGGAATACTGACTTTATAATGAACACTACCAATTTACAAGTTGTATATTAATACACATAAGCCAAAATGTTAGGTGCCTATTTTATCGCCTACTTATTGCAAAGCAAATTACATTTGTACATAGGTACAGACAAACCTGTGTAAGTGGCCACCTCTATTAAGCAGCCACTTGTCTTAAGCAGCCACATTTGCTATTTCTCATTTCTATGTTTTCAGAGCAAATGAACCTATATAAATCAACCACCTGCCTTAAAAGGCCACCTTTTCTCCTTCCCTTAAATGGCTGCTTAAGGTAGGTTTGACTGTTTATAATATATATATATATAACAGTCTATAAACTTGAAAGCACCTGCTAATACGCTAATTGAATTAGTAACAAAAGGGCCAAGATGGCTCTATATCACTCACCTGACTGACCTTGAGTCACACAACTTAAGTAGACTATATAATAAATGTATGCTCAAAATTCCAGAAAAACGCGATGGGCAAGTAGTTAGAATTTTGATTTATTTTGAAGATGTAACAGATGTGTAGAAGAATTCAAAACTTGGTAGAGCTTCACCCATGGTAAATGTCAAGGAAATTACATCGAAATCTGGTCTGTAGATCCTGACAAGAAGGCTTTTGAAGTGTTTACTATAGCTGCCTATATAGTAAACTCTGTAAAAAATCTAGCCAGTAGTTTCTGACAAGAAGATTTTTTAAGTTTTTACTAATTAAACTTGCCCCACCCCCTGGCGGCAATGTTTTTTGACGAATCAAGATGACTTGAACAAACTTTCTGGGGGTCACCCAAGGAACATTTCTACTAAATTATTTTAAAATCAAGCCAGTTGTTTCTGGCAAGAAGATTTTTTAAGTTTTTACTATAGCTTATATAGTAAACTAACCCCACCTCCTGGCTCCAATGTTTTTTGATGAATCAAGATGGCTTGAACAAACTTGGTAGAGGGTCACCCAAGGACCATTTCTGTGAAATTATTTTAAAATCGAGCCAGTAGTTTCTGATTAGAAGATTTTTAAGTTTTTACTATAGCTTATATAGTAAACTAACCCCATCCCCTAGCCGCCATGTTTTTTGACGAATCAAGATGGCTTGAACAAGCTTGGTAGAGGGTCACCAAGGGAACATTTCTGTTAAATTATTTTGAAATCAAACCAGTAGTTTCTGACAAAAAGATTTTTTAAGTTTTTACTAATTAAACTTTCCCTGCCCCATGGCGGCCATTTTTTTTTACGAATCAAGATGGCTTGAACAAACTTGGTAGAGGGTTACCCAAGGAACATATCTCTGAAATTATTCTAAAATCGAGCCAGTAGTTTCTGACAAGAAGATTTTTTGAGTTTTTACTTATTAAACTTGCCCCGCCCCCTGGCGGCCATGTTTTTTGATGAATCAAGATGGCTTGAACAAACTTGGTAGAGGGTCACCCAAGGAACATTTCTGTGAAGTTTTTAGAAGCTAAAAGTTAACAACGGATGACAGACGACGGCCGACAGCCGATGGATGACAGACACCAGGCGATCACAAAAGCTCACCTGTGAGCCTTTGGCTCATTTGAGCTAATAAAAGATAACACAGCATCATATAACAAGAGAGTTGTCACAGATACTGATAGCCTTAATTGAGTAAAAAAAGCATGTGTGCAATAATGCAATTTACATAATTATGCAATGATGGGAGGTACATTTGTAAGGGATTTTAAGATGACATCAAGACCATTTTGCCACAGAGGGCCAGCTAAAATAGACAGGAACAGATCATTTGGAAATTATATCTGCCACCATTCATACATAATAGTATATACAGAAAAGTGTACAAGTACCAAATGAAGATAACTCTTTTCTGAATGTTTATATGCAAGTATATGTACCACTTTCTGGTGATAAACACATGCACATATAAATAAATTATGGAAAATATATTGCACTTTACTCTATCATACAAACCATGGGTATCCACGGTAACCATACCATCTAGCTGCTTAATAAAAGTTGTGGTCACATAGAGGTCCCCTCCAGCACAGGTGTCACTGTGCTTAAATGTTTTGAAGGTTTGTGAGAAAAAAACTTTATTAGGCAAAACTAAAACAACGCCAGTGTTTCAACTTATTTCTGTGAAGAAAACAAAGGAATACAACTGTATGTTATCTTTTTACTTTGGAGAGGATATTAAATATAATATGCTTAAAGCTGTGGGTATGTTATTGTGTTTCATCTGCCAATAAAAACAAACAAGCACAATCGGTGTAGTTTGGGTGTTGAAAATGGATAGTTCACCTGGTAGGTTGAAACACAGGTATGTTGTTGTATGCCTAATAAAAATACAAGCACCTTTCCCTAGAGAAAATAACAACTTTGACAGGACATGCAGAGTCAAAGAGAAAGGAATACAAACTTCAACATGAGATAATTTGTGAACACCCCACACATAAGCAATCAACTGTTTTTCAGAAATGAAACGCATGCTTGCAAAGAACTAATAATGTGCCTTTACAACAGATTGTTAATATTTAACTCCTCAAACTAGTTTTAGTTTCACCATGTATCCAAGTATACAAGGAGTGTCCATAAAGTTTGTTGACACATTCCTTTAAAAATTCAGATGATACATATATAACCGGATTCAAACAACTTTTCTCGTCAAATAGGCAACAAATTATCATTTTATAATACTAGTAATACTGAATGATTGTGCAGATCCTTACATACAACAAATAACCACTTAGCGGACCAGGTCAGAAAAGATCAAGTTCAATACCCATACTAACATTTTATATTGCTTATGTTTTGGTGCAAATAATATGTCTGCTAAATGCATTGTATGCCAGATGGAATGTTATCTTCATGTTGTATTCTATAAATTTTAATGTAAAAAATGTGAACTAAAATTATGGTGACTTTTGACGATCTATCATAGAAGTGTGTGGGGTTTTTTTTTCAAAATTCCCAGAGAGACGGGGAAAATGATTCAAACAACCATAGTGGAAACCATCATTACGCTGTTCTCTTATCTACAAGTTACATCGATGATATTCTGACAGTTGGAAAGACTAATGATATGGAAGTATCTTCCCGTCTGACAAAAGTACTACGAGGATATCAACATGAAGAACTCCATGATCTGACCACTATATAGTAAAATATTTGAGAACGATTGGTGTGACTCAATGTTTTGTAAATAAGTCAGCGGGGATAAGAAAACCATTACAAATGGTGGATGTTACCTCAACAAACTTTAAGACAAACTGAAAGTTATTCCGTGGCATCATGGCAATGCTGTGACCTGGACTGTGGGGTAGTTGGTCATTGTATATAAATATTTATAAAATCATTCAGTTTTATCATATTTTGATAATTTATTGCCTATTTGACAAGAAAAGATGTCCGATTCCAGCAATGTATGTATCATCCTAAAAGCTGTGATTGTTTGTTTTTAAACAAATGTGTCCACAAACTTTTTGGACACACCTCGAATGTTTATACTTAAATGCTTAACTGAGAGGAAAAACACCTTTGTGACCATGATTTTAGACTGGTACAAGTGCATTGAAATTTACAAACATTGATTATACATAATAAATATGTAACAAGTCAAAATTTTGTCTGGTTTTCAATCTGGTTCCAGTACATAATGTATTCTAAATTTATCCATATTACAGAAACTAATAACATTTCTATTTAGTTTTTAGCCTGCTTCATGTACAGTTGTATATCAATTACCAATATAGATCACAGAAAATATAATGTAACCAATCTTTTTAAGCACTTAATAAAACTTAAACTGGAATAATTGGTGAAACGAAAGACAGGAACTGTAGAAAATGTATTTATCTATAAAAACAAGATATTTGTTTTACTGTGCTTTTTTTAAATTTTCTACAGTACCTTTATACTGTCAAATCACATAATCTGCCATATCAAATTTCACATAATATGTTGTTGTAGAAAATAGGCAATACTTCTTTGATATCAAAATTAAGATTTATTTCAAGACCATTAGTTGAAAAAATACATTTGTGAAAAATATTCAACAAGACGACCAAGACAAGACCAAGAGCCTGAAACGTTCATCTTATTATCCTTGACACACTCATCTTATTATGCTTGACATGCTCATCTTATTATACTTGAAACACTCATCTTATTATATTTAACATGCTCATCTTATTACGCTTGACACATTCATCTTAATATGCTTGACACTCATCTAATTATGCTTGACACGATCATCTTATTATCCTTGACACATTCGTCTTATTATGCTTGACATGCTCATCTTATGCTTGACACACTCATCTTATTATGTTTGAAATGCTTATCTAATTATCCTTGACACACTCATCTTATTATGCTTGAAATGCTTATCTTGTTATCCTTGACACACACATCTTATTGTGCTTGACACATTCATCTTATTATCCTTGACACGCTCATCAGTATGCTTGACACATTCATCTTCTTATGCTTGACACACTCATCATATTATCCTTGACATGTTCATATTATTTTTCTTGACACATTTATCTTATTATGCTTGACACATTGATCTTATTATACTTTACACACTCATCTTATTATGCTTGACATGTTCATCTTATTACATTTGACACGCTCATCTTATTATGCTTGAAATGCTTATCTTGTTATCCTTGACACACACATCTTATTGTGCTTGACACATTCATCTTATTATCCTTGACACGCTCATCAGTATGCTTGACACATTCATCTTCTTATGCTTGACACACTCATCATATTATCCTTGACATGTTCTTATTATTTTCCTTGACACATTTATCTTATTATGCTTGACACATTGGTCTCATTATACTTTACACACTCATCTTATTATGCTTGACATGTTCATCTTATTACATTTGACACGCTCATCTTATAATCATTGACACACACATCTTATTATGCTTGACACACTCATCTTGCTATGCTTGACATGCTTATCTTGTTATCTTTGACACACACATCTTATTGTACTTGACACACTCATGTTATTATCCTTGACATGCTCATCTTATTATGTTTGACATATTTTTTTCTAAATATGCTTGACACAATCATCTTATTATCCTTGACACACTCATCTTATAATGCTTGACATGCTCATCTTATTATGCTTGACAAACTTATCTTATTATGCTCGACACACTATCTTACTATCCTTAACATGCTCATCTTTTTATGCTTGATACACTCATCTTATTTTGCTTGACACACTCATCTTATTATGCTTGACACATTCATCTTATTATCCTTGACATACTCATCTAATTATGCTTGACACACTCATCTTATTATGCTTGACACACTCATCTTATTATGCTTGACACACTCATCTTATTATGCTTGACACATTCATCTTATTATGCTTGACACACTCATCTTATTATGCTTGACACACTCATCTTATTATCCTTGACATACTCATCTTATTATACTTGACACACTCATCTTATTATGCTTGACACAATCATCTTATTATGCTTGACACAATCATCTTATAATGCTTGACACACTTATCTTATTATGCTTAGCACCCTCATCTTATTATCCTTGACATACTCATCTTATTATGCTTGACACACTCATCTTATTACGCTTAACACGCTCATCTTATTATCCTTGACATGCTCATCTTATTATGCTTGATACACTCATCATATTATGCTTGACATGCTCATCTTATTATGCTTGACACATTCATCTTAGTATCCTTGACACATTCATCTTATTATCCTTGACATGCTCATCTTGTTATGCTTGACACGCTTATCTTATTATGCTTAACACACTCATCTTATTATCCTTGACATGCTCATCTTGTTATGCTTGACACGCTTATCTTATTATGCTTAACACACTCATCTTATTATCCTTGACATGCTCATCTTATTATGCTTAACACACTCATCTTATTATCCTTGACATGCTCATCTTGTTATGCTTGACACGCTTATCTTATTATGCTTAACACACTCATCTTATTATCCTTGACATGCTCATCTTGTTATGCTTGACACGCTTATCTTATTATGCTTAACACACTCATCTTATTATCCTTGACATGCTCATCTTATTATGCTTGATACACTCATCATATTATGCTTGACACGCTCATCTTATCATGCTTGACACATTCATCTTAGTATCCTTGACATACTCATCTAATTATGCTTGACATATTCATCTTATTTTCCTTGACATGCTCATCTAATTATGCTTGACACATTCATCTTATTATCCGTGACATGCGCATCTTACTATGCTTGACACGCTCATCATATTATCTTTGACATGCTCATCTTATTATGCTTGACATGCTTATATTATTATCCTTGACACATTCATCTTAGTATCCTTGACATACTCATCTGATTATCCTTGACACACTCATCTTATTGTGCTTGGCTGTAAGGACTAAACAATGCTACAGATCTCAACTCAGGTAATTTGATTAGATTTTTTTCCCCATTATATTGCCATGTCAATTTCAAATTCTCCATTAACCCTGGCCCGATGCTTTGGACAAAATTGGTCAGCAAATTATTGGAAAGTCAATTCTTAAAACTTATAATTCTTATTTTGGGGTATCAACTGACCCTTGGGGAATGTCCCATTATGAACAGATTAACTTGATTCCTAAGACTAACCAATGCTGCAGATCTAACAAGAGTTGTCAGAAGACAACAAAGCTCGCCCTGGGTGTCTAATTCCAAAAAAGGCCATAACTGCAAAATGCAATCCAGATTTATGGTTCTTGTCTTTGTATGTTCCATTGATGATACTGAACACACATGCAAAGTTTCATTCACATCCAATGAGTGGTTGCATAGATATCTTAAACTTAAACGCAAAAGTTTAACCAGGGTCTTTACAGACTTATAGGAGATGCTTATGAATAGTAAATTTCAAACTTGAACAATAAAACTGATGTTTTTAACTTAATGCAACTTTGTAGCAAAAAAGAAAAGATATTTAACTAAATGTAACTTTCCAGCAAGAAAACTGAGATTTTCATCTTAATGCATCCTTTGAACAAGAAAACTGAGAATTTAATTTTAAACTTAGCATTAAAACCAAGATTTTAAACCTGTCTGCTCAACCAAACTAATTGTAACTTTTGCATAGTTTGAATGGTATAACTCACCTGGGACCTAACTCTCTATGTTTAATGTAATCTTAAATTTTGCAGGTGACATTACTTTCTTACAAACTGCATTAAAAATATTTTTTTATACATTACTCCTTACAATTGAAATTCTGAGAAAGTTCTACAATTCAAGATCATGTTATCGCCTTATAATGATTAAATTAAACCAATTACTGTGACTTTATCAACAGTTTTTTTGATACCATGGTTTCAAAATTAAAATGCCTATTTACATGGAAGTAGTGACTATATTATCAAACCAGGCCAGTAAAAACACAAGAGACATAGATTTGACCAAATTTGCTCACCTGAGTATAAACAATTTTAAATATACCGGTAATATGTACTACATCACTTACAAGAACCAATTATATGTATAGAGAAACAGGGAGTTTGCATCACACCCGAAGCCATCTTATACATTTAGGCTTGTATGAATATTAAACATCTGAATTCTCGAATGGATGGATGGACACTTATTTATTTGGGGGCATAAAAAATGTTTTCCAAGGAGTTTTGAAAATGATATATTTAAGACAGTATTCTTTAATACATGCATAAATAATGAAGAAATACACACTCTAAACTCATTCATGCTGATGACACAAAATAGATCTAACTTTTGATTCAATGACCATGGTTGACATAGTTTGGGTCATAGTCTGTAACAGAATGGTCCCAAGAAACACTTCAGCATAGTAAGGGTTCGCAGTCAGAAAAAAAGAATTATGATAGATTTATTATATAATACATGATATTGACAGCAGTTTTATGTGACAAGATTATGTGTTAAGACAAAGTATAAGTGTGTCGTTGCCCTGGTGACTAGATCACTCACATCTGTTATATTTTGAACCGTTCGCTTATCTTCAAATTCACACTTCTGAAAATTACCATGACAACAATCAAAAAAAAGAAAATGGCATCCAAAGTTCTTAAAACAAAACTGAAGTAATAATAACATTGAATAAATTGAATACTTATTTAATGGAGTTAAAGCACTAAAATTTGAATTTAAAAAAAAATATTAATAAAATAAAAGTAAAAATTCTAATGAAATAAATACAGAATTACTTAAAGCCTCATTAAACTTCCGAAATGTACACTTTTTGATAATAACAAAAATGATTGTAATTAAATGTGTTTGTAGACCCCTTAGTGACTATTTTTAAAAAAGCGAGAAAATAAATAACTTTGATCTAAATGTGTGTTTTTTAGATGAGCAGACCGAACTTTTAACTTTTGTTTACATTTTTGTAATTCTGTAATGAACTCAGTTGCTTTCCGACTGTACCTCCGACAGTGTTCAAAAATACACAAATGAAAATTGCAGTGGTTTTGTGTGGATTAAGACCGTCAGATAAGGGGATCATTAACAAGATTGGAAAAGTTATGGCTTCACTAATATTATGTATCGTTATTGGGTTTTCTTTTTTTAATATATATACATATAATGATGTCTGCAATAAAACTGTATCGAACGTAGTACGCATTATATTATTTATAAGCACTGAAAAACAATGAGTACGGAATACTAGTTTGGTCTAGTAACTTTTGCTCAGGATCCTCCCTTGCATATACGTGTGATACTGTTGCACGCGCTATCACATCACAAATCACTTTATCACTGTCAATATTGAGAGCCTACCAGGGTGGTTTGTTTAGTACAGTTATTAGAAATCTAATTTTATTTTTGATTTTATATGAACAATTCATCCATACATGCTCGTGGGTTCCAGTTCATTAATACACTGAGGGGAATAAAGGGGATTCTAACCGCAAGCGGTTATTTAATTTTTAACCGCATCCCTACAGTTCCCAATACAGTGACTATGTTTCTCTCTGAAGTGAATTGATCACATATTACCAACCGACGTGTTTCTGAACAAGTTTCATAACTCCCCATTTTCTGCTGAAGGTGTTTATGGGAAAGAGATGAACATTAATTTGTAAACAAAACCTGTTCTTAATTATGTACTAATAATGTGCTCTTTATTTATTTTTTCGTCTGCAAAGTCTCTCAGTGGTCTAATAAACATGTATTTTATCATCTTGAAGAGTAAAATTCACTTAAATTAAAACTTAAAACGACTGTTTAGGAAGTTTAATGAGTCTTTAACTTTAACATTTAAAAAGCGTAAATACAATTATTCTGAACTGTTTTCAAATAATATGATTCTGTTTAGCTATTAGAAGCTATATATTAAAATGAACTAAAAGCACTGATTATAAATGGAACTTAAATCACTTAAATGAACAAAATTAAGTAAAACTAAAATTTTATAATCTTATGAACTAAATACAACTTTCTTTCCTTTTAACATTTAAGAAGATCTTTCTCAACAGTACATTTACAATTTACTTCATACTTAATACTTAATGTAGTATTTCAAGGTATTGACTACAGCAGTAATTTACAATTTACTTCAAACTTAATACTTATTGTAGTATTTGATGGTATTGACTACAGCAGTACATTTACAATTTACTTCATACTTAATACTTAATGTAGTATTTCAAGGTATTGACTACAGCAGTAATTTACAATTTACTTCAAACTTAATACTTATTGTAGTATTTGATGGTATTGACTACAGCAGTAATTTACAATTTACTTCATACTTAATACTTAATGTAGTATTTGATGGTATTGACTATAGCAGTAATTTACAATTTACTTCATACTTAATACTTAATGTCGTATTTGATGGTATTGACTATAGCAGTAATTTACAATTTACTTCATACTTAATACTTAATGTAGTATTTGATGGTATTGACTACAGCAGTAATTTACAATTTACTTCATACTTAATACTTAATGTAGTATTTGATGGTATTGACTACAGCAGTAATTTACAAAAAACTTTCAACTGAGTATTTAACCATACCATACAAATTACTTTTAAATGAGTATTTAACCAGTTATACTTACAAATAATTTAAACGAGTATTTGATGAAACATACTATTTTTACTCAGCCCCCAAGATTACATTTCATGACCAAGACAAAACACAACAAATTTAACAAACAAAATTTACTCAATTTTTCACAAGCTCCAGAGAACCAATTTTCATAATGTTTATTTATTTTTAAAGAAATGAACATTTTCAATCACTATGGAAATTGACAGAAAACAAAATAAACACAACACTTTATAATATTATTTGCTTTTGTTAGGAGTTGGATCTGCTGACCCAGTCTGACTTTGTAAAGATGTCAAAAAAGATATAACTAAACAAATTTAAACTAGACCTATCACTGTAGTGATGAATACCCCCGAACGCCGCCATGACAGAAAATAGTTAACCATTGTATGAAGTTTTATTAAATTATATCCAATAGTTTTAAAGTTATGCTCCAGACAAAAAAAATTCTTAATAAAAGAGAATGTTATGGACTGAGTTGTTTGTATTGTTAATTTTTTTATGGTTTTGTTAAAATTAAAAACAGTCTTTTTAATTATTGTGCAGTGTACAAGCTTTCATGGCAATCAATAAATGTTATACTTTTTCGAGTTATGTTGAGGGACAACAATTTTATGGATAAGAAACAAACAAGAGCACTAGGAATACAATATCGAACCTGCTTTGCTCGAACTCCATGTATTCATCAACTTGGTTCTTTCATGAACTTTATTAAACTGTTATCACTGATGGCTTTAAAAGTACTTTAAAAGTACTGCACCAGACAAGGGAAATATATCAAAGGGCAATAACTCTGTAATTAGCAAGAATAGAGTTATGTTTCTTGTACACTGCACTTCCTCTCATTATATTCTACCATTGTATGAAGTTTGATGAAATTCCATCCAGTACTTTAAAAGTAATGCTCCGGACAAGGGAAATATATCAAAGGGTAATAACTCTGTAATTAGCAAGAATAGAGTTATGTTTCCTATACACTGCACTTCCTGTCATTATATTCTACCATTGTATGAAGTTTGATGAAATTCCATCCAGTACTTTGAAAGTAATGCTCCGGACAAGGGAAATATATCAAAGGGCAATAACTCTGTAATTAGCAAGAATAGAGTTATGTTTCTTGTACACTGCACTTCCTCTCATTATATTCTACCATTGTATGAAGATTGATGAAATTCCATCAGGTACTTTTCAAGTTTTGCTCCGGACAAGAAAAAATATCAAAGGGCAATAACTCTGTAATTAGCAATAATAGAGTTATGTTTCTTGTACACTGCACTTCCTCTCATTATATTCTACCATTGTATGAAGTTTGATGAAATTCCATCAGGTACTTTAAAAGTAATGCACCAGACAAGGGAAATATATCAAAGGGCAATAACTCTGTAATTAGCAAGAATAAAGTTATGTTTCTTGTACACTGCACTTCCTGTCATTATATTCTACCATTGTATGAAGTTTGATGAAATTCCATCTGGTACTTTAAAAGTAATGCTCCGGACAAGGGAAATATATCAAAGGGCAATAACTCTGTAATTAGCAAGAATATGGTTATGTTTCCTGTAAATTGCACTTCCTCTCATTATATTCTACCATTGTATGAAGCTTGATGAAATTCCATCCGGTACTTTTCAATTTATGCTCCGGACAAGAAAAAATATCAAAGGGAAATATATCAAAGGGCAATAACTCTGTAATTAGCAAGAATAGAGTTATGTTTCCTGTACACTGCACTTCCTCTCATTATATTCTACCATTGTATGAAGCTTGATGAAATTCCATCCGGTACTTTTCAAGTTATGCTCCTTGTACACTGCACTTCCTCTCATTATATTCTACCATTGTATGAAGCTTGATGAAATTCCATCCAGTACTTTTCAAGTGATGCTCCGGACAAGGAAAATTGCAAAGGACAGACCGACAGACCGACCTCAGGGTGACTCCAGTATACCCCCTCAAAACTTCGTTTGTCGGGGGTATAATAACATGACAAATTCTTTTCACTTCTGTTAACTTATCTCTGATCTTGTTTGATATTTCTTCCATGTCAAATTGATCTGGTTTTATGATTTTCTATTTTCACCAACAAAACTGATACTCTGGAGCTGATTCAATGTGCACAACATTCATACATTATTTATAAGAATTTAACTACAGTAAAGAAACAAGCTGAGACTGATTGATTGACTGATTGATTTGTTTGATTATCAATATGACATATACAACACTTTGGAAAATATCTTGCACTTCTTTCAAAGATTTTATTTATTTTGTGTCACCCAAGACAGCAAATTGTATCCAAATAATAAAGCTGTCCATCCACACCTTATTTATCAGGCCAGTACCAGAACTGGTACAACTGTTTTATTTTATTCAAGATCTGTACAGTATTAGCCAGCCTCTGTTACAATGTTTATATCATGTGTCATCCTGTATCAAACATTGCCAACAATCGTCCTCAATCAGTCAGCTCAGTAATACTCATGTAGCTGTGAAATTGAGAGGACATTATACAGTATTGAGGTCAAGGTCAGTCAGTCAGCTCAGTTATAAGCATGGATATGTGAAATATAGAGGACTGAATGAAAAGTTTAACTAAGTATGACTTACCTGTTGATTAACTGTGATCCTAAGCTTGTTGTGATCACATGTGTACAGTTTAACACAAAAATACTCCTGTCTGAAACTCAGTTCTATGAGAAGTACTCCGCCCGACACCGTCTTCTGAAGATTGTGGGTATCTGTGGCCTTGATCTCATTTCCCTCATGGAATATCTGAGAACTGGTTTCTTCTGTGGGCTGAGCTGGTCTACAAGAACAAGATACTAAACCATTCCAAGCTTCCATTTCATGTTAGGATCTCAATGAAATATCTTGAAGGAAACAAGTTATTATGTGGAAACCATTCTTCTATTATCAGTAATAGTGACCATGACTCAATTAACCTCAAAACCAATCCCAAGTTTTTCACTAAACACTCATTGTATCCCTAGGACTGTCACCTTGATTATTTGATTATGATTAAAAGTATTAGTTTAAACTTATTTATTTTACTTCAATTGTGAAACAAATTCTTACAACTTGGACAAATCACAGTCGATGTCTTCCTGAGTAGAATCAGTATTAAGCATATGTGGAAAAGTGTCTTGCTTAAAGAAACCACACATAGCTGTGGTGGAAGATCGAAACCACGACCCTTAAATCATGGATTCAGTGCTCTACCACTGGACCAAGTGCTCCACATAATATGTATTAACCAAAGAAAAATTTGATTCATGGAATTATAAACATGGAATTCTAATTTTACACACATTCGATTAAGTGTTAATATTACTTACCTTCTTCTAGGTTTACCATGTGACTTGTCCATCTGTATGTAGTTGAAGCCAATGGTCTGTAGATATTTGATGTATTGGCAGATGTAGGATGACCGCAGCTGTATATGCCATTCATCCTCCTGCTGACACACTTCCTCCATTGTTTGTAGGTCTTTAATTCCCGTCAATGATGGTCGCTTCTTTAACTCATTACTGTCTGTGCGCTTTGTTCTAGCACTTCCTGTCGACGTCCCAGAACCATGTCGAGAACGCTAGATGGTAAACACAACATAAGGTGAGATTCTTATCCTTTTAATGATTTTAATGCCACAATACAGGTTATATATATATAGATATCATCAGTTTAATTGGCTGGAGAAGATCTCAGAATGAATCCATGTATAACTGGTAACTGGCATACTCATATGATTAATTTTTTTCACTCATGACCTCAATAGTAAAAAGTGACAAGTTGTATAATTATATAAGGATACTTACAGATTTAGTATCTGGTGTAGCCACACTTGGTGCTGTTGGCGTTGATGTGGCAGTGTTTGGGCTTGTCACTTTGTATTTCTCAATGACATTTTGGCGCCACTTCGTACTGAACAGTAATGGAGTAGCACAGTAATGGAAAAGGCGTGAAGCACATTTCAGAGTCTTCATGATGACCTCCTGAAGTTTGTAATACATGCAAATGTTACACAGTAACCAGAGAGATTATAAGATGCTTTCTGCACTGTACACAGCCAGCTTTGAGCTTGTCTCAGAGCAAAGTTGGGACTAAATCATTGCCACATTTCAAGTCTTACCCATCGCAAACTTACAGTACCTCACTCAGTGGAAAGTCAGGATTCTCATTATAGCTAATTCAATACTTTATTCTTGGCAATCATTGGCTTCCAGAGTGTCAATTTATCAATTGCTTTCTGTGAGACAACTTCGTGTTATCATTAAAGCTAACACAAGGCTTCCTTTCTAAACAAGAGGGCCAGAATGGCTCTAAATCGCTCACCTGTGGCTGAGGAGACAATGCCAAAGATGGCAATTTTTGCAGGTGCTAGAGAGAACATAAATTCACATAATGCAATTTTTGTTGATTCAAGGGCCATAACACCCAACATTAATTATCCAATTTGGCCAGTTCAAACAGTTGTTCAAGATATTATGGATGAATGACAGCTGTGTAAGTTTAATGAAGATTTAATATAAACTGTGAGTGCTAGAGTGCACACAACATCAAATACACACAATTTATGACAATTCAAGGGTCATAGCTCTAACAATATTTATCCCATTGGCCAGTTAAAGAACTCATTCAAGATATTATGGTTATATAACTACTTTGTAAGTTTAGTGGACATCAAATGAAAGCTGCAAGTACTAGAGTACTAGAACTTGTTTGAGATATTATAGTTATATAACTACAGTATAAGTTTCATGAGAATCAAATCAAAAATGCGTGTGCTAGAGTGGACACACAGTCAAATAGAGCAATTTTTAATGTTTCAAGTGCAATAACTCTGGCCTTTATATCCAATTTGGCCAGTTCAAGAGCTTGTCCTAGATGTAATGGTTATATAACTACTATGCTAGTTTGGTAAGGGTCAAATGAGAAATGCAGGTGCTAGAGTGCACATAATAAAAAGATAATGGACAGATGACAGACGACAGACAATGGACAGTGGACAATAGGTGATCAGAAAAGCTCAACTTAAGCTTTGCTCAGGTAAGCTAAATATGCTGTGCTTCAAGAGCTTTTACTCGAGATTTTCCTTAGTTATGTGTCTGGGTTTTGCACAGTGATAAATTCATTAGTAACAAACAAGTACCAATTCTGGACTTTCCTCAGTTGAAAAGTCAGTGTTTTACACTCAAGGTTTGTACTTATACCCCAGTCACAATTAAACCCCGATGAGTTCATAATTAGGTTCTGGCATATTTCTAGGCATTTTCGGCCAGGGTCCTTTCAGTCACCTGCTGGGTCATTTTTGGGCACTGGGCAAGCGCCCTATTCATTTAAACATGGGAGTTAATGTCAATATCATTGCCTACAAATGATGTCCGGTAAACATCTGACACATCACCTTCCCGGTGCCCAGCTGACTTCCTGGCACCCCTTAGATATATGGACAGATTCAATTGACCCAAATTCTACCCGGCATCCGGTCGATGTGTCAGATGCCAGTCTCGACATCGGCCAATTTGAAGGCGATGACAAATTGATGGCAAATTGACCCACGCCCGCCAGATTGCGGCTGGTGTTAGCAGAAGATGAACTCGATGGATGCCCTTCCGGACCTTGTCTGCCCTTTAAGAATCTGCAGGCTGCTGAATACTGCAAGAGGACGCAAGAAGCATCGGCTGAACACCAGACAAGTGCTGGTCGGACAACAAAGGAAACAGGCTAAGAAATTAGGCAAAATTCCAAGAAAATCGTCCAATCGACAGACAGTCACTTCCTAGGCCCACATACAAAACGCGTCACCATGTCAGCCCTATCGGGCAATTTTTTCTCTGACTTGTACACGCCAGCCGATGCCTAGAAATCCTGCACACTGGCCGGAAGCCAAATTAAATGTGACTTAGGCATAACTCAGCAGTTTACACAGTTTCATTACAGGGCCTCCTCCTAAGTGCAAGCTGTTGCACCAGCAGAAGGACTAAATCTTTACAAATATACCCCCATACAACAAACTTACATGTTCAAGAGGTTTTATTCTGTGATTATAGTATTGTTATGTCTAAGTGTCAGATGTCCAAAGAAGTGCTTTACACAGATATGGTACTTTGTACTGGTGGAAATATCTAACATTTATGGTGAATATCGATAGTAATCTGCTTTACACAAGCCAGTGGTTTTTTTCACCATTTATGGTAGATGACCCATACCCTTGGAATTGGGAATTTTAACAGTGTTTTCATAAACATTGGGGAAAATTTTACATAAAATATATTTGTTCAACTTCATAAAAATGTGTACATTTTCTTCTCTGGCCATTTAGTTAAAGAATCAATGTCATACTCAATTCCGAATGGGTGAAATTTTGTTTATTTTACAAGGAATTGTGGCAAGTTTCAATTTACAATTATTGAAACTTTCAATTGAGATTTTTTACCACTCAACTGGGAAAAAAAGATACTATTTGCCATTGGGAATATGACCCAATAACAGCTATAAAAATGGCCAATAAAAACAACAACTGCAAGCACATGGTATGCACTTAGACCGTTACACAACTATTAACATACAAAACTCACATACACTATGTATGATTATATACTTAATCACAAACTTACATTGTGCAGGTGTAAGAACTCTCCATGACAGTTTTACTTACAGATATGGGGTAGTTGGGGGCAGTCTTCTGTACCCACATTATATACAGTTTCTGGATGTTGTTCATCATGTCGAAATCTAAAATTATAATTATATTACATGATTGTACACTTCTCCATCATAAACCAGCAGTAGTGTCATGGATAAGGGTGTTGGCTGCTAATGCCAGAGGTCTCAGGTTTGATCCCAGGTGCAACCCAGTGACCTCTCAAAACCAACACTCAGTACTAGTTCTACCTAGGAAATACTCAGAAGCACTTCATAAAAGCTTTGATCCAATTTCACTATCAAAGTAAATTAGTATAAATAAAACCACTATCTTTTTTTTTTCTTCTTAAATTATTCATTTTATGAACTCTGACAACTCAGATATACCATGAGTTTTCTCGGAAATTGTTTAAAAAGTTTAATTTGAAGGGTTGCATCTGATATTTGATGATGTAAAACTACATTGGAGGACATAAAACAAGTCCAATTTAAATAAAAAGAACAATTTGAGCAACTGGTTTGTAAAACGAATAATAAAAATTAATGGCCCAATAGTCTTTAGTTTATACTAATTTATTTGGAATTGAATGTGATGAAAGTTCAAATCTTATGTGAACCACTTATGAGATGCTTCCTGGGTAGAACCATTACTGAGTGTTTAATCTGAGAGGCATCTGGTCAAGCTGGGGATAAAACCCGCAACCTCTGGCATAAGTTACCAACATTCTATACACTACATCTATAAATACAGATAAGGTTTCACCACACTCAAGAGTTAATCAACACACAAGATGTGATTTAGAAACAATTTGTGAAAATGACCTTGACCTTGCATATATTAACCTAAATTTGAAGATCAGTGCACCGTCTCCCTATCCCAAACATTTGTTGGGACTCCCTTTAGTAACTTGACAACAAGAGACGAGGCATGATTTAAAATAGAAGAGCATATTGACTGACTAACAAATGACCCAAAACTCCTTTATAGTCTGTGGTCCATTATGTGATCTCTTATTTTATATATGACAAAATACGGTAATAAAATTTAAATGCACAAACGTTCAAATTTGCCTGGCCTTCGTGCAGACCAATATACTCAATGGTACTGAATTTCTTTTCATAATCTTCTTATTTTTCGATTAACTATTGCATGTTGTGAATATTCAGTTTTTTAATATGTTTCTAACAAGGTGAAGGACAGGCCAGCCTACCCCTCCTGTGGTCCTTCCTGATATCCTGAGCCTGTTTACCATACTGCTGTACTGGGTCTCCCATGCAAGCCAGATAGGATAAATGTATCGGTTTCTTGGGATACAGGTCCTTAAATATGGCATCAAAAGGGAGATAATTCTCTCTGACTGAGGATGTACTGCATGTTCGAGTCAACTTCTCCTTTTCTTTACCGAGAGGCGGCGGTGGTGCAGGGTGGTGAATCAACTGATCCAGACTCTCCGACTGCTGAGTAACTTTCTCCTGAAACATAAACAGACATCTTTATTTAAATATTCATAAATGTGATATCACACATTATACAATAACAAGAGGACTAACATGGCTGATATGATCATCTGAGTTTTAAGACATTTCCTGTGGAGTGTTTTAAGTATATTTTAAACAAAAATCAAACACTCAGATCGGGTTTTTGATTATAGCCTTAAATCCAAAAAGAGCATGTGTTATAAATCAAGATAGTCTGAATAAAAGAACAATCGAAGATTTGTTAATTTTGACAGTGAACATGTTTCTAAAACTGTTTTTAATTTTTGTCTTCTTTTAGGAATTAAATTCTATATTACAAACCTGCAACACAGCATTTTAGAAAATGTGATACAGAAATTACATCAACTGCCATAAATTAATAATTACAAACATACAATTTCTGGTCGAGTAAAGATTTTCAATTCAAATATTTAAAATTCTATTTGTTATAACATAAAGTCTTTTGCAGTCTGCAGCAAACACAATGTATTCAGGGTCAACCTCATGTTGAAACAATTAAGATAGTTTGGTATTGTGATGGGTGTGTAATTGTGTAATAATTTTAGCAACAAGTTATTCTGTTGTCTGTTTTACTAGATGTTTTATGGTTAAGCACCTTACAATACAGACTAACAAGACTTGATTATCTCAGAACCTTGCTTTACTCAAAGCAAAATTTGGTGACAATCAAGATTGGTAAGTCTGTGTCATTAGATGCACACACTTATTTGAAAACATCTAAATGAAACGGATGGACAGTTTACAGGTAGAAAGCTCCTTGCTCATATGCCTCAGGTTAGCTAACTATATCATTTGCAAAATTCTTTCAAAATGAATTTTCATACTGTTGGTTAATACACAGACATATACTACAATTATAAGTTAAATACTGACGAGGTTCACAGATATTTCTCCAAACAAGTAATGGTTGTAGAGCCCAGACTTCTGTATGACCACACTACACAGAAGGTGAGCCCGGGCATTGTTCCACTGGACCAACTTGTTCATGTGCTTGGAGAGGGATGAGAACATTTCATTCGTCCAGTTGTAGGTGTAGAGGTGCAGCTGCAGTAAATATAAAGAGTAAACTTGTAGACTACAGATATTTAAGCAAATCTTGAAGCTAACAGTCAAAACTGTCTTAAGCAGCCAGTCAAGGTTAGGAGCAAAAGTGGCCTTTTGTAGCTTAGTACAGGTTAATTTTCTCTGAAAGCAATTAATTACATTGGAAATAGCAAAAATGGCTGCTTATGACAAGTAATGGTGGCCACTTACACAGGTTTGACTGTATTTTTACTTTAAACAACAGCCATGAAATGTTGCACTATTATTATCAAAACAACAGTTTATAATTTTAGAATCAGTGCATATATTCTATTGCTTCATGCATTCTGTAATGTTTTCATATATGTAGTATAGCACTGTCACCCAGTCACATTAAACAGAATAGATATTAATTAGTCCATAAACTGATTTCTAAACATTCAGTTTCAAGCAACAAAGCTACTAGAGACATTTTTCGTACAACGTTGTTGGAGATTAACTCATAACCTTGAACATTTGAGATGAACACCTTTAACTGAACCACCATGTTTTCATCTCATTTGTTTAACGAGTTCACGTGAGTGAAACAGTCAGATAATGGCATCACACTGACCTTCACCATTACCATGACAACAGCAAGAACACTACTCAATAGTTCACTTATTGGCAGGGTTTACACTTAGATATACATGTACAAACTCTGAGATCTAATCCAATAATAAATCTGGTCATTGGCTTTGACTTACCAAGCGAAGTTTTATAACAATGAGCAGATAATTAAAGTTAAATAACATATAAATTAATACATACCTGTTTATTCTTCAGTGAGAGAAAGATGAATCTTTGTCTAGGTATGAATGATGATGTCTCACAAAACATTCCAAAAGACTTGCCCTCGGACACGGCTGGTATATAGGCCTCAAACCTCTGTGATGAGTGCTTTCCTGCCAAGTTGCCATAAATGCAAAAGTTCCAATGATTACATGTTTTTTTCTCATCTAAATAATTATGTTTTTCTTAGAGAGTTTACATATTTATTTTATAAAATTTATCCCTTAAAAAGTATTTAAAGCTAACAAAACATATCTTAAACACTGATGACCAGTGTTTGTAAAATAACCTGTATTATCTGGATGTTGTCACATTAGATAGTAAAATAACCACTTTTTATCACATAACTTTTGACCTGGTAGTAAATAATATCTATAATAATCTTTATATTTTCACTAGTTAGTGTTATTATTGCCATTTGGCAACATTATTATACTGTTATTATGCCATTTGGCACCATTATTATATTGTTATTATTGCCATTTGGCACCATTATTATATTGTTATTATTGCCATTTGGCACCATTATTATACTGTTATTATTGCCATTTGGCACCATTATTATACTGTTATTATGTCATTTGGCACCATTATTATACTGTTATTATACAATTTGGTACCATCATCATATTGTTATTATTGCCATTTGGCACCATTATTATACTGTTATTATTGCCATTTGGCACCATTATTATACTGTTATTATTGCCATTTGGCACCATTATTATATTGTTATTATGCCATTTGGCACCATTATTATACTGTTATTATTGCCATTTGGCACCATTAGTATACTGTTATTATGCCATTTGGCACCATTATTATACTGTTATTATTGCCATTTGGCACCATTATTATACTGTTATTATTGCCATTTGGCACCATTATTATACTGTTATTATTGCCATTTGCACCATTATTATACTGTTATTATTGCCATTTGGCACCATTATTATACTGTTATTATGCCATTTGGCACCATTATTATACTGTTATTATTGCAATTTGGCACCATTATTATACTGTTATTATTGCCATTTTGGCACCATTATTATACTGTTATAATTGCCATTTGGCACCATTATTATTTTGTATTATTGCCATTTGTCACCATTATTATACTGTAATTATGCCTTTTGGCACCATTATTATATTGTTATTATTACCATTTGGCACCATTATTTTACTGTTATTATTGCCATTTGCACCATTATTATACTGTTATTATGCCATTTGGCACCATTATTATATTGTTATTATTATCATTTGGCACCATTATTATACTGTTATTATGACATTTGGCACCATTATTATACTGTTATTATTGCCATTTGTCGACATTATTACACTGTTATTATTGCCATTTGGCACCATTATTATACTGTTATTATGCCATTTGGCACCATTATTATACTGTTATTATGCCATTTGGCACCATTATTATATTGTTATTATTACCATTTGGCACCATTATTTTACTGTTATTATTGCCATTTGCACCATTATTATACTGTTATTATGCCATTTGGCACCATTATTATACTGTTATTATGCCATTTGGCACCATTATTATATTGTTATTATTACCATTTGGCACCATTATTTTACTGTTATTATTGCCATTTGGCACCATTATTATACTGTTATTATGCCATTTGGCACCATTATTATATTGTTATTATTACCATTTGGCACCATTATTTTACTGTTATTATGCCATATGGCACCATTATTATACTGTTATTATGCCATTTGGCACCATTATTATACTGTTATTATGCCATTTGGCACCATTATTATATTGTTATTATTACCATTTGGCACCATTATTTTACTGTTATTATTGCCATTTGCACCATTATTATACTGTTATTATGCCATTTGGCACCATTATTATACTGTTATTATGCCATTTGGCACCATTATTATATTGTTATTATTACCATTTGGCACCATTATTTTACTGTTATTATTGCCATTTGGCACCATTATTATACTGTTATTATGCCATTTGGCACCATTATTATATTGTTATTATTACCATTTGGCACCATTATTTTACTGTTATTATGCCATTTGGCACCATTATTATACTGTTATTATTGCCATTTGGCACCATTATTATACTGTTATTATGCCATTTGGCACCATTATTATATTGTTATTATTACCATTTGGCACCATTATTTTACTGTTATTATTGCCATTTGCACCATTATTATACTGTTATTATGCCATTTGGCACCATTATTATACTGTTATTATGCCATTTGGCACCATTATTATATTGTTATTATTACCATTTGGCACCATTATTTTACTGTTATTATTGCCATTTGGCACCATTATTATACTGTTATTATGCCATTTGGCACCATTATTATATTGTTATTATTACCATTTGGCACCATTATTTTACTGTTATTATTGCCATTTGCACCATTATTATACTGTTATTATGCCATTTGGCACCATTATTATATTGTTATTATTATCATTTGGCACCATTATTATACTGTTATTATGCCATTTGGCACCATTATTATACTGTTATTATTGCCATTTGTCACCATTATTACACTGTTATTATTGCCATTTGGCACCATTATTATACTGTTATTATGCCATTTGGCACCATTATTATACTGTTATTATTGCCATTTGGCACCATTATTATATTGTTATTATGCCATTTGGCACCATTATTATACTGTTATTATTGCCATTTGGCACCATTAGTATACTGTTATTATTGCCATTTGGCACCATTATTATACTGTTATTATTGCCATTTGGCACCATTATTATACTGTTATTATTGCCATTTGGCATCATTATTATACTGTTATTATGCCATTTGGCACCATTATAATACTGTTATTATGCCATTTGGCACCATTATTATACTGTTATTATGCCATTTGGCACCATTATTATACTGTTATTATTGCCATTTGGCACCATTATTATATTGTTATTATTGCCATTTGGCACCATTATTATACTGTTATAATTGCCATTTGGCACCATTATTATTTTGTATTATTGCCATTTGTCACCATTATTATACTGTAATTATGCCTTTTGGCACCATTATTTTACTGTTATTATTGCCATTTGCACCATTATTATACTGTTATTATGCCATTTGGCACCATTATTATATTGTTATTATTACCATTTGGCACCATTATTATACTGTTATTATGCCATTTGGCACCATTATTATACTGTTATTATTGCCATTTGGCACCATTATTACACTGTTATTATTGCCATTTGGCACCATTATTATACTGTTATTATGCCATTTTGCACCATTATTATACTGTTATTATTGCCATTTGGCACCATTATAATACTGTTATTATTGCCATTTGGCACCATTATTATACTGTTATAATTGCCATTTGGCACCATTATTATTGTATTATTGCCATTTGTCACCATTATTATATTGTTATTATTACCATTTGGCACCATTATTTTACTGTTATTATTGCCATTTGCACCATTATTATACTGTTATTATGCCATTTGGCACCATTATTATATTGTTATTATTATCATTTGGCACCATTATTATACTGTTATTATGCCATTTGGCACCATTATTATACTGTTATTATTGCCATTTGTCACCATTATTACACTGTTATTATTGCCATTTGGCACCATTATTATACTGTTATTATGCCATTTGGCACCATTATTATACTGTTATTATTGCCATTTGGCACCATTATTATATTGTTATTATGCCATTTGGCACCATTATTATACTGTTATTATTGCCATTTGGCACCATTAGTATACTGTTATTATTGCCATTTGGCACCATTATTATACTGTTATTATTGCCATTTGGCACTATTATTATACTGTTATTATTGCCATTTGGCATCATTATTATACTGTTATTATGCCATTTGGCACCATTATAATACTGTTATTATGCCATTTGGCACCATTATTATACTGTTATTATGCCATTTGGCACCATTATTATACTGTTATTATTGCCATTTGGCACCATTATTGTATTGTTATTATTGCCATTTGGCACCATTATTATACTGTTATAATTGCCATTTGGCACCATTATTATTTTGTATTATTGCCATTTGTCACCATTATTATACTGTAATTATGCCTTTTGGCACCATTATTTTACTGTTATTATTGCCATTTGCACCATTATTATACTGTTATTATGCCATTTGGCACCATTATTATATTGTTATTATTACCATTTGGCACCATTATTATACTGTTATTATGCCATTTGGCACCATTATTATACTGTTATTATTGCCATTTGGCACCATTATTACACTGTTATTATTGCCATTTGGCACCATTATTATACTGTTATTATGCCATTTTGCACCATTATTATACTGTTATTATTGCCATTTGGCACCATTATAATACTGTTATTATTGCCATTTGGCACCATTATTATACTGTTATAATTGCCATTTGGCACCATTATTATTGTATTATTGCCATTTGTCACCATTATTATACTGTAATTATGCCTTTTGGCACCATTATTATATTGTTATTATTACCATTTGGCACCATTATTTTACTGTTATTATTGCCATTTGCACCATTATTATACTGTTATTATGCCATTTGGCACCATTATTATATTGTTATTATTATCATTTGGCACCATTATTATACTGTTATTATGCCATTTGGCACCATTATTATACTGTTATTATTGCCATTTGTCACCATTATTACACTGTTATTATTGCCATTTGGCACCATTATTATACTGTTATTATGCCATTTGGCACCATTATTATACTGTTATTATTGCCATTTGGCACCATTATTATATTGTTATTATGCCATTTGGCACCATTATTATACTGTTATTATTGCCATTTGGCACCATTAGTATACTGTTATTATTGCCATTTGGCACCATTATTATACTGTTATTATTGCCATTTGGCACCATTATTATACTGTTATTATTGCCATTTGGCATCATTATTATACTGTTATTATGCCATTTGGCACCATTATAATACTGTTATTATGCCATTTGGCACCATTATTATACTGTTATTATGCCATTTGGCACCATTATTATACTGTTATTATTGCCATTTGGCACCATTATTATATTGTTATTATTGCCATTTGGCACCATTATTATACTGTTATAATTGCCATTTGGCACCATTATTATTTTGTATTATTGCCATTTGTCACCATTATTATACTGTAATTATGCCTTTTGGCACCATTATTTTACTGTTATTATTGCCATTTGCACCATTATTATACTGTTATTATGCCATTTGGCACCATTATTATATTGTTATTATTACCATTTGGCACCATTATTATACTGTTATTATGCCATTTGGCACCATTATTATACTGTTATTATTGCTATTTGGCACCATTATTACACTGTTATTATTGCCATTTGGCACCATTATTATACTGTTATTATGCCATTTTGCACCATTATTATACTGTTATTATTGCCATTTGGCACCATTATAATACTGTTATTATTGCCATTTGGCACCATTATTATACTGTTATAATTGCCATTTGGCACCATTATTATTTTGTATTATTGCCATTTGTCACCATTATTATACTGTAATTATGCCTTTTGGCACCATTATTTTACTGTTATTATTGCCATTTGCACCTTTATTATACTGTTATTATGTCATTTGGCACCATTATTATACTGTTATTATTGCCATTTGGCACCATTATTATACTGTTATTATGCCATTTGGCACCATTATTAAACTGTTATTATGCCATTTGGCACCATTATTATACTGTTATTATGCCATTTGGCACCATTATTATACTGTTATTATTGCCATTTGGCACCATTATTAAACTGTTATTATGCCATTTGGCACCATTATTATACTGTTATTATTGGCATTTGGCACCATTATTATACTGTTATTATTGCCAATCTACTTTCCGACTCTTCTCAATATCTAAACAATATCAATCAATCATAGAAAATTACTTTTTCTCGAGACTTTGACATTATAAGATGACTGACAAACTAATGTATGCATAGTTCATTTACAACATCTTGGAATACTACTTTTTTGCTCATTCTTTAAATGATGATCTCTGCACAATATTTCTAAGTAATGTGATTTACAGAATCTTGGAAATTCATTTATTTAGAATTGATCATTATCTTAATTAGTATATAATAACTTTACTGGACTTGATGAAAAAAATGGATGCAAGTGCTTCCCAAGAGTAAATTCTAGAAGATCATCTTCTTTTGACTAAGCAATTTAATATCCATCGATGCTCAGATTATTGTTTGACAACAAATAATAAGCAGATTTGTCGCATGGAATTTCCAAATAAATATCAGAACATCACCAGCCATGGTGAAAGACTGTACCAGTTCATTGCGATTGGAAATGCCAAGAGATGACCAATTGTTAGTCCAGCACTTGCAGTTTCATACTCAAGGCTTGAGAGCTAATGGTGATATATCTCTTTCAAAAAGTGGAACAGAAAACCCATCTGTAAATGATATTTTAGCAACTGAAAAATACATAACAGGGTATCACTGCAAGGGAAACAATCCAACAGGTGTGGTTGCAGATTTATTTAAAGACATGGTCAATTGTGCTGACGGCTCTACAGGAGCATCAGGTAAATCATTCTTCACCAAATTGTTAATGGGCACTGTAACATGGAACAAGCATCACCCACCTCTCCCTTGTGATGCAATCATTTCTATATGTCCGTCATCATCATCTGCTCTATGTTGCATAAAGCCATACCACTGAGTAAGATGTCTACCAACCACGGTAAACACACGATCCTCCCCGGGGGTCAGCATGGAATGGCACGTGTCCATGGACGTTTCTATCCTACTCCTACCAGTCTGTAATTATATAAGTAGGTCTTGCCAGTAATACTGATCTACGTTTCATATGGCAGTTGCATAAAAATGATTCCTACACGGAAAATCTTTGAAACTCCCCATTTGTAAATCAAGATGTGTGGTTTTCAAATAAACAGTTTAATGTTGTTGTCTAAGAAATGATTTTAGTTTAAAAATTTAATGCCTCTGTAAGGACACTTAAAGGCAATCTATTGCCTAATGGTAAATGGAAGACTGATGAACTGAAGGACTAACAGAAGGATGGGCTGAATCGAACAATATAATAGTCTACAAACTGGCAGAACCAGTTTTTAACCAGTTAGAGACTAACTAGAGCTATCACTGAAGGTGATGAATACCCCCGAACGCCGCCATGACAGAAAATGGTTTACCATTGTATGACGTTTTATTAAATTATATCCAATAGTTTTAAAGTTATGCGCCAGACAAAAAAAAAACTTAATAAAAGAGAATGTTATGGATTGAGTTTTTTGTATTGTTAATTTTTTTATGGTTTTGTTAAAATTAAAAACGGTCTTTTTAATTATTGTACAGTGTACAAGCTTTCATGGCAATCAATAAATGTTATGTTTCCTATACACTGCACTTCCTGTCATTATATTCTACCATTGTATGAAGTTTAATGAAATTCCATCCAGTACTTTAAAAGTAATGCTCCGGACAAGGGAAATATATCAAAGGACAATAACTCTGTAATTAGCAAGAATAGAGTTATGTTTCCTGTACACTGCACTTCCTGTCATTATATTCTACCATTGTATGAAGTTTGATGAAATTCCATCCAGTACTTTAAAAGTAATGCTCCGGACAAGGGAAATATATCAAAGGGCAATAACTCCGTAATTAGCCAGAATAGAGTAATGTTTCTTGTACACTGCACTTCCTCTCATTATATTCTACCATTGTATGAAGTTTGATGAAATTCCATCCAGTACTTTAAAAGTAATGCTCCAGACAAGGGAAATATATCAAAGGGCAATAACTCTGTAATTAGCAAGAATAGTTATGTTTCTTGTACACTGCACTTCCTCTCATTATATTCTACCATTGTATGAAGTTTGATGAAATTCCATCCAGTACTTTAAAAGTATGCTCCGGACAAGGGAAATATATCAAAGGGCAATAACTCTGTAATTAGCAAGAATAGAGTTATGTTTTCTGTACACTGCACTTCCTCTCATTATATTCTACCATTGTATGAAGCTTGATGAAATTCCATCCGGTACTTTTCAAATTATGCTCCGGACAAGAAAAAATATCAAAGGGCAATAACTCTGTAATTAGCAAGAATAGAGTTACGTTTCTTGTACACTGCACTTCCTCTCATTATATTCTACCATTGTATGACGTTTGATGAAATTCCATCCAGTACTTTTCAAGTGATGCTCCGGACAAGGAAAATTGCAACGGACAGACCGACCGACAGACCGACAGACCGACCACAGGGTGACTCTAATATACCCCCTCAAAACTTCGTTTGTCGGGGGTATAACTAGAAATATCACTGAAGCTGATGAATCCCCCCAGATGGCACTCTGACACAGTTATTGCACCCTTTTCCTGCCAGCTTTAACACAGTGAACCAATTAGACTATTGTGGGGTCACACGAAAGGTGAAGATGAAAGACACTATTATAATGTTGAATTTTATTGAGAAATTGAGCACACAAAGGGTCATAACTCATAAAAATAAAGTTACCAAGTGGAACATGCTGTTTATAATTTTATGAACAACTAGGCTTGGTACCAATCACTTTTGTGAAGTGTCACTGAATTTCAACCAATGGTTGCCGAGAAATAGTGACAACAAAAAAATGTATGAAAAATTCAAAGGGCCACAACTCACTGATAAATTAATCACGCACAACATGCTGATCATATACACACAGAGCTTTATACCAATATAAATAATAATACCGGAATCAAAGGGCCATAACTCATTGAAAAATTATTCTTGCGCAACTTGCTGATAATATGCACCTCTAGACTTGGTACCAGTCACCCTCGTGATGTTTCATAGAATTCTGGTCAATGGTTGCTGAGAAATAGCGATAACAAAAATTGTCACCAGACAGACAGATATATTCTTTGTATCTTGGGGTATAATGAAACTTTTGCTCTAAATTATTAAATGGTTCAGTCCACAAAAGGGGCACAACCCTATGAGAAATCATCAAATGGAAACCAATACAAATAAGTCTCCCACTTACCATGAAATAACAACAACACTTATCAAATTTTATTTAAACCAATGCCATTCAAATTCATCTTTCTGATACATTTTTTGAACATGAAATCCATTTAAAGGGAGTATATGTCTTAAAAATAAAATTATTTTTAAATGGATAAAGAGCAAATCATTATCATAAATATATGGTACAAACTTTATCTAGGTCTTATACAAAGAGATTTTACAGCGTTAATTAAGGCATGTACACACAATATTTAATGATATGCTTCAATGCTACCCCTTCCCCGCTCCCTCTCTTCAACCCACTGAGGTTATTGATTATTCCTATTCGTTTCAATGATACAACATCTGAGGTGATATAAAGTTATGGTTCTAATACCTCAAAAGGGATCCTGTTTGGGTTGTAAAGTATGCCTTGAGTTGGCTCGCATTCTTCTTCCTCTGAAGGTAACATCTTGTACACTTTTGTTGTCATTCCGTTGCTTGTACGGCTCACAATGTTTTGGAACTCTTGTAATACATAATCAATGGAGAATCTAGATTTGAGGGTGAACTCAAGTCTGTTCACAGCTGGAGCCTCTGTATGAAAGCAAAGGTTACATGTTGGTATATACTGTAAAATAAATTATCCCTTTACTCCATAGATACGCGTTTTCTCGCACCAACCACAGAAGGCCTTTGATAACGAGCAATCTGAACACTTCCTGCACTGTTTTCCACTCTGTCAGTTAATATAAACATTATTCACCCAATAATTCAAAAGCCTTCTATATTAGAGGTGTCCAAAGGTGTCTATATGAAGTAAAGGGTTATACCACTCTTCCTGTATTGTGTTTATAGATTCATCTATCACATTATCAGTTCCAGATATAGTTGTACAGCAGACTTGGTCTAGTGATAAAGCAACGGAAGGTTGTGGGTTTGATCCAAGGCTGGGTCATACCAGCCTAGTGTCGGTATAATGTGACTGGGTCGGGTATCATATCATAGGTCTGCAGCATGATACTTTGAATACTGTCTCAAGTAGATACCATCACCATATGATAGAAAAATTATTGAAAGGAATGTTAAACACCATACAACAACAATTTACTTCAGTGTATGTTTTGCTTAAGTTAAAATTAAACACAAGAGGGTAACATCTCCAGGGTATGCTGTTCACTTTATAATGAACACTTGGCTTAGTTTACACAATAAAAATGCATGTGCCACTTTGACACAACATAAAACATTAACAATTCATGACAACAGGTGACAAACAGCAATAACAGACACAAGTTGATACAAAAATGTAAAATGTGGACAAAAAGGTGAGATACTACAATTTTATTTACATAACAAGAGGCCCAAATGGGCCTGAGGACGCTCTACTGACTCATAGTGACCATAGCACTTTTTGAAATTCTCCCATGCAATAGAAACATCGGAGCAGGGTCATTTTTAACCCTAGGGACACCATTTGAACAAATCTAACAAAACTATAGCTGGTCATCATTACTACACAAACATTTTTGAAAACGTGTTAAGCCGTTCATGAGAAGAAGATTTTTTAAGTTTTGGACAATTTTTTTTAGAAATGGTGGCCATCTTGAATTTTAATAGAAAAAAAAATCTTCAGTATAGTCTGCTATGCAATAGAAACATCCATGTGAAGTTTCAGTTTAATTGGCCAAGTGGTTTCAGAATAGATGAAGAAAAAGAGAATTTTCAGTTTTCCCATAGTATCCCTATGTAAAATTCTAAGTCCTCTTAGAGTGCCCCTATAAACATTAGCACCTAAATACTTATCTGCAGTCAAACCCCTGCACATAGGAATAATTTATGCCAAATATGAACAAATCTGACATACTGGTTCTTAAGAAATAGATTTTAGTAATTCCCCAATTTTTACCCTTTTGGGGCCCCTCCTGACCCCTTAAGACAATGGAACCCAGTCATTTTTACAAATCTGAACCTCCTTCACCAAACAATGCTTCTGTGAAGATAAAGGCAAAATCATTTCCATTTAAAAAAAAAATAATAAGATCGATTATTTTGTTACACAGACAACAATTAGCGGAGTGTTTATCACCTTTGAACTCTCTAACTCATTGTCTATATCTTGGGTTTTGGTTGAATATACACTTCACTATATTTGCTGTTTAAAACTAGTAAAAATGCCGTCTGTTGATTAAAACATTACAAAAGTCTTTCCGATGCGGTTAGTCTGTGTACGCTGAAAGCTCATTGTTCTACGTTGATATGAGCAAGCGTCCAAGTGATTTAAAGTGAAGAGTACACTAACCATATCGTTGGATATTCCAGTACGTGGACTAGTAGTTTCATACAGATTTTCAGCTTTTTTTCATCTGAAGTCGATTATTTCACACATTCTCAAATAATTCTGAACCACTGGGGATTTATACTGGATTTAAGGTTTTTTTTCCAGGGCTTTATTGGTTTTATTGTATTTTTAACTATTGTTAAATTTGCTTTTTTTATCTTTAATAAACGCCCCCACCTTGTAAAATGTAACACCCTCGGGAGCGTTTATAAGGGAATATACAGTATTATAACATATTCAGTTTTTAATGTTGGAGCAAACATATTTTGAGGTGGCGCCTTAGACCATATAAAAAGAATACATTTTAACAACATAATTAGTGATTTAAAAGTATTTAAAAAATCGGCTATTTAGAGTTTGAGTCTGGGTTTGAGACTAAAATATTTGTTGAGTTAAGTCCATCTCACCTAAAACACTGCAGTACAGGAGCCAATCTTCCATCAGCTTGGAGTAGACACTGTGTAACATGCCCTTGTCTCCAGTCTCATATGGAACCACTACCCTTTCTGCTTCTGTGTTTCGTGGACTTGCACGTTCAATGCACGGGGAACCAACGTTGGAGTTATAACCAGAGCCATGTGGGGTCAGGTCAAATGACTATAAGATATAATTTTTATGTATGAAATTAAAACTTTACTTATAAAATTTAACTCAACGGTTTTGTACTGAATAAAAATGACCTTACAAATTAGCTTTGGTGACAGTGTTTAGTGAAAAAGAAAATTAGAAAAACATTAAGTTTGCAGTACATTAAGTCATAAATATGAAATAAGAGCCACAAATCATTGTACAATTTAGCTATCTCAAAAACCTTGATAGACATCTTATATAACTATACCTCATACCCTTCCCCCACTCCGCCCAAATAATTTCCCCTCTTGAGGGTTATGCAAATTGCAATAAATGAATGAATAGGGTTTTACAGCATACCAACACATTATAAGTTATTCGACACCAACAGGAAGGAAGATTCCAGGTTCGCTCTACGTGTACAAAAACAACAAATTAACATACAGATTAAAAAATATACATCAACAAATGAATATGCAGAATGAATCTAGAACCTTGATACCTGCAGAACTGCAGAGTTTCAGCAAATTTGATCGTATTACTCAATTTGAAGCTTCTTACTACATGAATAAGCCACAGTGGTCCTATTCTTGCCATCACTCATGGCTCCCTGGAACCACACAGGAGTTGATAATTTAACCACAATAGAGAACATGATAAAAATGATAAAATCGACATGATACCCATTCGGAGGATTCCTACCCCTCTGCAGAGATCGACAGTGATTCTATTCTTAGCCGGAACCACACGGGCTTGCAAATTGCAAAAACAGGGAGGTGTGCATTTATTTGTGCCAGGGAAATCAGTTTAAATTTTTGCATGAAATGTGTGCAAAATGTCATAAAACACACAGCTAGTAACAAGACATTTAGTAAACTTTAAAATGTTTAAACCTGACTTAAAATGTACATGTGATTGACATGTGTTAATGAGTCATTTTATTTTCCAAATAAATAGGTGAGGGGCATTTATTAGGGGTTTGTGTTTACTTGGAGGTATTCAGCTTCTACTATGTTTGATTAAGATTTAATGAAAAATACAAGTGATAATGTGTAGACAATGTAAGATTAACAGATGAGCACTGTGCACCAGAAACTGGGCAACAACAATGCTCGGCTTGTACCATTAATACAATGTATAGATTTAACAGGAAAACAGAGTTACCTACCTTATTTGTATCATGGGAAGGGGACATTACTTTCTGGAGTAATGCATCCTTGAGTGACTGCAATTTGGACTGACTCTGAAATGATGACCTTCTGTTGACTTTACATGGTGGTGATTCAGATGTTTTCGACATTGAAACCATAGAGAATTTACGTTCTCTGAATTCTTCACCTATGAATACGAAAATATGGAATTAACGTGTATAATGAAGACAAGAGAAATCTTTTACAAACTCAATACATCAGGAGGGTATTTTTAAGTTAATAAACATAATACAGTCAAACCTGTGTAAGTGGTCACCTCCATTAAGAAGCCACTTGTCTTAAGCAGCCAAATTTATCATATCCAATTGTTATACTTTAAATTAACCTGTATAAATCAATAACCTGTTTTAAAAGGCCACTTTTGTTCCTTCCCTTGACTGGCTGCTTAAGACTGGTTTGACTGTACATGGACTGAACTAAAGTTCTATCCAAAACATAATGCATTTCTTTTTTGTACATATCAATCCGTCAATTTCATATTACCATAGTAAACCATCCTATAAAATTACACCAATCATTTTAAATCACGAAGCATAGAGTTCTTGACAAAAAATGCCATTTGCATTTTCATGTCATTGGTGTCTTTTTTTCTAAATGTGTTATTAAAAAATGTCATTGGTAAGTGCCACATGCCTGGCAAAGACATTGGTCTGTGAAAATAACAATATATTTTATAATTAGGGAATACATACAAAGAGTTATGGACTAAAGTTACTGACTAAACATGCAATTTTATGTCATTTTACCTTAAAGTGTGACCTTGACCTATGTGTGACATTGATATATGATGTACATGTCTGAGTATTGCATCCCTCCATGTAAGACAAAGTTACAGAACAGACACAAAATCTCAAACAAACTTAAAGTGTGACCTTGACCTTTGAGGTATGGTTTTCGGTCTTATGCACAGAACCTTTTATGTCATGCTGATTAATTGAACAAATGTTTTTGAAAACCATCCATGTATGACAATGTATGAATTGTTACAGATCAAACTCAATCAAACTGTTGTCAAACAGACTCAAACTGTTGTCAAACACACTCAAACTGTTGTCAAACACACTCAAACTGTTGACAAACACACTCAAAGTGTGACCTTGACCATTGAGATAAGAGTCTGGTTACTACGGCATGTCATCATGTCATGTTGATCATATGTGCCAAGTCTTTTTAAAATCAATCGATGTATGACAAAGTTAAAGGCCGGACATGAAATCTCAGAGAGATGAATGATTGGGCACTGCGATTCCTCTATGCCTCCCAAGGGGCCAAAATAAAACAATTAAATATGAAGATCTGTTAGATGACAGTCCTATAAAATCTATCATGAAAATTCACAAGACTTGGATGAGCTAAATTCAGTTAAAAAAAATTGAAAACATACCTACCAGTATAGGTCTGAGAAAGTTCAATAAATGTAGTAACAATATATATATATTAAAGTGCTTTTTTAAGAAGAATTTAGATAATAAACAACACAAGATCACATTTGTCTGTTCGGTAAAAAATTAATCTTAAAATAACTCAACATAACTTGAATTGTCGAATACACAGAATATATATATGGAAGTTTAAGAGATGTACAACAAACCCAAAGAGCGACTGGCTACTATCAGTTAAATATAAAACTTTAAAAAATCACCTATAATTCCTTTAAATAATCTATAACACTTGTTACATGTACAAAAATACATTATATAATTAAAAATTCTAAAGGAGAAATACAGTAATTGTCTATAAAAATAAAAGTAATAAAAATGTGTTAATTTTTTTAATATCTGAAAAATAAGTTAATTGGATAAAAAAATGTTGCTGGTTTTAAAACTATGAAAATGTTGAAGTATTATAATGTGAGATGTGACAAGTATATCAACAGTCGTTAGTCTTTGGTTTATTGTAGTCACTGCTGGAGTATATATAGTAGTTGTATATAGTACATGTATATAGTACATGTATATAGTACATGTATATAGTATATGATTCTGTGAAAAGCTTCAGCTGTACACTTTTATTACACGATATGCCAAATAAATCATATACACCAAACAAAACCTTTATAATCCCTTTATAGTCACCTGGATTTATTGGTAATCAATAATCTAATAAACAAATTCAATTGTGCATAGTTTTTGAAAATTTCATCTATTTTAACAAAGCAATAAACATACAACATGCCAACTTCATGAAATGCACCAGCCATTAAGCCCAATCAGTATCACGCATGTACATCATTTACACGACATTCCAAATGGATCTCTGCACCTATCTGTGGACAACATTATTGCAGGTCTGGTTAAAGTTCTGATACAAATGTATCAAAATATGTGTTGTGAAATCCCATACATTCATAACTGGGTAAAGGTCAATGAAGTTTGAGATGCAATGCCTTATTACATCACTGCAAATGGCCGAAATATAAGATTCTGATACAATTGTAATTTTTACTTTAAGGTTGGTGAATTTCAAAAAGTTGTTACATGCTTATTTCTGTCTGACTTAACATGAAATTATCAGAAAATATACACAATTTATTTGTTCGTTAGATTGTAGATTAAAATATGAATAGATTGTACATTAAAGTATGAAATTTACAAACTCGTGTTGACCAAATATCAACAAATCCATGTGACTGATAATAGAAGTTGTTGTGTGTATGTGTTATTTGTTATATACCATATAGCAAGTAAATGTATTATGTATTACTTGTAATATCACATAGTGCAAGTGATGTATAACTTAAAGTATATCATATCATTCCAGTAGTGAAAAAGAAATGTCACCAGTAAGGCCATAATAAATTAATTGCTAGATTATCATGCCCGCCCCCTTCCTAATTTTCATGCTGCCTCGACCCTTTTTATTTTCATTATTTTTTTATTTTATGTGTTTACATCAGAAAAATTTAAAATGAAAATAAAATCCTCCCATCCTCCCCATTTTTAAGAAAATTTTGGATGATAATCCCCCCCAATCCATGATAAAATTACAGAATGGATTTGAAATCTCAAACAGACTCAAAGTGTTGTCGAACAAACTCAATGTGTGACCTTAACCTTTGAGGTACAGGTCTATGTCCTATGTGCAACATTTGCTATGTCATCTTGATCAATTGAGCCAAGTTAAAGACAAAGCTACAGAATAGACACAAAATATGAAACAAACTGAAAGTGTGATTTTGACCTTTGAGGAAAGGTGTTTGGCCTGGACATGAAATCTCAAACAGACTGAGAGTATCGGCAAACAAAGGTAAATGTGACCTTGACCACTGAAGTGAGAGTCTGGGTGCTATGAGTGACAATCGTAATGTTATGTTGATCATTTTAGCAAGTATTTATAAAATCCATCTATGCATGACAGGCCGGACACGAAATCTCACATAGACTCAAAGTGTTGTCAAACAAACTCAGTGTGATGCTGACCTTTGAGGTACAGGTGTGGGTCTCATGCTTGACATATCATCATGCCATAACAAGAGGCCCAAGAGGGCCTGAGGACACCCTACTGACTTATAGTGGCCATAGCACTTTTTGAAATTTCAAAATTTTTACCCTCTTTTGGGGGACCTCTTAACATCTTATGAATAAATACCCCAACCACACCTACACTGAACAAAAATTTAATTGCAATGGAAAGGAAGTACTTTAAATTCTCATACCATTCATCTGTAAAACAAATAAAGTCCCTGTACAGAACCTTTATACAACTCAACCCCTAGATTTGTCACTTCAATCACCCACTCTTAAGCTATGAGCAGAAATGCTTTAGATTTTAAAAAGAAGTTTTTTGTACACATGGATGTGAAAATGAAAATAATCAGTTTTCCTTTTAAAAAACACATTTCTGGGCGTTTAACGAATTATACAGAATCAAGAGGGCCAAGATGGCCCTATATCTCTCACCTGACTGACCTTGAGTCATTCAACTTAAGTAGATTATATAATACATAGTACACTCAAATTTCCAGAAAAAACGAGATGGGCAAGTAGTTAGAATTTTGATTTGTTTGAAGATGCGTAGAAGAGTTCAAACATGGTTGAGGTTCACCCATGGTAAATGTCAGTGAAATTACATCAAAATCAGGTCAGTAGATTATGACAAGAAAGCTTTTGAAGTTTTTGCTACAGCTGCCTATATAGTAAACTAGCACCTCACTGTGGTGTTTTTTTAACAAAACACAACGGCTTGAACAAACTTGGTAAAGGGTCACCAAAGGAACATTTCTGCAAAATTGTTTTAAAATTGTTCCAGTGGTTTCTGACAAAAAGATTTTATGAGTTTCTATATAGCTTATATATAGTAAACTAACCACAACCCTCGGCCGCCATGATTTTTGACAAACCACTACGGTTTGAACAAACTTCGTGAAGGGTCCTCCAAGGAACATTTCTGTGAAATTATTTTAAAATCGAGCCAGTTAGTTCTGACAAGAAGATTTTATAAGTTTTTACTTATTAATCTTGCCACACCTCCTGACAGCCTTGTTTTATGATGAAGCAAAATGGCTTGAACAAACTTGGTAGAGGGTCACCCAAGGAACATTTTTGTGAAATTATTCTAAAATCGAGTCAGTAGTTTCTGACAAGAAGATTTTTTAAGTTTATACTATAGCTTATATATTAAATTTACCCCATCCCCTGGCCGCCATGTTTTTTGACAAATCTTACAAAACTATAGTTGGTCACCATTACTACATAAATATTTTGAAAATCTGTTGGGTCGTTCATGAGATGAAGATCTTTTTTAAGTTTTGAACTATTTTTAGTAATGGCCGCCATCTTGAATTTCAGATAAAAAAAAAAAATTCTTCTTTATAGTCTCCTATGCATTAGAAACATCCATGTGAAGTTTCAGTTTAATTGGCATAGCGGTTTCAGAGAAAGTGCTGCTAACGGATGAAAGACGACAGACGCCAGAAAACGTGCCATTGCGTAAGCCCTTTCGGCCTTTCCAAACTAAAAATGTGCTAAGTGCTATATAAAGTAAGAAGGCACTTTTTTTACCACTGATGGAATGATACAGCAAGTGGATCTTATACTCCTGCATATAGCATGTGTATATTATACTCAAACAGCTCCATATAGCATGTGTATATTATACTCAAACAACTCCATATAGCATGTGTATATTATACTCAAATAACTCCATATAGCATGTGTATATTATACTCAAACAACTCCATATAGCATGTGTATATTATACTCAAATAACTCCATATAGCATGTGTATATTATAGTCAAACAACTCCATATAGCATGTGTATATTATACTCCAACAACTCCATAAAGCATGTGTATATTATACTCCAACAACTCCATATAGCAAGCAGGCCTTCTAAAATTCCAAAATGCAAATCGGTCCAGGCATTTTACTACTGTAAGAATCGCACTTATTTAAAAAAAAAAACACTATATGATATATGCATACCCGACCCACCATGTCAGCTGCACCATGTATTTTCTCCATTTATTCATTAATAGGGAACTATTTCAAGTTTATTTGTGAATTATTTATAACATACTTTATCACATTGTGTACATTTTAATGACTGACATTATGTTTCCGCTTTACTGAATAATTTTCATTATATAAAAAACGCTCAATCGAACCAGAAGTGTTGCAAGTACTGGAAGCTGCGTGAAATAATCACCATGGAAACCAATGTAATGGTTCATTCAACTTTTTATTTTTGATATGCGTTGTGCTGTAGCTAGCCACTACGTACAATTACCAAAACCAGCTCATATATATAATTAAAGTTGTTTTTTTAAAAAAATGAAACAAACAAGTAACACTGCACGTTTTATCAATATTTTAATGACGCAAACAATATTCGGTACAACCGTCCCACTTTGGCTAGCAGTATATCAAAGAAATTATGGACGCAAACATAATCTTTTGATGAACCGACAGAAAGCTATGGGTCGCTGATCACACATTGAAGGCATGCTACATAGCGATAGATTCTTCTGATAAACTCCCCCTAATATCATTAATGGTTGACATCATTTTGCACAGCAGGTGACAAAACAATCGGATAATAGGGTCAAATGATATTGCCGCAAGGCGTATTTCACAGGTCAGTATGGCATGGTAAGAGTAATTTATGAGATATTATACGACCGATAGAAAATATCTGGACCGATTTTTTTATTAAACTTTGAAATGAAAACCGGTTTTGAACTTCAGAAATCGGTAAAAAAATACGAAAAACTGGCAATTTTAGAATGCTTCATAGCAAGTGTATATTATACTCAAACAACTCCATACAGCAAGTGTAATACTCGAACTACATCATATAGCAAGTGGATGTAATATTCAGACTATACCATATATCAAGCAGGTATAATACTCAAACTATATCAAATAGCAAGTCAGTGTAATACTTGAACTATATCATATAGAAAGTCGGTATAATACTCATATTATAAATAACTATATCATATATAAATGTTGTGTAATAATCAAACTATATCATATAGAAAGTTGGTGTGATACTTGAATTATATCATATAGAAAGCTGGTGTTATACTTGAACTATAAAAAAAATTATCATATAATTATATCATTAAGCAAGTTGGTATAATACTCGAACTATATAATCATCGGTATGGCTGATAATGAGACACAATGACATATATCAATCATCACAGAGACTGCAGCAGGGCAGGGATTAAAATTCATGACCCACTGATTGATAGTCAGACATATTACCAACTGAGCTAACCGGGCCCAGCTGTAATACTCAGAACAACATCATATAGCAAATAGGTGTAATATTATACTCAAACTACATCATATAGCAAATAGGTGTAATATTATACTCAAACTACATCATATAGCAAATAGGTGTAACATTATACTCAAACTACATCGTATAGCAAATAGGTGTAATATTATACTCAAACTACATCAACAAGTGGCAGTTATGCAGACAAATGCAATTTTTTCAGACATATTGTGATGGTGTCTACTTCAGTCAGTAAACACAGGAGTATCATGCCGCAGAAACATGTATGATACCCCACTAAGTCACATTATACTGGCACAGGGCCAACCAGACCAAACCTAGAATTATCCTCTAAATGTTGTTTTTTAAATCTCTGGTATGACCCAACGGGGATCTTCCACATACGAGGCGGGCTGAATATATCATGATATCTAAAATGACTACACCAACAATACATTATGTGAAACAGTTCCTATAATAATAAATTGCTTCACCAACAGCACATAATTATGTGAAACAGTTCCAACAATAATACATAGTTTCACCAACAACACATAACTATATGAAACAGTTCCTACAATAATACATAGTTTCACCAACAACACATAAATATATGAAACAATATGTGTAGTAATACAAAACTAAATCACAATACAAACTCTCTGTTAATGCACTAACACTTATATAACTTAACATGATCAGTTTGGAAAACAAGAGGCCCAAGAGGGCCTGAGGAGGCTCTACTGGCTCATAGTGACCATAGCACTTTTTGAAACTTCACAATCTTAATCCTCTTTGGGGGTCATCTTAACAACTTATGGATAATTACTCCCGCCACACCCTGGCCATACTAAACAAAAAGTTAATTGCTATGAAAAGGAAATACTTTAAATTCACATACCATTCATCTGTTAAGAAAATTATAGTCCCAGTACATAACCCTTATACATCCCAGCCCCTTGATTTGTCAAAACTTCAATCATCCATTCTTAGGCCATTATTAATTAATTGGTATATTATCATCCAAATTTTTCTTTAGAACGGGGATGGCAGGAGAATTTTTTTTTTTTTTTTTTTTTTAAATGTTTGACATTTTTTTTAATTTTTAATATTTTTTTTATTTTTTTTTTTTTCAAATATTTTTTTTTTAAATTTTTTTTTATGAAAATATAAAGGGTTGGGAAAGCATGAAAATTAGTGGGCGGGCGGGGATGAAAATCTAGCAATTAATTTATTATGGCATTAGGGATTTGTTATGAGCAGAAATGCTTTATTTTAAATAGTTTTTTTTTTTGTACACATAGATGCGAACATTCCTTATATATCCCAGCCCAATAATTTGCAGAATCTTCAATCCCTTGCTGATGTAAGGATAACTTATATCATTTATGAGCAAGTTTGACATAAAAGGATAATTTATGCTAAATATGAACAAATTTCACTGACTGGTCCTTAAGAAAACGCTTTTTGTAATTCCCAATTTTTACCCTTTTGGGGCCCCTCCTCAGACCCCTTTAGTCAGAGTAACCCAGTCATTTTGACAAATCTGAACTTCATTGACCAAACAATGCTTCTGTGAAAATATAGGCAAAATCAGTTCCTTTTTTTAAAAAATAAATAAATGTTTAATGACATGTGTCCCCTAACTTAACCATCGGGGCAGGGTCATTTTTAACCCAAAGAACGCCATTTGAACAAATCTAATAGAACTATAGTTGGTTATCATGACTTCATAAATATTTACAAAATTTGTTGGGCGGTTCAAGAGAATAAGATTTTTTAAGTTTTGGACTATTCTTAGTAACAGTGGCCATCTTAAATTTTAGATTGAAAAAAAACATTATTCTGTATAGTCTCCTATCTAATAGAAACATCCATGTGAAGTTTGAGTTTAATTGGCCTGGTGGTTTCAGAGAAAGAGCTGCTAACAGACGACAGATGACATACGAAAGACGACGGACAACACGCCATCGCAAAAGCCCATCTGGCCTTTGGCCAGTAGAGCTAAAAAATGAACAATAAATTAACAGCATGCAGCAACCAGCTTGGTTATAAAATGCACTCCTTATTAGGTATAACATATAATTGAATGAGAAACAAACAGTACTTGTATCAATTCAGCCAAACCATTTTTAAACAAAACTAGGGTTCACACATACCTGTTATAAAATAATTGGCTTGCACTTTGTTATGCAAATTTATTAACAATATGAATTATACAATATTTAAGCCGTTGCTTACATACAGGTGCCCTTTGAAACTTCATTAAAATTTGCCAACGGCCACTAAGACATGAGGTATATAAAGGGACATAACTCTTAATATAACACACAAGAGAGATTATGGCATGTGTCTCTATGTTTCTTCATTGTAAGTGACTGACCAAAAGTGTGAAATATCATTATATTAATGACATACTTTCTCAAATACTTTCTCTAAAATCTTTATCACGATATTGAACAGACAAAACTCTGTGGAAATTTATTAGACTGTACTGTATCTATAACATGTGCAACTAGATTACAAATATTTTCTCATCAGTATCATCCAAGGTCTTATGGATAAAAATCTTATCCAAATTCAGGTAAACTCCAGAACTGACTGGTTACTTATTTGTGGGAGTTTTTATGGTTATAACAGCAAAACTTCCCACCGAATAGTGCCACTGTCCAACGACAAGTTTGAAAAAAATAGACTGACAAGATTTATGGAGCACAATGCCAGGAAAATACACTCAACTACTTGTATTTATAATTCCTATCAAGTATTAACAGGAATAAAGTGGAGAAGATTTTATACAAAAATACATAATCAATAAAGTGGAGAAGATTATATACAAAAATACATAATCAATAAAGTGGAGAAGATTATATACAAAAATACATAATCAATAAAGTGGAGAAGATTATATACAAAAATACATAATCAATAAAGTGGTCCTAACTCCGACAAGCCTCAATGGACCAGAATGCCACTAGGGTATGCACTGATACACCGAGAACTTCAGGAGAAGTCCAGACAAGACTAAGTCTTCAGAACATTAAAGGGCCATAACTCCACCTTAAGTCAATAGACCAAAATGCATTAATGCAAAGGCAGACTGCACAGATTTTAGAATAACTTGCCCTCCATTATTGTATAAATGAACATGATTAAAACCTTTAGTCACAAACACTTTGCTGGAATAATCCAAATATACATAAATAGTTATTATATACTTAATACTGTCATCATAACCAAAGACCCAGTAGACTGTATAAAGAAATAAAAACATATTACTTGAATACATACACAGAAGTTAATGAAGTTTTGCAATGTCATAACAACTATATTTAAACAAATTTTCTAATAAAATTGCATTTCTAACATATAGTTGTCTAAGGAAAAAGTGAGGTATTTATGTTACTACCTGACACACAGTTTCAGAGAAGTACATATAAGGAAAAAGTGAGGTATTTATCAGTTACTACCTGACAAAAAGTGACAGAGAGGTTTTAAAAGGAATAAGTCATATATTTATCCATCACTACCTAACAAAAAGTTTCACAGGGGTTTTAAAAGGAAAAATGCATGTATTTATCCATAACTACCTGTCACAGTTCCAGTGAGGTTGACAGGATTAAGTCATGTGTTTATCAGTTACTACCTGACACAGTTTCAGAGAGATATGTCTAAAGAAAAAGTTATGTATTAATGACAAAGAATATATTCTAAATATTGTTGGCTTTATGGGGCCAGAAGGTTAAGCCTTGAAACAAACCTGTGACCTCTAGCGCGAGTAGCCAATACATTATCCACTTTGTTACTGTCCTGTCCTTTTATTATCATAGAATATTATAAATTATTTTTGTGAGTAAACAAAATCATATTATTAAACAAGTGTAAGCAAAGAGGGACAATCATAAAGTTCATACATCACACAAATAATCAGAGTATCTTGCTAAAATGTGTCAATAAAAAGGAAATTGTTTGTTGTGCTTTTATTACAATTTTAGTGTATTAATGTTGCAGCTAAATGTATATCAAGCATAAAAATATATCTGGCAGAAGTTCTATATTATTTATCTTACATTCAGCTTTAAATGGAACATTTTGCAATTGCTACCAAAATTTGCATAAATTCACATTTATCTTCTTGTACAAACCAGAAATGAGTAAATCTTGGTAGATAGTATTTTTATTCTTGTAAATACAACATTAGAGAAAAAAATTAAGTTTCTTTTTTTTTCTTTTTTTAGTTTAAACATATTCTATTTCTAATATTTACAATATTATAAAACAGAGTGAAAGTTTTTCTTTTTGGTTACTCAGGCTTTGTGTTATACCTGATTTTTATATGATTTTATATGACTTTTATATGACTTTATATGACTTTTATAATGTAAAAACATATAAAAACTATATAAATAAAATGTATTTGAATTTCATGTGTGATTCTCTTACACTTATCAGTTCATATGAGAATTGTATGAATTATGTAGACAGAACTTTATGACTACCCCTCATGACAGTTACATGAGCAGTACAACAGTGTTACCTTGCATGCTACAGTAAGGTGAGGAGGGTGCAGATGACAGTGTGGGCAGGGGAGGGAGTAACTCCTTCAAATTTTTAGGAATCTCACATAGGGGTGCTGTCAGCACATAATACTCCATGACGACATCACACAGCGTGTGTTTCAGTGACAAAATCAGTTTCTCCTGCAGCACGGGAATCTCCACGTCGCCTCGTTCCCAGATATGGAACTGGATCAAGGCTGTAGGTCCTGCCATAGATATACAACTCATGAAATTATAAAAATTATATTTATTTTTTATTCACTTCAAGTGTCGTCACAAATTTATACCCAATAAAATTGCTTTTGTTACAGAATTATTTCAATGATAAATTTTAACATGTACATACTGTATGAAAAGTAATGGAAATAAACGCTCAAGGCAGTTACTCATATCACAACCGACATAGTACAAAACAGAGAGTTGCCAAAAATTGTTTTAATTGTTTTCATTTTCTATATCAAGTTGAAGAAGTAGAAGACATAAGACAATAATTTTATAACAAGACTAGTTTTTCAATTTTCAAATACTGCACATGCAAACCTGGTTTCTTGCCCTGGTGTTTCATCTCATACACTTGTGTGACAACAAAAGCCTCCAAGTCTTCCTTGGTCTCTATGTCCATATAGGCCAGACTTGAGGGTTTGGGGCACTGGAGCAACTTAACTTGGTTACCTTGACCATCAACCAAACATATGCTGATACAAGCTACACCTGAAATTGATGGCAAACATATACTGACACAAGCTACAACTAAATTTGATGGCAAACATATATTGTTACAAGCTACACCTGAAATTGAGTTTAAACATATACTGGTACAAGCTACACCTGAAAATGATAGCAAACATATACTGGTACAAGCCACACATTAAAATTGATGGCAAACATACATTGGTACAAGCTATACCTGAAACTGATGGCAAACATATACTGGTACAAGCTGCACCTGAAATAGATGGCAAACATATACAGACAAAAGCTACACCTGAAATTGATGGCAAACACATTCTGGTACAAGCTTTACATGAAATTGATGGCTTACATATATTGGTATAAGCTACACCTGAAATTGATGGCAAAGATATACTGGTATAAGCTATACCTGAAACTGATGGCTAACATATACTGGTACAAGCTGCACCTGAAATAGATGGAAAACATAAACTAACAAAAGCTACACCTGGAATTGATGGCAAACACATTCTAGTACAAGCTTCACCTGAAATTGACGGCAAACATATACTGGTACAAGCTACACATGAAATTGATGGCAAACATATACTGGTACAAGCTGCACCTGAAATAGATGGAAAACATAAACTAACAAAAGATACACCTGGAATTGATGGCAAACCCATTCTAGTACAAGCTTCACATGAAATTGATGGCAAACATATACTGGTACAAGCTACACATGAAATTGATGGCAAACACATACTGGTACAAGCTACACCTGAAATAGATGGCAAACATAGACTGGTACAAGCTACACATGAAACTGATGGCAAACATAGACTGGTACAAGCTACACCTAAAGTTGTTGGCAAACATATACCGGTACAAGCTACATCTGAAATTGATGGCAAACATAGACTGGTACAAGCTACACATGAAATTGATGGCAAACATATACTGGTAAAAGCTACATCTGAAATTGATGGCAAACACATACTGGTACAAGCTACATCTGAAATTGATGGCAAACATAGACTGGTACATGCTACACATGAAATTGATGGCAAACATATACTGGTACAAGCTACACCAAAAATTGATGGCAAACATATATTGGTACAAGCTACATCTGAAAGTGAAGGCAAACATAGACAGGTGCAAGCTACACCTAAAATTAATGGCAAACATAAACTGGTACAAGTTACAAATGAAATTTATGGCAAACATATACTGGTACAAGCTGCACCTGAAATTGATGGCAAACATAGACTGGTACAAGCTACACTTAAAATGGATGGCAAACATAGACTGGTACGCGCTACATCTGAAATTGATGGCAAACACATACTGGCACAAGCTACATCTGAAATAAATGGCAAACATAGACTTGTCGAAGCTACACATGGAACTGATGGCAAACATATACTGGTACAAGCTACACCTAAAATTGATGGCAAACATATACTGGTACAAGCTTCACCTAAAATGGATGGCAAACATATACTAGTACAAGCTACATCTAAAATTGATGGCAAACACATACTGGCACAAGCTACATCTTAAATAGATGGCAAACATAGACTGGTACAAGCTACACATGAAACTGATGGCAAACATATACTTGTACAAGCTACACCTGAAATTGATAGCAAACATAATACTGGTACAAGCTGCACCTGAAATTGATGGCAAACATATATTCTGGTACAAGCTACATCTGAAATTGATGGTAAACATATACTGGTACAAACTACACCTGAAATTGATGGCAAACATAGACTGGTACTAGCTACACATGAATTTAATGGCAAACATATACTGGTACAAGCTACACCTTAAATTGATGGCAAACATATATTGGTACAAGCTACATCTGAAATTGATGGCAAACATAGACTGGTGCAAGCTACACCTAAAATTGATGGCAAACATAGACTGGTACAAGCTACACATAAAATGAATGGCAAATGCATACTGGTACAAGCTACACCTAAAATTGATGGCAAACATAGACCGGTACAAGTTACACCTGAGGTACAAGCTGCACCTGAAATTGATGGCATACATATAATGGTACAAGCTGCACCTGAAATTGATGGCAAACATAAACTGGTACAAGCTACACCTAAAATTGATGGCAAACATATACTGGAACAAGCTGCACCTAAAATTGATAGCAAACATATACTGGTACATGATACACCTGAAACTGATGGCAAACATAAACTGGTACAAGCTACACCTAAAATTGATGGCAAACATATACTGGAACAAGCTGCACCTAAAATTGATAGCAATCATATACTGGTACATGCTACACCTGAAACTGATGGCAAACATATACTGGTACAAGCTACACCTGAAATTGATGGCAAACATATACTGTTAAAGCTACACCTGAAATTTATGGCAAACATATACTGGTACAAGCTACACCTGAAAGTGATGGCAAACATATACTGACAAAAGCTACACCTGAAATCGATGGCAAACATATACTGGTACATGCTACACCTGAAATTGATGGCAAACATATACTGGTACATGCTACACCTGAAATTGATGGAAAACATATACTGGTACAAGCTACATCTAAAATTGATGGCAAACATATACTGGTATAAGCTGCACCTGAAATTGATGGCAAACATATACTGGTACAAGCTACACCTGAAAACTCATGTTTGTCTCAAGGTCAATAGATGGTTTGCACATTGGAACACCATAAACAATTTGCCAGGAATATGCAATACCTAAAATTGCTCATCTGTGCTATAGGAGACTGTTCAAAATATAACAACTGTTGATGGTTCAAAGGCCACAACTGAGACATTAACTGATTTATTATCAAAGACAGTGTTAAAGGATAATGACTGTGTAGTTTCTTAAAGATCTGGAGATAATAAGAGAGCTGAGGCCTGTTTCACTAACCTTTGTAAGTCTTAAGAATTTCGTACTGACAAATTGTGACATCTTGGAACATTTCATTTGCAAAATATTTTTGCAAATTTTAAAAAGAATACTTTTTATAAGGCTTACAAAATATCATTAAGTAAATGACAATTTAAATTAATTTTATAATTTCATAATATTTTTCATAACTTCAAATTTTGCACTCACAATCTCAAACAAAGGTAGAATAAACATCATATTTATGGATACAAAATAAGGATCAAACCCTAACCCTACACTTACCTCTAGAACATGTGCTCTAATTATTGTTGTGTTAATACAACATTCCTTGGATTGGCTACTTTACTATTGACTCACATAACATAACAGTTTACTATTGACTCACATAACATAACACTTTACTATTGACTCACATAACATAACACTTTACTATTGACTCACATAACATAACATTATAAGACATATTTACCTGTTTTTCTGGCTGTATGTGGGGCTATATAAATGAAGGCTTGGTCTGTAGGTATAGCGGCCTGTTTGCCGTCGAATGTGTCCTAAAAATACAGAATAAACAGTAGAATTTCATCACTGTATATGCCAACATAGCAGGTATAACAACTTATATTCTATTTAATTGTTTGTCTTGAGAAATAAATTAATGAATTTCATTAGTTTCAGATGTTTGTCTTGAGAAATGAATTAATGAATTTCATTATGTACAGATGTTTGTCTTCAGAAATGAATTTCATTCTGTATAAATGTCATTATCAAGAAATGAATATCATTTCTTTTATTTAATTTCCATCTTACATGAACGATATAATGCAATTTGTGCAGTATATTTAGATTATCCAGTTTTGTCGGCGGAGGAACATGTCCTCAGAATGAATCTGAGTAAACCACTGTCTTTCAGCAACAGAAACTGACGAACATTTTCACGCAATGTTTGTTCTGAGCTGGGCTAGGACCCACAACCTCTGCTGTAACAGATAAGGTCATAATAAATTAATTGCTAGATTATCATTCCTGCCCACCTCCTAATTTTCATGCTGTCCTGATCCTTTTTTAATTTCATAAAAAAAAAAATACAAAAAAAAACAAAAAACAAAAAAAATAAAACCAAAAAAACACCATAAATTTAAAAATGAAAATAAAAAATAAAATCCTCCCGTCCTCCCCAATTTTAAGAAAGATTTGGATGATAATCTAACAGTTAATTTATAATGGCCTTAGTGTTCGATAAATGAAAGCACCATTGACCTTTCAACTACCGAGGAGCTCATATACCAGTAAATATTTGGGTGTTAATGTGATGTATAACCAGGAAATGGAACAATTAAATCACATAAAACCACTTATTGTGTTGTATTAGCAAGAACAGTTGATGAAAAATATAGCAAAATAACAATGCCATTTGATTTCTGCATGAACATGTCAATATCAATGTCTCGTAACTAATGATTTACCAATTATGTCAATCAATTTAACTCCCAAGACATTATCTGGACACAGGTATTGTTGAAGTAAATACATTGATAAACAGCATACAGTCAAACCTGTCTTAAGCAACCAATCAAAAGGAAGAGCACAAATGACTACTTAAGGCAGGTGACTGCTTAATACAGGTTAATTAAAACTACATTTATAAAAATGGTAAATATAAAATGTGGCTGTTTAAGACAAGTGGTTGCTTAATTGAGTTGACCACTTACACAGATTTAACTGTACTTCCAAGGTCTGCTGGTACTTTGTTTATTACTCACCATGAAGTGGTTGTCTGTGTTGGAGGATTTGTACTTGGGTGGGTGAAGATACTGCAGTAAGTTTTGTCTCAGGTAGTACATCACTGCGGCCAGGTGTGGACTCGCCTTGTTGGACACCGTGCAGTGCAGTGATGTCGTTGGGTCAGATGATGGTCTCTGGATGAACTATAAACAAGAACGTGTAACTCATCATTCTGTCTTTAAATAAACAATAAATATATTGTTAAAGTCTGACATACTAAAGTCTTATTACTATCAAAGGCATTAATATCCAGCCCAAAATCTAGTTTTAACTTATTTAATTTACATTGATTGTGAACAAAGATCTTACATCTCAGATAATTAATAGGGTGCATGCTATCAAAATATAATCAATTTTATTAAGTATAATAAGGAATATAATTCTAACAAAATACAATTTAAGATTATGGCACTTTTCCCTGTAAGTTTTTACTTTAATATTGAACACACCAATTAATTTTTTTATTAAATTCCAACAGTATTTTCTGAAATATGAGTTTTCTAAAAAACACTTAGTCAAATTTCTAAGTAAAAAAAGGGACGACAATTCTGTCTAAAATTAAAAGCAAGTTATCCCACTTGTCTCCTTGAGTAAATACAAAAATACAAAACATTAAAATTAAATGGTTTTTTTTTATACAAAGAAGGGCGGTGTGGGCAGTTGCATCACTCCAACACTACTTGTCCCAACATCTAACCTGCACATCTTCTCTGTCCAGCTGACATTGAGGGTTACGCCGCAGCATCTCGAAAATCTTGTCCAGGGTTGCCTCATCAAGCTTGCTTTGCAGCAGCTGAACCAAGTGTTCCTTTATCTCCTTACCTATAAGACAGACAAATGACAGACTGAGTGAAGCTTTTTTACAGGTTGTGTATAGGTTTCTGTTATAATGGTAGAGGAAGTCCTCACAATGAATGAGACAATCCACCAACCTTCTGGATGTAACAGGCAAACTTTCTCACACAAACGTTTTGATTGAGGTGAGCTCTTACTCACAGTCTCAGTAAGGAGACATCAGGGATTTCTATATGATGCATATGACATTACCCTGGGGTCAATATCACTAAACTTCTGAAGCTGAGGTTTTCCTCGATTAGAAAATCTAAAAAAAATTATAATCGATTAAATGAACTAATTTTACATTATATGAACAGATAAAATTGAAGTCAGAACTAAGATTAACTCGCCAGTAAGGGGTAAAAATCACACTGATCAATGTAAAGGAAACGGTAAAGGACTTATTTATTTTACTTTGATTGTTCTTACAGTCTTCCTGGGTAGAACAAGTACAAAGCGTATGTCTTGCTCAAGACATACATGGAGGATCCATGGCAGAATCTATAATCAGTTCTGATGCTCCACCACTAGACAACATGCTCCACATGAGTACATGTCAAAAGATATAATGGTTATATACCTACTGGCACAGCATTGGTCCAAGGGTAGAGAGTCCACCTCCTAGACAGAAGGTCATGGGTTCAATCCCCAGTCAGGTCATACCAAATACTTGAAATATGGTAATAGAAGCTTCCTCGCTTGGCGCTCAGCATTTAGAGGTTATTTCTAGGTCTGACTGACTAGATGCCAGTATAATGTGACAGGGTGGGTTATCATAACATGTGTCTGCGGCATGATACTCCAGTGTAGCAGCACTTAGTAGACAAGGTCGCTATATAACTGAACAAGAGGCCCAAGAGGGCCTGAGGACGCTCTACTTACTCAGAGTGGCCATAGCACTTTTTGAAATTCTACTAAGCAGTAGAAACATCGGGGCGGGGTCATTTTTAACTCTAGTGACACCATTTTAACAAATCTAACAAAACTATAGTTGGTCATCATTACTACATAAACATTTTGAAATTCTGTTGGACCGTTCATGAGAAGAAGATTTTTTAAGTTTTGGAATATTTCTAGTAACGGTGACCATCTCAAATTTTAGATAGAAAAAATAAATCTTTTCTATAGTCTCCTATGCAATAGAAACATCCATGTGAAGTTTCAGTTTAATTGGCCTAGTGGTTTCAGAATAAATTAAAAAAAATAGAGAATTTTCTGTTTTCCCACAGTATCCCTATGTAAAATTCTAAGTCCCCTTACAAGGCCTCTATAAATTTTAGCCCCTAAATTCTTATCTGCAATCAAACCCCTACACTTAGGGATAATTTATATCAAATATGTACAAATCTGACATAGCGGTTCTTAAGAAAACAATTTTACTAATTCCCAATTTGTACCCTTTTGGGGCCCCTCCTGATCCCTTAAGACATAGGAACCCAGTCATTTTTACAAATCTTAACCTCCTTTACCTGACAATGCTTTAGTGAAGATATAGGCAAAATTATTTCCATTTTAAAAAAAAAATAAATAAATATTTTATTGTCATGTGTCCCCTAATTGAACTCTCGGGGCAGGGTCATTTTTAACCCTAGGGACACCATTTGAACAAATCTAACAGAACTACAGTTGGTCATCATAACTACATAAACATTTTGAAAATCTGTTTCATGAGAAGAAGATTTTTTAAGTTTTGGACTATTTTTAGTAATGGTGGCCATCTTGAATTTCAGATAAAAAAAAATCTTCTGTATAGTCTCCTTTGCAATAGAAACACCCATGTGAAGTTTCAGTTTAATTGGCCAAGTGGTTTAAGAACAGATGAAAGAAAAAGAGAATTTTCTGTTTTCCCATTGTATCCCTATGTAAAATTTTAAGTCCCCTTACAGGGTCCCTATAAATTTTAGCCCCTAAATTCTTATCTGCAATCAAACCCCTACACATAGGGATAGTTTATGCAAAATATGAACAAATCTGACATACCGATTCTCAAGAAAACACATTTAGTAATTCCCAATTTTTACCCTTTTGGGGCCACTCCTGACCCCTAAAGACAGTGGAACCCCGTCATTTTTACAAATCTGAACCTCCTTCACCAAACAATGCTTCTGTGAAGATATAGGCAATATCGTAACCATTTAAAAAAAAAAAAAAAAAAAAATTATTATAATGACATGTGTCCCCTAATTGAACCCTCGGGGCGGGGTCATATTTAACCTTAGGGACACCATTTGAACAAATCTAACAAAACTATAGTTGGTCATCACTACTACATAAACATTTTGAAAATGTGTTGGGGTGTTCATGAGAAGAAGATTTTTTAAGTTTTGGACTATTTTTAGTAACAGCGGCCATCTTGAATTTCAGATCGAAAAAAAAAAAAAAATCTTCTGTATAGTCTCCTATGCAATAGAAACACCCATGTGAAGTTTCAGTTTAATTGGCCTAGTGGTTTCAGAGAAAGTGCTGCTAACAGATGACAGACGACAGCCGACAGACGACGGACGACAGACAATGCGCCATCGCATAAGCACTTCTGGCCTTTGGCCAGTAGAGCTAAAAATTATTGAAAGCGATGCTAAACACCATACAACAACATCAACCTACTGCCGCTTTGGAAATTGACTTAAGATCAAGTTCAGAAATCTGAAAAGTATGCCAGAGTGCCCACAACCTGACATTTTGCAGATGAACAGATGATGGACCACAGATTAATAATAATCTGAATAATATTGTGTTTTAATAAAGATAGACAAGAAGTGTGATACAATTGAGATGATCGTGTGCACAAAAACAGTTGAGATTCATTGGTTAGATATTGATTACCATAAAACTGAACATACCCGCCTCCTGGATGCCATGAACATTGAGTTCAACATAGTCGTGTGAGTTGCGCTGCGACTGAGACAGGGACAGGGTGCTGGTGGATGAACTGATAGATATGGTGTCAGGGTCCTTGTCAGGGGTTGTCAAAACCTCGGTGCCATCTCGCTTCAATCCGCTTGACATGGACAGTGAATCTATACAAAAAATTATATTTTTATTGAAAAATGTACTTCGTAGGCCTCGATGATTTTATTTAAAAAAAAAATATCATTGAAACACACAATAATTTTTCAATGTTTATAATTAAAGAAAAAAATTACTTGCCACTCCCTCACGTGACTGACCTTTAAATGTGACCTTGACCTGAACACTGCATGTGACACATCAATTCCCTATCCCCCACCCAAACCTCTTTGCATAGATGATTTTCTCCTTGGGGAAGAATTAACCTTTGGGAAAGACTTGGATAGCTATTTCTTTCCGCCATCCACATATAATACATTAATTACCCCAAAAACATTTCACTTTACATTCTAAGAAGTTTTTCTTAATTAATTTAGAAGATTGACAAATGTCTTACCATTACTGTCTTCAGGTGCCATGGAAGTTCTCGAAATACCAGCCTGTAATTCTTTTAATCTGTAAATGACCATAAAAATATCTTATTATTTATAATGAACAATTCCAATTAAACAGTATTTAAGATATTATCACACAACTATTGCCTAATCATGCCATTATAAAAACAGTCTGTGATTTTTTCATGATATAATTGCACATGCTACCTGACAGTCTGGTGTAGATCAAAGTGAAAATGGGGATAGGTAAATAATTCACCTGAGAGGGGACAGCCTTGAATGAATCAAGATCTGTACTAAACACTGATCTTTTATTTTTTTTATAAAGAATGTCCATCATTTCATAATGAGGTAAAGTAGTGCAAATTAGAGGGCCACAACTCAAAGTGGGAAGATTAGTGCTGGCAACACCGCAGTGGTGGTCCAGGAGTGTGCATCTTGTATGGTGAAGGTGGTGGGTCCAATCCCCGGCCAGGTCATACATCAGACTTGAAAAATGGTACTAGAAGCTTCCTCACTTGGCACTCAGCATTTAGAGGAAAGGTCATACCGACTGTCAGTACAATATGACTGGGTGGGGTATTGTTCCATGTGTCTGTGGCACTCCAGTGTGGCAGTGCTCAGAAATGGAAAGACGAACATTTCAGAGGAAATGTTTTTTGTAAGTTCCTTGTCAACAAATCTTTATTTGAGGAGACCACCATACAATGTTACACATAAAGTATCTAAGATCTAGGCCTTGAACTTTCAGAGAAAATGTTTTTTTAAAGTTTCTCTTAAAATGTGCTAATAAACCCTGTGGTGGGGTATTTGTGATCGATTCACACTGGTTCAAAAATTTGTTCGTGACTTTGTGGTTAAATAATTGCTTTGCAAATTTGGTTAATATTCAATGAAAAATGAAGGTGCTACAACATTTTCTCTGATATAACTCCATATAAAACAGTGACCCCTTTGGTGGCCCAAAATTTGATCCCAGGAACCCGACTTCAACAATCTTTTAGGGGACCTCCATGCAATGTTACATGTAAAATATCTAAGGTATAGGCCTTAAACTTTTAGAGAAAATGTTTTTTTTTCGCTTAAAATGTACTTATAAGCCCTGTGGCAGGTGGCATCTGTGGTCGATTCACACTGGTTCAAGAACTTGTTCGAGATCTTGTATTGTATAACTGATGTATAAGTTTGGTTAAGATTCAATGAAAAATGAAAGTGCTATCGCGTCCACAAGAAAAAGGTTAACAGAAGGACAGAATGATGATGACGGACAATTTACCATGAATTACCCAATATACCTTTGGCCAGTAGAGCTAAAACTGTGACTGACATTAGACAACAGGGATGGTATGATGTGAAGTCTTTATCTCAGTGAACTTATAATAAATGTTTGACATTAAATATCCAGATAACAATCATGATATTTACAATATAGACCATACATGTACTAGTTTAATGGCTTTCCCAACAAAGTGAGGCTCAGAAAATGAAATAAGGCATGGACAGGACAGAGCCACTTATGAACTTATAAACTTTGTAGGGAGAGATACTAGCAAATTCTATTTCTAGTATTCTGTTTATCCTTTTGACAAAAAATATAAATTCATAGGTCTCAGTCACACTTATTTGAAGGTAAAAATCCAAGTAGTCAAAATGAAACTGCCTAATAAACTTAGAACTCATCCAGTCATTCTTTTATTAGGACCGACAATGCAAGGTGATAGAATAAAAGCTTAATTTAAACATATCATATTGTCATATAAACACACATTCATATAAGAGTATAAATTATGCATATAAATCATACAATTATAGGCGAAAGGGCCTGGCCACAAGTTCTCTCAACATACGGCCATTCCCTTATAAAGGATAAAAGTAGACCATAGATAAGGAAAACCATAAGATGTATAGTATACATCACCAAATCAAACAGAACAGATATGATGGCAAAATTCACATATCTGCTGATTCTCTTGGCTTATTTTTTTGGTAAGTTTTAACTTGATTTGTGTTACTTTAAATAAAAAGAAAATGTAAGTATTAATAAAAAAAGATGCAACATTTACAGATTTTTGTAAGATTTAATTAAAACAATACACTTATTTTTGTATTTGATAAATATTTAGTTTAACTCCGACATATATACATGTTATAGGTTAGTATATTGTCTGTTTGATCAAGTTGAATTAAAACTGCAGGTACTAGACTGAACACAAGGTCAAATAGTGCAATAATTTTGGATGTTTCAAGAGCCATAACTCTGACATTCTGATTTTGCCAGTTCAAGAACTTGTCAGAGATATTGCGGTCATAAAACTACTACATAAGTTGAAGAACCAATGCTTTGCTCAGGTGAGATAGAAACTAATTTTGTTGTTTCTCCAATATTTGCTTTGGTAAGTTTCAAACAATTATATCTACATCACAATCACGGTACAGAGTATAGCCCGAATTCTGAAGAATCACATGACACCTTGGTCATCACCTTGTCACACAAGAAATCTCACGTGAGTATTTATATACAATAATCCACTGGACATAAGAAAATATGTCGCAAACAATGTATTCATTCACACCTGTATCTACTGCAGTCACGAGTTAAAGGTATTTCATATTATGACACTTTCAGGTCACTCCAGTTGTACTGACTGCCCGGACAGATGGGTGGCATTCCAAGGCAGTTGTTATGAGTTTCCATACAACAAACCCATGACATTTTATGAAGCAGAGGTGACATAAATATTCTTAATATTCAGATATTGCTTAACCAATGACATTTTAAAAAAATCAGAAATCAAAGTACTTCAGGGCACTGATATCTGGGCAAACAATGGTCAAGTAGAAATAAAATAACAAAGTTTGTGTTAGATGTAACCTGAAACGTTATGAAAGCATACTGATGGAAAATGATTCAGTAGATGTTACTATTTACAAACCTTTAGTTGTTGTATGGGTACAACAAAATACACAAGACAGGATAATATTTTCACAGTTAAGATGATAGATATCTGTATATATTGCGAAGAAAATTAAAACTCAAAGTAAAATGCTATATTTAAAAGACAGTACAGTCTCCCAGATGATCTACAAGACAGATAAATATGAGATATAATGTTTTATTTTGGTTGGCACTCAGCCATGGGACGCCCTCCATCATTTAAAAACAGTCCTTATTTCATTTCTTTATTTGATGATTATTTGACTACTAACGACTTCTGATGAAGATCTAATCAACCATATGATTTGTAAGTTATAATTAGTCACTGGTTGTTTTGTATTTTGACATCAGAACTACTGCAGACAGCACCATGATAGTCACCTCCTACAGATAGAAACTGCCTTGGAAAATGCCTTTGTAAAAGACATTCTTACAGGTCATAAAGGTGCGTGCATATCTTAAAAGTTATTTAAATATTTATTAGGTTTTAGAAACTGACAGCTTAGGCAGCAGAATTTTTCAACAAATCACCAATACAGGGTAAAAGTCACTTTAGAGAATTTCCTCAGGTGAGAGATAATTGTTTTTTTTAATGGGGTTTAATGCTTTTTTCAACACATTTATGGTAATATATGGCATATCCAATTTTATTGGAGGAGAATACATCAGAATCTGAGTAGAAACACTGCCCTCCAGCCAGTAACTGGCAAACTTTCTCACATAAAGTTTTTGGAGTGAGCAGGACTTGAACCTATGACCTTAGCAGCAGGAGTTAAGTGATCTTGAGACGTCACCTTGGCAACAGATGATTCCTAGTTTTAAAACAACAATATTTTCAGTTTCATTTCTTTAATACCAAAATAATAACAATAATTACATTCATCATTATTTGCATATACCTACATTGTACCTGTATATTTATGTACAAAACCAATAGTATTGCTGAAAAACAAAATAAATTTTTTAAAAAAAAAATCAAACTCGAGCTTAACAAAAATCTTTAACCCAAAGTATGGATATTTAGGTACCAGTAATTTAGCTTTATACATTGTTTGTATAACATGATATGAATGTGTTTATGAAGTTTAGTCACTATGACTAAAACTTTAACCTGACAACAACAACAACAGGGTCATAACAATAGCTCTTCAATTTTTTCCTCAAAAACACAAGCTAAATATATTTGTTAAAAAAAAAAAAGAAGCTAAAACGTTAAGATGTTTCCTTAAAGCTGAGCAACACTGGCTTGGAATGACTGACGAGGATGTAGAGGGTGTGTGGAAGTGGTATAACACTAAAACACCACTCAATTTTACGGACTGGCATCCTTCCCAACCAGGCAGAGATGGTGAAGAAGACTGTGGTATTCTCTGGATATCATTCGGATATCAATGGGGGGATGTACCATGTACATCTCACTTTGAGCCAATATGTGAGCTAAAGTAAGGATTTCATATTAACTTGTCAAATAGTTGGAGTAATCAATCATATATCAATAGGGGGATGTACAGTGTACATCTCACTATGAACCAATATGTGAGCTAAAGTAAGAATTTCATATTAACTTGTCCAATAGTTGGACTGTTGGAGTAATCATATATCAATGGGGAGATGTACCATGTACATCTCACTATGATACAATATGTGAGCTGAAGTAAGAATTTTATATTAACTTGTCCAATAGTTGGACTGTTGGAGTAATCATATATCAATGGGGAGATGTACCATGTACATCTCACTATGAGCCAATATGTGAGATGAAGTAAGAATTTTATATTAACTTGTCCAATAGTTGGACTGTTGGAGTAATCATATATCAATGGGGAGATGTACCATGTACATCTCACTATGAGCCAATATGTGAGATGAAGTAAGAATTTTATATTAACTTGTCCAATAGTTGGACTGTTGGAGTAATCATATATCAATGGGGAGATGTACCATGTACATCTCACTATGAGCCAATATGTGAGATGAAGTAAGAATTTTATATTAACTTGTCCAATAGTTGGACTGTTGGAGTAATCATATATCAATGGGGAGATGTACCATGTACATCTCACTATGATACAATATGTGAGATGAAGTAAGAATTTTATATTAACTTGTCCAATAGTTGGACTGTTGGAGTAATCATATATCAATGGGGAGATGTACCATGTACATCTCACTATGAGCCAATATGTGAGATGAAGTAAGAATTTTATATTAACTTGTCCAATAGTTGGACTGTTGGAGTAATCATATATCAATGGGGAGATGTACCATGTACATCTCACTATGAGCCAATATGTGAGATGAAGTAAGAATTTTATATTAACTTGTCAAATAGTTGGACTGTTGAGTAATCATATATCAATGGGGGGATGTACCATGTACATCTCACTATGAGCCAATATGTGAGCTAAAGAAAGAAATTTATATTAATTTGTCCAATTGTTGGAGTTATTAGATATCAATGGGGGGATGTACCATGTACATATGTGAGATGCAGTAAGAATTTTATATTAATTTGTCCAATTGTTGGAGTAATCAGATATTAATGGGGGGATGTACCATGTACATTTCACTATAAGACAATATGTGAGCTAAAGAAAGAATTTTATATTAATTTGTCCAATTGTTGGAGTTATCAGATATCAATGGGGGGATTATCACAGTACCATGTACATATGTGAGATGCAGTAAGAATTTTCTATTAACTTGTCCAATAGTTGGAGTAATCAGATATCAATGGGGGGATGTACCGTGTACATCTCACTTTGAGGCCTAACTAAGAAAGTGGAACTAAATATAATTAATATCTTCTGTACTTAAAATGCATTTTTTACATTTATATTTTCAGATCTGATGAGCAAGAAGTAATTGTGGGATAAATGAATATAATGAAAATTGAAAGTAAGTGCTTATCTCAAAGCACTTACAGCATGGTATTCTATTTGCAGATACAATAAACCAAAACCCCCTATAAATAGTTTGTTATCTATTTGAATATGTACTGATAATGTGTGTTACTGCAAGTCTTGTATCTTATGTTGAAATAGAAATAAAAACAAAGTGGTCATTGTCGGAAGACAACAAAGCTCACCGATAAAACTCATCACCCGTGAAAAGATTGAGATTGGGGGCAAACACCAAAACTTAAACGCAACTAAATGCAAAAGTTTAAACTGGGTGTCTACAGATGAAAAATTAAGTCCAAAAGGGCCATAGCTCTGCCAAAATGCCACCCCGAGTTATGATTCTTGTCTCTGTGTGTTCCATTGATGATGGTGAACACACATGTGAAGTTTCATTCATATCCAATGTGGTTGCATAGATATTTTACCTGATAAAAAACTTAAACCTGAAAAATTAAGTCCAAAATGGGCCATAAATATTCCAAAATGCAATCCAGAGTTATTGTTCTTATTTCTGTGTGTTCCATTGATGATGGTGAACACACATGCAAAGTTTCATTCATATCCAATAAGTGGTTGCATAGATATGTAAAACTTAAACGCAAGTTTAACCTGGGTGTCTACAGACGAAAAATTAAGTCCAAAAGGGCCATAACTTGGCCAAAATGCAATCCAGAGTTATGGTTATTGTCTCTGTGTGTTCCATTGATGATGGTGAACACACATGCAAAGTTTCATTCATATCCAATAAGTGGTTGCATAGATATGTAAAACTTAAACGCAAGTTTAACCTGGGTGTCTACAGATGAAAAATTAAGTTCAAAAGGGCCATAACTTTGCCAAAATGCAATCCAGAGTTATGGTTCTTGTCTCTGTGTGTTCCATTGATGATGGTGAACACACATGCAAAGTTTCATTCATATCCAATAAGTGGTTGCATAGATATGTAAAACTTAAACGCAAAAGTTTAACCTGGGTGTCTACAGACGACGCCGACGATGTAAAAATCAATGTAAAATTAATAAGTATAAAAACAACCACATTTTCACACATACCTCAAATAGTACACATTGCCTGTTGTCTCTTTAATCACAAACATGTTGTTTCTGTTGTTCACTGAGAAGGTGTTCAGTACAGAACGTAGAGCCTTCACACCTTCAAACAGAAATATGTTGAATAATTAAATTACTACATGTCTCACATTTAACCATATATTTTGTCAATTCATCCATGGCAAATACAAGGGCATTTCATGTTATAGGTGGCATACAGTATTACTGGTCGAGGTAGACATCAGGGGTTGTATCCACCAACTATACTGAGAATAGTCTTGAGCTTGAAAATCCAAATTCTAATTTACCATGACAGATAGAATAATTGTGAGAGGTTATTTGACTATTATATTAGGTGTCCCTACATCTTTGCAAATTTTGGTCTCAAAAAATGGTCTCTAAGTGTGTTTTTCAAAAAATCAGACTTGAGTTCAAGTCTAAGATATTCTTAAGAATGATTGGTGAATACAACAAAAGAATAAATCTGAGTAGAGCCATTGACACATTGCAAGTAACTGGTAAACCTTCTTGGACTGAGCTGACTTTTAATCAACTACCTCAGTGGTGATTCCACTACCACTGTGCCTTGGACCAGTCAGTCATGAAGGACCCCAACTTACAATATGAGATGGAACAATCACATGCTATATGATCAGTCTGATATTGAGACAACAAGGTAACACTTACTCTATCATCAAATTAAGAAGTATAAAAGATAATCGAGCACCTATATATTTTTAATATGACAATTGACTGTCGAGTCAAAGAGATTATTTGTGCAAAGCTATTTAAAAAGACCTCACTGAATGACAGCAACAGGTCGGATATAAATACCACTTTCTATATAAGTTTTTTTCTCCATAGATTTGATCTCTAAGTTTGACCTTGACCTATGAGGTAATGACCTCACTCTAGCTAGAAACACATCATCAAGTCATGGGCAATAACTTTTCAACGTTTGAAAAAGTTCTTTGCGTTAAAGAAGGAATTACACCCTGGACAATTCTTTTTCTGCAGATGGACAGCGGACAGACGAACTGATGGACATGTTGAAACAATTATATTTCCCACCCTTGTTACAACTTTGTTATTGGGTATAATAATTATAATGCATGTGACAAACCCAAAATATTTCATCTTACCAATTGACATAGTAGATCCCCTGCCAGAACCCCTCTTCAGTCCTGGATGGATGTAAAAGCTGGTTCGCCAGACACATGGACAATCAAAGTGCCCTGGATTCAAGTCCATAGCTGCCGCCAAGTATTTACGCTCAAACATGTCATCATCATCTTCCTCATTCTCTGAACCTGCAAACAATTACATCATGAAACAGTGAGAAACTGTGATCAATTACAACCAGAAACAGTTTAAACCTGTGATAAATTACAACATGAAACAGTTTGAACCTGTGATCAATAACTACATAAAAAAGTTTGAACTGAGATCAATTACAACATGAAACAGTTTTAATCTGAGATCAATTACAACATGAAACAGTTTAACCTGAGATCAATTACAACATAAAGCAGTCTGAACCTGAGATCAATTATAACATGAACCAGTTTAAACCTGACTATGATCAATTACAACACTTGGTCTAGAAATTGTTTTTCGGCAAAATACTATATCTTCCCAATATATAATTGTGAGAATTCCTTTAACTGTGATTTGAGACAGGGATGCAAGAAAAACTGCAAAGTTGATATGCACACTGAGGTTTTACATCAATCAATCATAGTAAGTTTTGTCAAAACATGGTCATTGGTTATTGAGAATAAGCACGTGTACCGATTTTTACTTGGAAAACTCAAAAGGCCTTTAAACTTGACCAAATATCTCTGAATCAGAATGCTAAAGGATATGTAAAGTCAAGCTGATCCTTCCCAGCAAGATTTAGTGAATTCTAACTTATGATTCAAGAGAAGAAGAATTGATAAGATTCTTCATTCCGACGTTGAAAAGGGCCATAACTCAGCTGAATATCATCAAATAGCAATGCAAAATATACACAACTAGATATCATAAAGATCCTTGTAAGAAATTGTGTTTGCTCAAGAAGAATCACACCCACAATTTTTATATCAAAAACTGTAATGGTTATGCAGTCCAGAGTCATAGCCAATCCTCCAGCCCGTGTATGTGGAAATGTTTGTGTTATCAACACAATGTCATGTGGGGTTAACATGACTTGCAATGAAAATTTGGGCAAATCTGGCAATCTGAGTTAAAGTTGGCCCAGAACCAAAGCAATGAGTTCTTATCTAAACAGAAGTTGCGTATTTTAGTTTATACTAATTTATTTTAGTTTGATTACAATGAAAGCTCACAGCTTATATGAAACACTCTCGAGTCCGCTTCCTGGGTAGAACCAGTACTGAGTGTTGTTTTATAAGAGACATCAGGTCAATAGGGGGATCGAACCCACAACCTTTGGCGTGAGCAGCCAACACTCTATCCATTACACTACCGCCCTGCTTAAAATTTTAGATGGTCACATGTTTTCCAACCTTGATATTTTCTACTTACTGCTTGCATTAAGCCTTTGTTGGGATTTGAGCTTTGGCCCTTTGTCCAGTTTCCAGGAAACATCTTCATCAGCAGCATCAACCAAAAGGGCGTGACACATCCGCGTTTCATACAGGTTGTACAGCAGTAAAAGCTAGAAAAGCAAAATTTATAATATTTATATAATATAAAAAAAAAAATTAAAATTGGCTAAAAACATTTTTTCCAATGCAACATTCCTATATATACTCACTGACAACATGTTACCAAAATGATATCTATTTAAACATGTCAAAATAATATATTAAATAGGTTAAACTGAAATAGATTTCCCTCTTAAAAGTGCAACATATTTTATGACATATTAAATGTGTTTCGTGATTTCATTTCAATTTCAATTTGATCCAGAGTTTCAGTTTAGAGGGAGTGCAACAAAATATCTTAAGGGGCACACGTTTTCAGTAGAAATATAGTGAATTTTAATCAAATATGGTCATTTAGGTGGGACATATCAAACAATTTGGATTTTATTTCTTAATGATAATGAGATGCTTTTTATCTATTTTAAAAATAATTTTATTTTTAAGACATTTATAGTGTTTTTTCCTGATATAATCCCTTTTAACACAACTATAATATATTACAATAAGTATTCCAGTATTATTGCTTTACAAAAATATGTAAGTTGATAATTATTTGGTCTCATGGTTAAATAATTACTAAACATAAAAGAAATTGGTAAATGAGTCTGACTGAGGATATTATAAAGGCATCATAATCTAAAGGCATCTATGGTTGCTGTATAAAGGTATCATAATTATAACCTATGAATTTATTCTATGGTTGCTGTATAAAGGTATCATAATTATAACCTATGAATTTATTCTATGGTTGCTGTATAAAGGTATCATAATTATAATCTATGAATTTATTCTATGGTTGCTGTATAACGGTATCATAATTATAACCTATGAACTTATTCTATGGTTCCTGTATAAAGGATATCATAATTATAACCTATGAGTTTATTCTATGGTTCCTGTATAAAGGCATCATAATTATAACCTATGATTTTTTCTATGGTTGCTGGTCTGGATGTTATGTAATCTGTGGGAGTAGTCATCTCCAAAAAACAAACAACACAAAACAACTTTACAGGTGGGTATTAATGGTAAAGTAGCCTTTGGTACAATGCACGCCAGTTCCATATCTCCTGTTAAGTTTATACTGATTTATTTTAGCTCGATTGTGATGAAGGTTAAAGCTTTGTGAAATGCTCTCGAATCCATTTCCTGAGTAGAACCAGAGTGTGTTTTTTTTTTTAATCCATTTCCTTGGTAGAACCAGAGTGTTTGTTTTTTTAATCCATTTCCTAGGTAGAACCAGAGTGTTGTTTTGAGAGGCATTGGATCAAGTTGGGGATCAAACCTGCAACCTCTAACGTGAGTAGCCAACATTCTATACACTGCACTAACATGTCCAGAACTAATAGAATCACCAACAGCTCTTTCAAAATTTTCTGTAGAAAGACTGCACTGAGCATACCAACAACTATTTCCCTTAATGTTTTTGAGAAACCTCCACATTGTAACTTTTCACAAATTCCCATAAAATTTGAATTTTCAAAATGTTTCCTTTACATTGATATGAATGATTGTAAGATAAGATAAACGTATTGGAGCAAATTGCTGTTCCCTACATACCTGGCCACTTAAATCATAATTGTATAATTTAAAACAAAAAGTTCTGGGCTGAAACTATAGCAAGATTCTCAACTACTTAATACTTGAACTTGCAGATACTTTTTTCTTTCTTACCTGGTTGACTTTTCGACAGGTCTCTTCAACATTGGCTTTGACTTGGGCTAGTAGCTGTCTCTGCTCTATCATCTCCTCATTGCTCTCATGACCTGTCTCTCTGGTATATACAGTTATACTGGTTGTCCATATGGCAATTAACATACACAAATATCACACACAACTAACAAACACAATTAACATACACAATTAACATACACAATTAACATACACAAATACCATACACAATTAAGATTCACAACTAATATACACAATTAACATATACAAATACCATACACAAATACCATACACAAGTTACATTCACAATTAATTGATTATCATACACAATTAACATACATTATTAACATACACAATTAACATACGCAATTACCTTACACAATTAACATATACAATTAACAGACATAACATAGGCTAGCAGCTGTCTCTGCTGTATCATCTCCTAATTGCTCTCATAACTTGTCTCTCTGGTATATACAGTTATACTGGTTGTCCATATGACAAGTAAACTACACAATTAACCTACACAATTAACACACACAATTAACAAAGTCATACACAATTAACATAAAGAACTTTGGCTAGCAGCTGTCTATGCTGCATCATCTCCTCATCGCTCTTATGACCCATCTCTGGTATATACAGTTATACTGGCTGTCCACACGCCAATTAACATTCATAATGAACATACACAATTAACATACACAATTAACAGTTCATACACAATTAACATAAAGAACATTGGCTAGCAGCTGTCTCTGCTGCATCATCTCCTCATTGCTCTCATGACCCATCTCTCTGGTATATATAGTTATACTGGCTGTCCACACGCCAATTAACATTCATAATGAACATACACAATTAACATAAACAATTGACAAACACAGTTAATATACACACAATTAACATACAGAATATGTACAAATGTAATAATATACAAACAATAATTTGAACTCATATTGCATATAATTTACATGGTTTTGCACATTCAAACAATATCGGCATGCTGGGCCAGGTGACCTACCAGCCTTGTCATTTACATATAGTGTTACAACATCTCAATGTCAGCTACGTGAAAAGTATGATGCAATGAAAAGTTTGAATGCATTCCCCTTCAGATATTCTTTGCCAAATATGAGCAAGTTTAGCTGGACATTTTTTGACAAGATGATTTTTGAAAATGCACATTATTGACCTTAGATGGTTCCTATCACGAGTAACTAGGATTCTGCTTTTTTCTCCTCTGAATATCAAAATTGATCATTCTATTCCTCATTTATTTACATGTTTTCCTATAAAACTTTAGATGCCAACACACACCAGGCCTGAATTAAATGCATATTTCACCCCAGGTATTTCACCTTGACAACAGTAACCATTTCCCATTCACTTTTTTAAACACCCCCTCCTACACTCAAAAACAACAATAGCAAATGAGACAGTTCAGATTGAAATAACATAGTAACCAAGAGTTTAGTAACCACTTTTAAACTAAGTGAACTTTTCTACAATGATAATCAACATTATTGAACGTCAAGTCAAAATCATGGTATCAAGAACACAGGTTCAATTTTGCTTGTAATAAGCTGGTAGAAAAAACAAGGCCAAATGTTTTGCTGCCAACTATTTTCATCTTTGCTGTGCCTTTGCTAATATAGAAATCCCTACATTCAGTCTTTGCTACACTCCATGAAACAGCATTCTTGTGCAGGCATCAGTTATCAAAAATAAAGGCTAAAATACTTTTGGGTATTATCAGTTTATTTTTGTGTTCGCTGAAAAGTTACTTTTATCCAGCAAATACATAAATAATAACAGCTTTCTCTTGAGTAGTTGAAAAAATCTGTTGAAACATGTACCACTGTAGGTGAATTACCGATTTGCAAGGTCACTTACCTATGGTGATACAGTATGTCTACCACAGTGCTGCCAATCTGCATAATGAGCCAGAAGTTTGGCATGCGTCTGCGTACTATGCAATTTTCACTGAATGTTGTAGCACTGTCATCTATTTCGCTCATATCTCCGTCATACGCTGCATATAAACACATAAAATATCACTGATCAATGAAATGGTGACTAGCATGCTGGCAACTACAGCAGCAGCCAATCAAATGTAGTTACATCTGTTTAGCAGTTGAGTTTAGCTATCTGCACCCAATACACAGAAATACGCAAGTATAAATTGAGTTGACACTTTTGTGCATGCCCAGATGGCTAACATTTCCACTTTTATTCGCACCTTTTGTGATAAATATGCACCTAAGATGCAAAGACACTGCCAAGGTCAAACACTGGTTGTCATGCAGTCATGTAACCATGTAAACATTATCTTTTGATACCAACAACTGTTAAATTTAGTAAGCACATAGTGAAGGAATCAAGAATTGATCTGCTGACATTCTAGAGACCTCAAACTAATTAGTTAAACCACCAAGTGAGCAAAAGACGACGCAGATGATGCTGATAATACTAACTAATTTTTATTTAAAGCAGAACAAAAACAAAACTTCAACTTACATGTACCATCTGCAAGAAAGCTCCCTCTGGATGAGATACATGATGGAGTTGGCGGCATCGTTGTTGTTCTGCTTTTGGGTGTCCCGTGGCCAGAGAGTGGAGCTGAACAATGTCGATATCTACCTAACGGTCCTATGAATGACCCTTGCTGTATTCCCTTTATTGGAGAATGAGCTTGAGATATTGCCGCAGAGTCAGGTTTAATGTGATCACAGGGTTCTTGGGAGTGAAACCCAGCAAAACTTGAACATCTTTTAAGCACTCCTTCTCCCTCATTTTCAATGTCCTCACATTCAAAGCTTTCATAAGCAACAGATTGGTTATCGAGATTGCGTTCTGGGGATGATCTGAATGGTTCACACCTTCCATCTGTTTTTGTTAATTGTATAGATATATCTGACACTACTGGTGACGGGACAGCAGATGTCACTTGACTTCCTGAATTTGAAACAACCATACCTGGACTAGAATTAGAAGCAGACGGCAAACATGTAACTGGACTTCCTGTTTTGGACGAAGAAGAAAAGGACACTGTGGGGCTGCCTGCTTTGGCACTAAACAATGACTCCCCTGGCTTGGGAAATGATGGGGAAGAAACACTGCCTTTTAATTTAATTTCATCTGATTCTATTGAGGATCTTTTTTGAGAAATTGGTGTAAAACCAATAGAAAAATTCTCTTTTGCATCTTCAGGCACACTTTCTTTCGGAGTATTACTGGAATCAATTTTTAAAGCACTTTCATTGGTACCGCCATCACTGTGTAGATTAGTTGCACCCTCCTGTATAGTTCTGCGCAGTGTTACAGCTGCATCCACAGGACTACTTTCCTCGCCTGTGTCACAACTCCTTCTCCTCTCCACTCCATTTAGACTGTCTGTACTTCCTTTTAACATTTTTAACACCAAATCTTTACTTCTGCGTCTGTTGATCAAACTCAGACTTTCTAAACCCATTGCTTCTGCAGAGTTTTTCTTTTCCACACTGAAACTAGACTCACAACTGTTTCTCTGTTGCTCATGAGCTATATCTGCCTGACTATCACATTTTACTGTCAAAGGACTTGATCTGCCAATACACTCTGCAGCAATGTCAAAACCTTTTTCTTTTTGGTTTAAACCCAATGAAGACAAACTCTTTATTGGTTTGCCATCTGCATCCTCCAGAACATCGGATTTGTAACCTGGAGACCATTGTTTATCTTTTGGAGCCTGAGTAAAGAAAGATTTTTCACTTCCCTGGCTCAACTCGTCTAGGGCTGAGCTCAGATCAACAGCATTAATGAAGTTGTACCCAATCATCCTTTTCATGGCCAAGTAGTACCACTTCTCTTCTTTGATAAGTTGATAACTTTGCAGATTCATTTTTTGGAATTCCTGTAGAAAATTTATAACATGGTGATGTGTGTAATCTTACTTAAAAGTTCTATCAAGTATTTGGAAAAATAAAATATTTTGCCACTGTGGATCTGTCAGAAATATTCGGTGTAGATATTCAGATGCAAATACGTACTAAGAAGTGTTGAACTAGATCAAGTAGTTCTTGATAAATCATAGATGAAATATTACCAAAGGCCAATAAAATATTTTACTACATCCAAAGTACTAATCAATAGTAATCATTATAATTTTTATCATATTAGGAGTCAAAAACAAAAGTTATCCCTCGGAACGGAATTCTCTGTCCGGACCTCAGATCCATGTAAGATACTTATATTGAAATACATGTCAATTTACACCATATTATTGAGACCACTGATAAACAGGGCGACAAAAACATACATGAATAGAATATTGGCCGCTCATTCTGGAGGTCCTAGATTTGAACCCATAATCAATCTAATGGCTTCTTGAAAATAACAATAACTATTCTTCCCGAGAATTTGATGCAAAAGCTACTCATAAAGCTCTCTAAGCTTACTTTGTAATCAAGCTCAAATAATTTTGTATAAAAACATAAAATAAAAACATAATTATGCAAACCTCCATAAATTTTTCTTTGCTTTGCTCGACTCCAAATACAAACTGCAGCGGCACGCTTTCTACACTAACATTCGCCTTGCCTATTTCATGACTAGTGTGGATATGTTTGGTGACGTAACTGAGTGCGTCACTCTTGATGGGAGGAATTCTGCGCAGATTGGACACAATCTCATCTCTCAGAAGTAACTCAATCTGGTCCACACAGACGACACATACAACATTGGTTTTATCATTTTATCATCATGGTATGCAGATATAATAAGAGTTGACAAAATCAAGGACTTGTATAGAAAGATAGGAAAATTGCATCTCCTGACTTAATGTTGATAAAACAGCACACAAAGGATTCATTATTTGGCAAATTAATTATTCATAACTCACAGGTAACTGATGTCATGACATCAACTGTCAGTTGTATGTGATCTAAGATGTATAAACATGTTTCGATCGTGCAAAATGATCTTGAACTAAAGATATTGAGGTTTGAAATTTGTCATTATTTTAGCTGCAGTATACAAATTTTGTAATCAGATTAACTTCAACAATTTTAAACACAAATTGTTTTGATAAGAATTTCATTCTGCAATGTAAGAATTTTATTTGTGTTCCTGAGGAGAATAAAAGTTAAGATAATTGAAAACGAGACATTGCAAGATTTTGCATTAATACGCGAGCATTCACAAACTCTCAATCAGTTGCATTTCTTTCTATATCAAATTCCTTGACAAAATTATCTTTAATTTAAAATACTCTGTATTAAACAGACAATTATGAATATGAATCAAAGACGTGAAAATGCCTGAGGGAAGGCTCGCTGCTTGTGTTAATTCGAAAATGTAGGTTCGAAAAATTGGAAAACTTAGGTAGATTTCTAATACGTTAAGTAAGAAGGCAATTCATTAGGATTTAGAAAAGAATGTGGTGTGTTTGATATTTCTTTTGTGGATCTGTATAAATAATCTCCTGCATACAATACAGAGTCCATATCACTACTTTTCCAACAGAAGCTATCAAACTGTTTTAAAAATGCATTTGCAAAAAATGCTAAACAACATGGTCTTCCCTGTGAAAATTAACATATTTGATGATCCTGGTGAAAATATCCATTTACAGGAAATTTTGTAAACTGGTAACGTGGTGGTCCAGGATTCCTTTCCACATCTCCACATAAAATTATCAACATGAACAACCTATATGAAAGCTTGACAAACAAACCATTACATTCTGATGTTTGACTTTTTGATAGAGTATTGATCGACACATGCTTCCCAGAAAAACTACCAATTTTACATCTCCACTGCTCAATATCTATCCCCATTATTTCATCATAAAAAGAATATACTGCTTTAAAGTGCCTTTTAATAATGTGCAAACAACCACCAACAATGAATGAATTATTGTTTATTTAAAAAATAGTTAAATTCTTAAAAAAACACAAATATATAATTCAAATGGGTCATCTGAACTCTTAATTTGTCCAACTCCTCAAGCGAGAATTTCAACGATTCAGCTCCAGATATATAATAAAAACTATTATGTTTTAACTTCAACCCCAGATTTTATTTTTCCATGAGTCATCTCCAGTCTGGCAATCATATATTTTGTGCTGCAACTCTAGTCAAATTCAATATCTCCAGTTCAATAGTTATGATTTATGAATAAAGAAACGCATTCAGCACAAAATGTTCCCGATTGTCTGAGAATATACGACACATATCCATAACTCTTTGTCCAGAACAAAATAAACATTACCTACTTATAGATTTACGTGTATATTAACTTTAGTTATGTTCGATTCTTATAAAGCTTTCAATCAACAATATCAGTAATTAATTAATAGTATTATAAACGGTTTTGTTAGACCTAGATTTAATCAATCTAAAAAAAATACAACACAGAAACACGACAAACATAATGATCGGATGACAGATGTTCACCTGTTCATCAACATCAAAACACTGCTTGCATAAGATGACAGATTGGCACATTTTTTTATCAACAACAAAAAAAGCCCCGAACCTAATTTCTTTATTTTACTATCAAAATTAACAGAGGACAATCCGTAGCGAATAAAAATACACTAACAATCACTATTTTCTCAAAATGCCGAGTTATTATATCGAAAACATGTCAATATTTCACCCTGTTAATGATTACACCTGATTAGAGATTATAGCCCCCCCCCCTCTTCCACCCATCCTCCCCCACAAGATGACATCACTATGCATAGAAGTAAATGCATAAAACAATTTTTTTATGAATGAAAATTACTGCGTTTTTTAGTGCACGGCGAGATCAGTGTATTCTTCTGCATTTCCATGAAAATTGTATGCTTCCCATATTGTATCTTTGAATTTTTGTACATAAAAAATCCGCAATAAACAAAAAACTTTGAATCTTTTGTTGTATAATACGTCCTCTGCTTGCAAATGTGTTTTGAAACTTGTGAACTACTTTATCGGTGGGATGAATATGGCGGTTCCTGTCATATGTATCTTGTATAACCGATTGCTAAAGCTGCACAACAGCTATGGAAGTCAGAGCTCGATTGCCTTCCAAAAATTACTTCAACATAATATTAAATAAGAGTATGAAACTGAGTAAAATCATTGTTTTCAGACTGTACCAATCTATCTATTTTTGATAAATTTCATGCAAACTAAATTAATTGTAACCAAAAATTATATTCATGTTTCTATTTTATGAGTCGAATGTTGACAGCGGAAACTATTATACTACACCAAAAAACCAATATCATGTTTCCTCTAACTTAACCACATCTTGTAGTAATTTGCAGAGAAGATTTTAAGTTAGTAAATAAACTAACAACTCCCAAAATAATTACTAACAAGATTAACTGGAAACTGTAAAGTATCTTACAAAAACTGATTGGAAACTAGAATATATCTATTTATGGAAACAGAAGAAACTAGAATATATCTATTTATGGAAACAGTGACCTCGACATTTGTCATAACCATGAATGTTGTCTGTTTCTTATAGCGAGTCTGACAGTGAGGTGAAATATTGTCACGGTTGAGCAATAAAACATAATTAATGATGAAAAAATTCTATAGAATGTACTGATGACCAAACAGATAGAGAGAACTAACAGTATTTATCAACTCATTGCAAAAATGATATAATGCTTGGCAAAGCCTTGCATTATATATTTTTGCCAACTCATTTAATAAATTCAATAATAAACAAGCACTCATGTAAGATCCTCTATCTACTGTTACTTGACTGTTGGACCTTTGGTTGTTTGTACTAGCAATAAAATGTATTAATGAACAAATCAAAATGTCTTCAACAAGTTTGATGTAAAATCTGTAGATCTGTATATATAAAGTTTCTTGTTCAAAGATAGGTATGATGATAATACAAATATTCTGTTAACACTGTAAATATCAGTACAAATAAATAATAAATAAATGTAATGGCATATCCAGTTTTATTGGTGGAGAACATTAACCTCAGAATAAATCTGAGTAGAGCCACCATCCTTCTGCAAGTCGCTGGCCCCTGACTTTCTCATATAAATGTACTATGATGAAATATTAATAATTATAAAAACATCTTGTATAAAAAATGAATATGTAATATCCAAAAACATCCTTGTACAGTGGATGAAATAAAACATAAATATTTGCAGATATTACCTCTTCCATACATTTGGTAACCGCATCCTGCTGCATCTGTGGCAGATGTACTATAGGGTCTCTCAGGTGTTTCACATCACTAAAAGTAATTATTAAAATTAATCATCAACATGGAGTGTAGATCAATCACTAATGTCTTACTCTTAAACACAAACAACTTTGTGGAATTTCTTAACCAGTTATTTATATAAAGATCTAATATTAATGAATTTGAGGGTTGTAGCAAGTAGAATCTGGTTATGTAGATATCTGTAGGAAAAGGAAAAAAATCAACACAGCCTAAAAAAAAAATAATACCATCTACGGACTTGCTCTGAGATTTCCATCTTTTTAAAATGTAATCAATTAATCATCAACTTTTGTTTGTTGTGCATTTTTGTTTGTATTTAGTTAATTCTAAATGAGTCCATTTTTTTATATGTACATGCCTTACATGCATTCGTGCCATGTGAAACATATCAACCTTATATTTTACGTCCTTTATATCAAACATTCATCTCAAGTTTGTTTGATAGAGCTGTTTACATAGTTACCATTAATTATACGTCTTCTAATTGGTTCCAACGTCATAGTGCGACTATTTTATCTCTGCCCAAGAGTGAGATAAAAATTTCTTCCACACTGGATAAGGATATCTGCATTTTTACCTGGGTTAAATATTTCTCGTGCTGAGACGTAATGCCATTCATAAAATCCTCATGCTATGACAAATTCATCATGCTATGATGCAACGCCATTCATAAAATCCTCGTGCTTTGACGTATTTATTCATAAATACTATAGTAGTGTTGCACTACTATAAAAAATAAACTAGAAAAAAATCACACAGAGTTGCATACAAGGAAAGTATCTTTCATGGGCTTTTCCAGTGCAGATTGAAAATTCAATTTTTGAAATTCTCCTATGCAATAGAAACATCACGGCGGGGTCATTTTTAATCCTAAGGACACCATTTGAACAAAAATAACAAACCTATAGTTGGTCATCATTACTACATAAACATTTTGAAAATCTGTTGGGCCGTTCATGAAAAGAAGAGTTTTTAAATTTTGGACTATTTTTAGTAACGGTGGCCATCTTGAAATTTAGATAGAAAAAAAAACAAACTTCTGTATAGTCTCCTATGCAATAGAAACATCCATCTATGTTAAATTCCAAGTCCCCTTAAAGGGCCCCTATATGTTTTAGCCCCTAAATTCTTATCTGCAATCAAACCCCTACACATAGGGCTGATTTATATCAAATATGTACAAATCTTAAGACAGAGGAACCAAGTCATTTTTACAAATCTGAACCTCCTTCACCTAACAATGCTTTTGTAAAGATATATGCAAAATCATTTCCATTTAAAAAAAATAAAAAATTAAAAATATCATATTGTCATGTGTCCCCTAATTGAACCCTCGGGATGGGGTTATTTTTAACTCTAGGGACACCATTTGAAAAATCTAACAAAACTATAGTTGGTCATCATTACTACATAAACATTTTGAAAATCTGTTCGGCCATTCATGCGAAGAAGATTTTTTAAGTTTTGGACTATTTTTAGCAACGGCGGCCATCTTGAATTTCAGATCGAAAAAAAACCCCAAAATCTTCTGTATAGTCTCCTATGCAATAGAAATACCATGTGAAATTTAAGTTCAAATGGCCCAGTGGTTTCATAAAAAGTGCTGCTAACAGATGACGGACAACAGAAGACGGACGCCGGACAAGGTGCCATCGCATAAGCACTTCTGGCCTTTGGCTAGTAGAGCAAAAAATTGAATCATGATGCTACTTACATGGAACTTAACCTGTCGCCAGCATCTGAACTTGAGTTGGAATAGCCACCCAAGCTTGAGTTGGAAAGCATCCGTATGTAAGACTGTCTCCGTGGCGATGATGTCTCAAGGTCGCTTGGTAAAGTCAAACAGTTCAGGTCAAAGGTAATCTTGAGGTCACCTAAATCAACCTCAGATAAATTTTCAATCACAGTTGAAAGTTCACCTGAAATTTCAAGTTTCAATTGAAAGCATTTAGTTATATTTCATCTGAATGACTTAGTTGTGAATAAAGAAATTCTAGTCATGGGTAAAAAAAGACAAATAACAAGGATTTTAAACACATTCATATCACATCCAAAATTGTGTTAACCTTGTGTATTAGACATCTCTGTGTCAATATACCAGGGGTGATGAGTTTGAATCCTCGCCCAGCCCCAGCTCCATGATGAGACTAATATTTACTCTATGTATTAGGCCAGCAATAAATAATAAAAATAAAACAAATATTTGTTAACTGTCCCAAGAGATAAATACAGTATAGATTCGTCACAATACAAAAGAAAACATAAAAAACTATGTTAAATTAATCACACTGCAATTAGGTAAGTACAGTACCAGTAAAACAAAAAAACATGCATGTTGTGCTGTTGTTTTTTAATCCATTGAAACAAACAATAACTGTTGTTTTTTTTTTAATCATATAAATATAAAGAAACAACTAATCAATAAATTGTGTTGATATTTCTCTAAACACTTTGCAAAACTGCAAGCCCTGATGTAGCGTGCCTGCGTGCTTTGAAGTACGCCGGGTACATTTTTTATACACGCTGACGCGAAAGTGATAACGTCAGAATTACCTTTGTTTGAGAATTAAATAAAGGGGTGCTATAGTAAACTGGAATCAACTCAAAACAAACGAGAAGAAAGATAATAGTTAAAAGTAATTGTTAGTTTGAAACTAGGTGTCGTTTAAAAATGATTGTTTTTCAACCAAAGAACAGTCGTCTCTTTGACAGTCACTCCATCACGCTTCGTCATCACTAACATATTTTTGTTAAAAAATTAATAAATTATCCACCGATATATATCCCATACTAAAAGATCAATCAATTTTCGAAAACACAATTGCTTTGCGTCCTTTGAAATTAAATACACATGGCAAGTGCGTCATGTCAATTTCATCAGATAAATACATTACGGTCACGTAATCATGAAATGTCCACTCAAAGCCAGACTGGTTTACACTAAAGTTAACATTACGGTATTGAGAAAGTATTTAACAAATAAATGTGAACCAGTCCATGTTTTTATTTCACAACTGAATATGTCTTTAACGCCGACACAATTTATTTTTGACCAATGTGCCAATGTGCGATGTCGTCACTAACAGTTTCTTGTGTCATTTTACATAGCATTCAATTTCACTAAGTGGAAAGGACGATGTAACAAGGCATGAACGCTTTTTTAATTGTCAATCATATTACAGTAAGCGACTTAATATCGGTGTTTAAATAAATAGATCAGTTAACTGGGGAGTTGTGTAAGCAGGCCATGCATCACCTGATTGTTTTATCACACGTTTACAAGCATAGCAACGGTGCCCTAGGCATTGCTTTTCATGGATAATTCGGGATTTAAACTTATAACAAAGAAATAAATTAAAGTTACAGGTATGGCAATTTATAGACTTTAAATAACAAAGAGAGCAATCATTAGTTTACATAATCTTGTAAAATATACACGGGAAATTATCGGAAATAGAAAATTACAATGTACAATGTTTTTCATGGATATAATAAAATTAAAACATATAAAATATGCAAAATTATCAGAGAAAGGAAATAACAATGTACAAAATAAAAATTTATACGTGTCCCAAAACTTTTGAGCAAAAAATTATCAGATTTTTTAAAAAATTGTAACATGTCCCAGTTTTTATTATCAAAAAAATAAGAGTGTCCCAATACATCGGATGTACAAATACATCTGGTAAATATGGTAATAAATGATGTTGCATCTCAATGTGTTACTTCTCTCACTGTTGATTTGAGCAAGATAGTTATCAGTTACTTGCAGAGATTGGGTGTTTTCAAGTACTAGTTAACCTTCAGGGATCCAAGGCAAGAGTTGTTAGGTTTACTGATCATCTGCTAGCTAAATAATGCTAAATATTCAAACAAACAAATAGAGTAAAATAACTTTTTGTGATGATATTCAAACCATTTTTTCCCATAAGTTAAATATGGTGTGGTATTTTATTCCTCTACCAGTTTTAATTTCTTTTAAATATTTAGATGAAATTTTATTTCATTTAGATGCAGTGCATACAGGAATATAACACAGACGACTGTCTACTCCAGAACACTTACTCAAACAAGCAGCAATATTCTTCAAGGAAATACTGTACTGTTGCAGACGACTTTTCACGGTGCACGTAAAGTTGATAAACAGTGGTGATTGGTCACTCTTGTCATCCAAGGTGAAGTCAATGTCAAGGTCAGCATCATCTTCCATTGATTCCTCTGAGTCACACATGGATATTGTGGACTGGTGTGATGGTGGTATCGGAAGAGGTAAACTGTCTGTTACCATGGTTACATCAGCTTCAGGTAAATCTGTTGCAGTATTGGCCATTCCTGGGGACAGAATTACAGGTGTTTTAACTATGTTAACAAGTTCAAAAAGTAAAATTTTTTATCAAAGCTTGTCCAAATATGAGGCCCAAGAGGGCCTGAGGATGCTCTACTGACTCATACTGAAATTCTCCTATGCAATAGAAAAATTGGGGCAGGGTCATTTTTAACCCTAAGGACAGCATTTGAACAAATCTAACAAAACTATAGTTGGTCATCATTACTACATAAACATTCTGAAAATCTGTTGAGCTGCTATGAAAAGATTTTTTAAGTTTTGGACTATTTTTAGTAACGGTGGCCATCTTGAATTTCAGATCGAAAAAAAAAAAAAAAATTCTGTATAGTCTCCTATGCAATAGAAACATCCATGTGATATTTCAGTTCAAACCCCTACACATAACGATAATTTATGCCACAATGAACAAATCTGACATACTGGTTCTTAAGAAAACGATTTTAGTAATTCCAAATTTTTACCCTTTTGGGACCCCTCCTGACCCCTTTAGACAGTGGAACCCAGTCATTTTTAAAATCTGAACCTCCTTCACCAAACAATGCTTCTGTGAAGATATAGGCAAAGTCATTTCCATTTTAAAAAAAAAAAAATATATATATATATTATACTGACATGTGTCCCCTAATTGAACCCTCAGGTCGGGGTCATTTTTAACCCTAGGGACACCATTTGAACAAATCTAACAAAATACAGTTCGTCATCATTACTACATAAACATTTTGAAAATCTGTTTGGCCATTTATTAGAAAAAGATTTTTTAAGTTTTAGAATATTTTTAGCAATGGCGGCCATCTTGGATTTCAGATAAAAAAAACAACATCTGTATAGTCTCCGATGCAATAGAAACATCCATGTGAAGTTTCAGTTTAATTGGCCTAGTGGTTTCAGAGAAAGTGCTGCTAATGGATGACAGACAACAGACGCCGGACAACACACAATAGCATAAGCCCTTCTGGCCTTTGGCCAGTAGAGCTAAAAATGTGCTAAGTGCTATATGAAGTAAGAAGGCACTTTTTTACCACTAATGGAATGATACAGCGAGTGGATCTTATACTCCTGCATATAGCATGTGTACATTATACTCCAACAAATCCATTTAGCATGTGTATATTATACTCAAACAACTCCATATATTAAGTGTAATACTCGAACTACATCATATAGCAAGTGGAGGTAATATTCAGACTATACCATATATCAAGCAGGTGTAATACTTAAACTATATCATATAGCAAGTTAGTGTAATACTTGAACTATATCATATAGAAAGTTGGTGTAATACTCGAACTATATCATATAGAAATTTAGTGTAATACTCAAACTATATTATATATAAAGTTGGTGTTATATTTGTACTATATCATATAACTATATCATATAGAAAGTTGGTGTGATACTTGAACTATATCATATAGAAAGTTGGTGTTATACTTGAACTATATCATATAACTATATCATATAGCAAGCTGGTATAATAATTTTTAACCCTAGGGACACCATTTGAACAAATCTTAACAAAACTATAGCTGGTCATCATTACTACATAAACATTTTGAAAATCTGTTGGGCCATTCATGAGAAGAAGATTTTTTATGCTTTGGATTATTTTTAGTAATGGTAGCCATCTTGAATTTCAGATAAAAAATCTTCTGTTAGTCTCCGATGCAATAGAAACATCCATGTGAAGTTTCAGATTAATTGGCCTAGTGGTTTCAGAGAAAGTGCTGCTAACTGATGACAGACGACTGACGACGGACAACACGCTATCGCATAAGCACTTCTGGCCTTTGGCAAGTAGAGCTAAAAATAGCTAAACAAAATGTACGTTAAAAGTAGCTATATAGCTGTGTATACTTAACTTAAACATGCATAAAAGCTAGCAGTATTGGCATCTGCATAAACATAAAAATTGTACCTGAGTTTATCAAGCTTTTTGCTCAACTCCTTATAAATGCCGCATTTACGCAGCTATTTTATGTAGGTTTGATGAAGATTTTTGTTATCATTTTATTAAGAGATATTTAGATAAAAAATTTATATATTTTTTATGTTGATTGTTAATATTAATCTTTTTTTTTAACTTGGATTATTGATAAGTTACTACAACTTATACAACTCATGCTCCAAGTCTTTCGGGTAGAACCAACTAAACCCACGACCCTCTGAACCTGGGAACTATGGCCAACCCCTGGACCACCCACTCCACAATAGCTGCAAGGAACACATTACTTGCGGTTAATTATAACTTTCATAATTATTTAAGTCTTATGCTTAAAATCAGTCACAAAAATAATATTACGAAGTTAGCATACATGGCTATATAATCATAGTCACAACACACGCAAAACATTTACACTTAAAATCTGTCACTAAGAAAACATTATGTACTTGTACCCAAAAACAGTTAACTTGTGGTTAACAGTTATAGACAGTAGGTGCCTCATATTACAGTCACAAAAAACTGTAGATGTGTTGGTTGTTTTATCCAGATGCTGTGGTAGGTGAATGACACTCTAGACTCCTCTTTGACCCAACACAACATATATGGAAAGTACTACCTATGCTTGTTGTTAAGTTAAACATTTTTGTCTATTTTTACCTGTGCCAGCATCAGAGGCAGTTGTTTCCCTGTCATCAGACAGCTCTTCGTTCTGCAAAAAACATCAATATCCTTATGGATAAAAGAGCCAAAATGAGTCTAAGTAGCTCAATAGATTCATTTGGCTCTTTAATTTAATTACATGAAATCCCTGCTTATGTGGATATTGATGACATACATGGACAATTTTGGTTGGCTGTTTTTTTCTAAGACTAATTTTTTAAAATACTCACTTTTAAGTCTTTTTTTGGAACCTCCTACCCCTTTGTGAAAATTGAAATGTTTTTCAACCATTCAAACAATTACTAACCCCAGACACTTATATACCCATTGATTTCTGTGGAATAATGTGTTGGCAGAATAGAGCAATCCAATAAGCCTTAAGTTGTCAGCCAGTAAGGGACTAAATTACTGTAAATGAATTAAAACTGATGTAATCAAATTAAAATATTTAAAATTAGGTCTTCACCAGAAAACATTAATTATGATTAAGCCATTTCTAGATATTATCAGTAATTTTCTGGCAGCCATCTTGTAAGCAACTGGACAAAACATATCCGTTTACCATTGGTGTTTCTGGACAATAGAAGTAGAAGTCCGGGCTAGATGAAACTGGTCTGAACCACTTTTGGACACAGTCAAGCACCTTGTTCTTGATCAGACCATGGAGATTTTTAATAGGTTCACATGGAATGTCAAGGTGAAGAGATTCCAGGTCAAAGGTTGTGGTGACTTTGGGTATCTCCAGTACACTGGGTATGTGTTTGTTCAGCGAAGGTGTGTCACTTAAATAAAAGAAATTAATTAATAGAGCGAAAGATTGTTAAGGAAGTTCGAAGTTTGGTTAACTTGTGCCATAAAAATATGATTGGCTTGGATATCAAGTCTTGTATGCATATTGTGATAATTCTGTTTATACAACTACTAAATATACAAAATATCTTTATGACTGAAAAAAGCAATGATCATACAGTCAAATACAAAATTATAGTCTTTTTCAAGTCTTTGAAATATCTTAAAGTAATTCTGGTATTCGTTGTATGTTATGAACATTGTAGAAGACATTGTGGAAGACGTTGTAGACATTGTAGAAGACGTTGTAGACATTGTAGAAGACATTGTAGAAGACGTTGTAGACATTGTAGAAGACATTATATACCTTTGCTGTATAATTCATACAAACAAAAGTTGCTTTATAATTTGTATAACATTGTCTAAATTACCTCTCTGATTTATTATTCAGTCAAATGTAATGGATAGACAGACAAAATAAATCTATCAAACCCCTACTATTATGTAGTAAAGGGTAATAATACTGCATGGATTAGACTTGTACAACTGATTGCACAAATAATAATGGTTTTAACCATGTACTGAGAAGCAGAGCATAACTGAATATTGAACTGACAGAAATGATGAAGAACAGAAATGATGAGAGGGGCGCTAGTGTAGTGGATAGAGTGATGGCTGCCCATGCCAGAGGTTGTTAGTTCTAACCCCAGCTCAACCTGATGCTGCCTCAAAGACAACACTAAATACCGTTTCTTTCAAGGAAGCAAACTTGAGACTGGTTTAAAAATTGAGCTAAAATAAATTAATATAAAAAACGATATGATAAAGGGGTTAAACAATAAATTGAAAATCTTACACGAGTGTTCATTTATTATTGGCCAAACTATATCAAGCAAGGCTCTGTGCAGAGCAATATATCGCTTTTCCCAACTCTCTTAATAAATTTATCAAATATGCGATGAGCACAATTGTTCGATTCTTTTTATCACATAACTCAGGAAATGGTACAATGGTTATTTATTTAACAGATCACGTCTACAAGTAACGAGAATAAAATCGACTTTATAGGTTTCTGTCAGTTACCATACAACATTTCATCTTAACAAAAACACACTTTACCAGACAAATCAACATCATTTATGTATTTCGGCAAGTCTGAAAGAATTGCCGCATTTTATTATATAAGTGCCGAGTCATTCAGAAAACATCTAGTGATATTACACTAGGTTAATATCAAAAATATGTCATGGGTTTATTACACTACTACATTGTAAACTACGTAATGTTACCCCAAAAAAAAAAATATATATATATATACATACATTTCTATGTCATCAAGGATATCCATAAACCTAACAGATGGTCGTTTCACTTCCTCTAAACCATTCTCAATCACATTCTGGTCTGCCAGTTGCTCCTCATCATTTTTTACCTCATTCACAAGTTGCTGGAAGTGACCACAGGATGCATGCAAGAATGTGGTAATGTTCGTCTCCAATGGCAATGACTCCTCACAAATGTTATTTATAGCTGCATCTACATCCTGGCACTCTATTATGTGACCTTTTTGGAGACTTTGGAACACACCTATAACCATAAATATTTTAATCAAAACAAACTACTAGTATACAAGATCTAATGTTTTCAAAGCAAAAACAATATCTCTGGTAGCCATCTTGTTTAACAATCAGGTACAAAACCAACAACTTTGGAAGATTTGGTCGAGTCATGGCTGCCCTTTGAATGACGAAAGTCAGAAATATATGTCTTAAAGAGCAATACCTTAGATACAAGTTGTATTAAATTGAGTCAGTGGTTCCAGACAAATTTTTTTTATGTTTTTCCTATATAAGAGTTTACAAGAATTGGACAAGTCCCAGTCACCCTCTTGTTTGATGCTTGGACAAAAAGTCAGTTATTTTGACAGAGGGTCACTATTAATTGTAACAACAATTCAGTAAAACTTGAATGAAAATGGCTTAGTGGTTTCAGAGATATCTTTTTAAAACTTAAAAAAAAAAAAAAAAAAAAATGGGCGGGAACCTGGTGATGATCTTGGATGACTGAAAGCACCCACCCAATGTATAATGGGCCCAAATTTTATGAAAACTATAATTGTTGACAGTCAGATGGACAGAAGACTGATGAACAAAAATATGATCAGAAACAGTGACAGTGACTGGATTTATTTCAAATTCTAAGCTTTCTATCTATACAGAAAATGTCATCAAAGTTAATCAGGCTTAACCATTTCCTACCCCCACTGGACCACATGAAAAATAGCATAAACTAGAGCTATCACTGAAGGTGATGAATACCCCCGAACGCCGCCATGACAGAAAATGGTTTACCATTGTATGAAGTTTTATTAAATTATATCCAATAGTTTTAAAGTTATGCTCCAGACAAGGGAAATATATCAAAGGGCAATAACTCTGTAATTAGCAAGAACAGAGTTATGTTTCTTGTACACTGCACTTCCTCTCATTATATTCTACCATTGTATGAAGCTTGATGAAATTCCATCCGGTACTTTTCAAGTTATGCTCCGGACAAGGGAAATATATCAAAGGGCAATAACTCTGTAATTAGCAAGAATAGAGTTATGTTACCTGTACACTGCACTTCCTCTCATTATATTCTACCATTGTATGAAGTTTGATGAAATTCCATCCAGTACTTTAAAAGTAATGCTCTGGACAAGGGAAATATATCAAAGGGCAATAACTCTGTAATTAGCAAGAATAGAGTTATGTTTCTTGTACACTGCACTTCCTCTCATTATATTCTACCATTGTATGAAGCTTGATGAAATTCCATCCGGTACTTTTCAAGTTATGCTCCGGACAAGAAAAATTATCAAAGGGAAATAACTCTGTAATTAGCAAGAATAGAGTTATGTTTCTTGCATACTTCGTTTGTCGGGGGTATAATAATGATTTCATGTGCAGTGTTAGAATTTAATCCCATGCAAAGTATTTTGATAAACAACTTTGTGTAACATTTAGAAAAAAAATAAGGGACGTAAAATTTATGTAAAATTAAACGTAACGGAACCAAATCTCAATCCCATACAAGGTCCATTGACATACAACCTTGAGTACAAATTTTAAAAGAATAAGGCAATGAATATTTGAGTTGTTGAGCAGATGCCAATTAAAATGTGATTTTATGCTAAATAAAGGAGCAGAACTCATTTAAACACAGAGATTAGCAAGCTTGAAATACAATTTAATGTAAAATATTGTGATACCCAACCTTTGTAGTCATTTAAGAAAAAAAGAATCATGCACTATTTCGTTATTGAACGTATGTCGACAAAAAATTGATTATTGAGCAGATCTTCATTAAATTTTTAATTTGGAAAAAATTGGTAAAATTGGAGATGTGTAGTTGAATTTCAATCCCAACAAAGGTTTTGTAGTTGTCTAAAATGACTAGGGCAATGTTAGTTTAGATTACTGAGTCAACATTACATGTGGGACCCCAATGAGGATGATATCAAAAGTTCACTGATTTATAGAATAGTCAAACTAACAAGAATTTTGCGGAATGATATGTCTTGCCATGTCCGCTTTCACCGTTAATACACACATGGGAGAGCAAAAAATTAAAATATTATATTCATGCAAGAGTTATCTAACTTGATTAATGTAGTAGGCTTAATAACTAAGAAATATTGTTTGAAGTATTGTGTGAAGTTTTGATCAAATGCATTAAGTGTTTTTTTTTAAATATGAACTTGATATGATAGTTGCACACAAAACTTTAACCAGTATTTCTAAGTTTAACATATTTATAAAAAAAAAAATAAATAAATAAAAAAATAAAAAAAGAATTTTTTTTTTTTTTAAAATAAATAAAAAAAAGAAAAGTACTTAGCATCTGCATTATATAATGCAGGATAATTCCAATCTCATTATCATATACATGTATATGTATTTAAAGCATTTTCATTGGACAATGTCAATTTTTTAAAGACTTTTATTTTTCAATAAAACCCTGGAACCGGCCGGACTACTTTTATGTTTCTCCCATGAACAAAGAAGCATCAACATTTTGTTGGTCGGTTTAACAATATACAAACTTAAATGACGTTCACAATGGTTCCATGCGTTTTTTAATAATAAAACACAACGAAAACAAATGTTAGATCTGGTCCAAGCTGTTTTCTTCGGGTTATTGTTTTATAGATTTCTTTGGTTCAGCGATTTAACCAGGCGTCACAATCAGACCATAAATTGTTTTGAGAAACAATGAAGTAGGTCATAAAATGTTCAGATTTGAGATGTATATAGTGTACCATTGAACACAACCCTGGTTAACCGAACGTGAATGCTAGTCATTGACAAAAATTTCCACAGGAAAAATAAATTAAAAAAATGTTCATGTAGATCTAGTTGAAGTTCAGAAGAAGACGATCATGAGACTATGAAAATACACAAACCTTGTACGTAAAAGTTGTTTAAAACGTTCCAAATTCGGATTCTTCATCAATGAGCGTGAATTTATATGACCTTCATAAATATTGACACATTTTTTAAAAACAAGCGTTTAGACAAAAACCAACGTCAGCGTCTACATATATATACACACACTGCGTGGGTATTTCCTGGAATTACTGATTTTTTATTTGTCTAAATCGAGAGATAAAAGGCGGGTGTTTAATTTTTTCACTGCAATATATTTCGTCATTTTACCATAAACCAACTAATGTTACAGAGTTCATCTGATAATGGAAACAATAGTCGTTACGATAATATTATATATTTGATCTCGAGAATTTAATGTCAACCAGGACAGAGGTGATGTAGTCTTACGCGTTTACTTTGTAACATATGGTTTTTATTGTTTTGTTTTTTTATTCACTTGAGGAGTCTCAATTTAGATATAATGATCAGGATTGGAATTATATGGATTAAATTATTTTTTTCTGGTTTTTATGCATGTGTAAAGAATGTCGAATCACGCACAAATCTGAGATAAAGTCCTATAGTGTTAGTTGTAACTATCATCCAAGTATGAGTGTCCTAGCACTAGTACTTATTGAGAAATAGTGTAAAAATGAAAACTTAACGTTGGAGGTAAATGCAAAATTCAGCATCAAACAATGTCAATGGACCATGAAATGTAGGTCACACTCAGCATCTGCAGTATATAATGTGATGCAGGGTGTTAGTTGCAACTATGATCCAAGTATGAGTGTCCTAGCATTTGTACTTGTTGAGAAACAGTGTAAAAACGAAAACTTAATGTTGGAGGTAAATGCAAAATTCAGCATCAAACAATGTCAATGGACCATGAAATGTAGGTCACACTCAGCATCTGCAGTATATAATGTGATGCAGAGTGTTAGTTGTAACTATGATCCAAGTATGAGTGTCCTAGCACTTAATTGTACTTGTTGAGAAATAGTGTAAAAACGAAAACTTAACGTTTGAGGTAAATGCAAAATTCAGCATCAAACAATGTCAATGGACCATGAAATGTAGGTCACACTCAGCATCTGCTGTATATAATGTGATGCAGGGTGTTAGTTGTAACTATGATCCAAGTATGAGTGTCCTCGTTCTTATAAAACAAAAACTTAACATTGGAGCTAAATATAAATGTTTGACGCCGTCGCTGCCACCGCCACTGATGGAAAAGCAACACCTTAATCTCGTCTTTCCTTCATCGCAGCGAGACAAAAACTAATACAAAATTAAATTAAATGATCTATTCTGCAGCCCTCTGTGTTCTCATTACTCAATGATTTGTTTCTAGCCATTACCTTTTACGTAACAATGATAGTGCATTTCAGATAGAGAGGCACAATGTTGCCACAAGTTCTCTCCTCCTTCATTTGACCCCTCAGTTGACCTCCGCTCCTGTGATCGCCAGCTGTACCGATAAGAACTGTCTTCTTCATCCTTTTTATTAAAAATAAATTACAGTATTTTTAATCTAGATAAAAGAAATTTTTTTTTGAGCTACCGTAATGTTGCTCGTTTATTACCCTGTAATGGGGCTGCAAGAATTGGGTCCATCCCGCTGTAAACCGCACTATAATAGCATGCATAAAATTTTAGAAATACTTTGCAAAACATATATTGTAATATAATATTTCAATCACTAATACATTAACATGTATTTGTTGTTCGTTTTAACTTGCATTAGTGCAAAAAAAACAAAAAACATCTAGATTATATTAATTCTTTAACAAGATATCCAAATAGGCCAAAGTCACTAACCTGATCTACCCTGTCACTTCTTCTCAAATTCTGAATGGACTATACAAAACCCATGAAGAATTTATAAATGCAACTAAACTTATAGTTCAAGGCCATTTTTAACACATTACAAGTTATCAAATTTTATCAGTTGAGGAAAAACTGAGATGTAATGAATAAATCTGAGTAGCGGCACCTTCCTTCCACAATTAGCTAGCAGCTTTCTTAAAACAAATACAGATATCAATTATATCTTTTTTCCATTTTTATTAACACCATAAAATGTAGGCAGAAATGTAAACAATTTTGGCCCTGAAGTGTACTAGGTTTTATTCAGTAAAAAGTACTCACCCTGATTTCATAATTTCTTATTTCGTGGGTTTAATTATTTTGCACCGATTATGAAACCAATTCTCACAACAAAACCAGTATTAAGCATAATTATGTGGATACAGTTTTTGCTCAGGGACACAATACACAGCCATGGTGGCTTGTGAACAGTTTCTGTTACAAGTCAATTATATTAAATTGTACTAATTTGGAGGAGGTAAAGAAAAAACTGTCATTACTTTTGATAAATTGTGGACATTAAATTGTAGATTAAGTTTTCAATGGCAGGTAATTTAAACTTATTTTGAAAAAAAAATGTCATATTGTAAACATGTCTACCATGGTGATATGCATCATCTGTTGTACAACTGACCTTTATACTCTCTGCACTAAAAGCCACTCTCTTCAGCTTTGGACTGGCCAATGGTCCAGTTTCTTCAGGCGTTTCATGCATAAAATCAAATGTCATGTCCTGAAATATGTCTGAATGAGGCTGGAAACCCCAAGGATTAATGAGAGAATCCAAAACATTGTGTGTAACACAGTCATACACATATACGGGTAAGTATAAAGATGGTCTTAATGTCTTCTCATCACATCCGTTACCCTGATCATGTGATGTTTCCTCATTCCTGTCTGGCACTGCTGTCTCGTGTGAAGAACTTGCCTCATCAGTATTTCTCGTACTATGTAGAGGCTGACTTTCAGGTGTATGAGTTTTACTTTCAGCTGACTGGGAGTCTGTTGAATAACTAGATTTCACTTCATTGGCTTTACCCGAGACACTTTGTGGTGTTTGAAATTGCACTGACCCTGGGACGTCTTTTCCAGATTTTTCATTTTCTACATTCGACAGATTTTCAGCATCATTGTCATCTTCATGGGTTTTGTTCAAGAGAATCAGATCATCAAACGTGGCAGGAATGAATGTTAACATTAATGCACTTGTGTTTATGGCCTTTATGAAACATTTCCATTGTGGATACTGCTTGGAATTACTTCCCTTTTCTTCTTGTTTAGCTAAGCCTTGAGTCTTTGATGATGAATGTATGTTTGGCAGACTTCCGTGAGATGCTGACAATGACTGAGACTGGACAGACTTCACTGCTGTAAGATGAGCAGCTTGTTTGGACTGTTTAGCCTGGTCTTCTGGTACATTCTGCTTCTCTTCAGACAAAATGTTATCTAGGTCAAATGGATATGGATTACTCTCAGTAGATCTACTTCTACTTTTGATATGTTGATGGAACACATGACTCTGTTCCTGTGACAGTGTGACCTCCCGGTGATTTGAAGCATGAAGCTCTTCAAAAATAAGGGAGAAGAGGAGGTAGTTGGATTCTTTGGCACTTTTCTGGTTCTCTGGATTTTTTTCATCTGGATCTAAAAATCATTAATTTTAATTTGATAAACACAGAAAATGTTTTTCATGATTCACAATGTTTTAACACAACACACAGTATAATTCATACAAACTGATATATATTTATACATATATTGTACTTTTGAGTAGTTTATGAATGCCAATAAACAAAATCATATTTTGTGTGTGTGTGAATGTCTTTAACATCTAAATTGATTTTTCATTGTTGTTTTATCATATTTTCATATTTGTACCACCATTTTCATTGTTCTACATCATCACCATTATCATTATTTTACATTTTAAACATTACCAATACCATACATGTGAACCTTTTTGAAAAGCAATGAGGGAGATTGGCTTTGAAAAGAGGGAGACTGGATGCAAATGAGTGTGACTTTTTTTCACGCGATAAAATTAGATATTTTTGCTATTTAGGTATAAATTATAGTAATTACTTGATAATTTTAGTATATCTAACCGTAAAAGAAGTTGTTATATCATAAAAGATAGAGAAAATAAATGAATAACAAAAGCAATATAGTATCAAGTTAATTTTATTAAAAATTCGTTTCTTGCAAAAAATATATTTTTTTCAAACCTTTTTTTTTTTTACACCTAACGTTCCCATTTTTTAATCAATCTGAAACCTTTTTAATCAAAACAACTATTCTAATACCACAAATATGTTTTCTGAATGAATATTTAAAATGAAATGAAAATGAAAGTGGTGAAAGTAGTATTCTACATGCATGTTTTCATATATATTTTGTAAGTATGTATAACATGGAGCATATAAAAAACACAAAAAAAAACAATGCATATTATACAAGCTATATAAATGGGAGTTTTTTTTATTATGTCATTACAATTATATAGAGGATCTCTACCAAAAAGATTGATTTTAACATTCTATTTTAATTATTTGTTTTTGTAAAAATCTAACTATGAAAGTGTGATTTTGACCAAATAAAATAGGGTCGGTGGGTATGAAATTATTTTTATAATTATTCAGTGCATAAATATGCAGGTATTTGCTGTATACAATATATCCACTTTGGTCCTGGTGGTTTTTTCTGTCCAATAAAAACCACAAGACCAGAAAAAAGTCCAATGTTAAAACGGGAATTAAAAAGTGGCGCATGCGTGACTCGATACCTTATACAACAAAACTGCGAACAATTTGTAATTAATAGATTCCTTGGAGATTCAACAAGAATGTCCTTATGCTATAACTTATTGTCGAAGAACATTCAATGTCTAGTTTAAAAATGATTAACTGATATTTATAACATTGAAATATAAAAAGAATAAATACTGTTACAATTTCAGAAATGACTTTGCGCAATACCTTTTCACATTTTTCCAAACAAATTGCAGTGGAGTAAAATATAAAAAATATAATACATAGGATATTGTGATTGTCGGAGATTTTGAATCCCGTCCAGGACTCACAGATTTTCTCTTTGATTCCACGAGACTCGTGCACAATGCGGGGGAGTTCGCATGTATGCAATACCTTTCATCCGATGAAGAATAAATAATATATTTCAAAAGCACTAGGATCTTTTAAAATGTTTTTAAAGAATTCAGTTTTTGGATTTAATTAATCAATCATCTCTCACATATATCTAAGTGCCAAGTCTGCATAATGGTAAACTTTGTGTACCAAAAATACAATCTAATAGCATTCACATTTTACAGAGCTTATAAATTATTTTCTTTTTTATATGATTTACTTAAAACTGGAATTTTCCCAGTCTATATAAATAGAATTTTTTCACAGTTGGTGAGTCATTGTGATGTCATTTACAAATGACACCTTCCATTTCCAGAATGATAACGAGAAACTATTTCTCTGTAACAGAAACAACAATTGAATAAACTAGTTTTTACATTTCATAAATCAAACTGACATTCAAAGATCAAAATAGATCTGCCACTTTTCAACTCTCAAATACATACAGTCTAACCAGTATTGGTGGTCACCCCTATTAAGCAACCACCTGTCTTAAATAAATAGCCACATTTTCTATTTACCATTTTCATAATTTTAGCTGTAATCAACTTGTTTTAAGCATCATCTGCCTCGAGGGGTCAGTTTTGCTATTTCCCTTCAGTGACTGCTTAAGACAGGTTTGACTGTACTTAATAATTATCCACAATTCATATTTATCTGTACAATGACATCATGCTTACATATTCTGTTACGCATATACATTATTTATATACAATGGGGGATCGTAGACTTTTGCCATAACTGATTTATATCAATTATGTAATGCAAAATATTGTTATTGTATTTGAAATAAATAAATATGGGATATACTTTGAAAATTTTGTATGAAATGTCAACTATTCAATACATAAGGTGCTATTCAAAGCCAAACAGTTACAGATGTTGGGGCAAAATGACTACATTGAGTGCAAATGCATGTTTACAATATTCGAAGATGGTTTACTGGACACAATATTCTGTAAAGCATGTTTTAATTCAAACATGTCTCCAAATTGGCTTTGTATTTGTTCTTTTTTAATGACTGATTATTGGCACTCTTAAAATGTTTCTCTGTTCGAGCAGGTGTATAATCTGACAAAGAGCAGAACTTAATGAAACTGCAGTATTCCACAAGCCCTGACATCATTTTGTGTCAATCAAAATTGACGTACTGTAATATTGAGGCCATTTTAATATGTGCATAACTGGTGCCATTTTCTTGAAAGGTGTAAACAAGCATTCAATACAGTACACATTGATCATATTTATTTTTTAAAAAAACTATGACAATGCTACACTTGTCTTAATTGTAGAGGTAGAAAAGAAAAGCAAAAACTGCCCCACTACATAAATTGACATTTCCATAGTAGCAACAGAATATAAACTAACCACGGAAAATTATTAAAATCTTACAAAATTACTGAAAAATATATAGCGGCATAGAGGCTCCCTGAATGTATTAGGAGACAATGATAAATAAAAAAGTGAAGGCAAAAGTCTACAAACTTTTTGATCCCACCTCATATAAAACAGAAGATTCCATTATTTATATAAACATTGTACATACCATATATAAATGTAGGGTAGATAAGTTCTGCTTGCTGGCTCTTTGGAAGCAAGGATAGAAGATTGAATGGGAAAGCAACATGTTGTATTGTCTGTGACAGTGATGTGATGTTTGTACCAGTCTGTTGTCTGAAAATATATACGACTCATTATTGGACACTACAAAACAGTGGTACCAGTCCATGCTCTAATATTACAATATCATTATTGTACACTTTACCTAAATGTTAGTATCAGTCCATGGTCTGAAATTATACTATTCTATAGTACATTTCACCACAACGTTGGTATAAACCTGTGATTTGAAATTATACAATCATCATTGTACATATTTCCACGATGTTGGTTTTAGCTTGAAGTCTGAAAATTTATAATCTTATAATCATTATTGTGCACTTTACCACAATGTTTGTACCAGCCCATGGTCTGAAATTATAAAATCATTATTGTGCATTTTACCACAATGTTTGTACCAGCCCATGGTCTGAAATTATAAAATCATTATTGTGCATTTTACCACAATGTTTGTACCAGCCACTGGTCTGAAATTATATAAACATTACTGTGAACTATACCACAATGTTTGTACCAGTCTATGGTCTGAAATTATATCAACATTATTGTGCACTTTACCACAATGTTCGTACCAGTCCATGGTTTGAAATTATATAAACATTATTGTGCACTTTAACACAATGTTTGTACCAGCCCATCGTCTGAAATTATATAAACATTACTGTGGACTTTACCACAATGTTTGTACCAGCACATGGTCTGAACTTATATAAACATTATTGTGCACTTTAACACAAAGTACGTACCAGCCCATGGTCTGAAATTATACATACATTATTGTGCACTTTAACACAAAGTTTGTACCAGTCCATGGTATGAAATTATATCAACATTAATGTGAAATTTACCACAATGTGTGTACCAGCCCATGGTTTGAAATTAGATAAACATTATTGTGCACTTTAACACAATGTTTGTACCAGTCCATAGTCTGAAACTATATAATCATTATTGTGCACTTTACCACAATGTATGTACCAGTCCATGGTCTGAAATTATATAAACATTACTGTGAACTTTACCACAATGTGTGTACCAGTCCAAGGTCTGAAATTAGATAAACATTACTGTGCACTTTAACACAATGTTTGTACCAGCCCATGGTATGAAATTATATAATCATTATTGTACACTTTAGCACAATGTTTGTACCAGCTCATGGTCTGAAATTCTATAAACATTACTGTGAACTATACCACAATGTTTGTGCCAGTCCATGGTCTGAAATTATATAAACATTACTGTGAACTATACCACAATGTTTGTACCAACACATGTTCTGAAATTATATAAACATTGTTGTGCACTTTACCACAATGATTGTACCAGCCCATGGTCTGAAATTATATATACATTAATGTGCACTTTAACACAATGTTTGTACCAGCCCATGGTCTGAAATTATATAAACATTACTGTGAAATTTATCACAATGTTTGTACCAGCCCATGGTCTGAAATTAGATAAACATTATTGTACACTTTAACACAATATTTGTACCAGCCCATGGTCTGAAATTATATAAACATTACTGTGCACTTTAACACAATGTTTGTACCAGCCCATGGTCTGAAATTATACAAACATTACTGTGAACTTTACCACAATGTTTGTACCAGCCCATGGTCTGAAATTATACAATCATTATTGTGCACTTTACCACATTGTTTGTACCAGCCAATGGCCTGAAATTATATACACATGATTGTGCACTTTACCACAATGTTTGTACCAGCCCATGGTCTGAAATTATATAAACATTACTGTGAAATTTATCACAATGTTTGTACCAGCCCATGGTCTGAAATTAGATAAACATTATTGTACACTTTAACACAATATTTGTACCAGCCCATGGTCTGAAATTATATAAACATTACTGTGCACTTTAACACAATGTTTGTACCAGCCCATGGTCTGAAATTATACAAACATTACTGTGAACTTTACCACAATGTTTGTACCAGCCCATTGTCTGAAATTACACTATCATTATTGTGCACTTTACCACAATATTTGTACCAGCCCATGGTCTGAAATTATACAAACATTACTGTGAACTTTACCACAATGTTTGTACCAGCCCATGGTCTGAAATTATACAATCATTATTGTGCACTTTACCACATTGTTTGTACCAGCCAATGGCCTGAAATTATATACACATGATTGTGCACTTTACCACAATGTTTGTACCAGCCCATGGTCTGAAATTATATAAACATTACTGTGAAATTTATCACAATGTTTGTACCAGCCCATGGTCTGAAATTAGATAAACATTATTGTACACTTTAACACAATATTTGTACCAGCCCATGGTCTGAAATTATATAAACATTACTGTGCACTTTAACACAATGTTTGTACCAGCCCATGGTCTGAAATTATACAAACATTACTGTGAACTTTACCACAATGTTTGTACCAGCCCATTGTCTGAAATTACACTATCATTATTGTGCACTTTACCACAATATTTGTACCAGCCCATGGTCTGAAATTATATAAACATTACTGTGCACTTTACCACAATATTTGTACCAGCCCATTGTCTGAAGTTATACAATCATTACTGTGAACTTTACCACAATGTTTGTACCAGCCCATTGTCTGAAATTACACTATCATTATTGTGCACTTTACCACAATATTTGTACCAGCCCATGGTCTGAAATTATACAAACATTACTGTGAACTTTACCACAATGTTTGTACCAGCCCATTGTCTGAAATTATACAAACATTACTGTGAACTTTACCACAATGTTTGTACCAGCCCATTGTCTGAAATTACACTATCATTATTGTGCACTTTACCACAATATTTGTACCAGCCCATGGTCTGAAATTATACAAACATTACTGTGAACTTTACCACAATGTTTGTACCAGCCCATTGTCTGAAATTATACAAACATTACTGTGAACTTTACCACAATGTTTGTACCAGCCCATTGTCTGAAATTATACAAACATTACTGTGAACTTTACCACAATGTTTGTACCAGCCCATTGTCTGAAATTACACTATCATTATTGTGCACTTTACAACAATGTTTGTACCAGCCCATTGTCTGAAATTATACAATCATTATTGTGCACTTTACCACAATATTTGTACCAGCCCATTGTCTGAAATTATATAAACACTTTTTGTGCACTTTAACACAATGTTTCTACCAGCCCATGGTCTGAAATTATATAAACATGATTGTGCACTTTACAACAATGTTTGTACCAGCCCATTGTCTGAAATTATACAATCATTATTGTGCACTTTACCACAATATTTGTACCAGCCCATTGTCTGAAATTATATAAACACTTTTTGTGCACTTTAACACAATGTTTCTACCAGCCCATGGTCTGAAATTATATAAACATGATTGTGCACTTTACAACAATGTTTGTACCAGCCCATTGTCTGAAATTATACAATCATTATTGTGCACTTTACCACAATGTTTGTACCAGCCCATGGTCTGAAATAATATAAACACTTTTTGTGCACTTTAACACAATGTTTCTACCAGCCCATGGTCTGAAGTTATAAAATCATTATTGTGCACTTTAACACAATGTCTGTACCAGCCCATGGTCTGAAATTATATCAACATTATTGTGCACTTTACCACAATGTTTGTACCAGCCCATGGTCTGAAATTATACAATCATTATTGTGCACTTTACCACAATGTTTGTACCAGCCCATTGTCTGAAGTTATAAAATCATTATTGTGCACTTTAACACAATGTCTGTACCAGCCCATGGTCTGAAATTATATCAACATTATTGTGCACTTTACCACAATGTTTGTACCAGCCCATGGTCTGAAATTACACAATCATTATTGTGCACTTTACCACAATGTTTGTACCAGCCCATGGTCTGAAATTACACAATCATTATTGTGCACTTTACCACAATGTTGGTACCAGCCCATGGTCTGAAATTACACAATCATTATTGTGCACTTTAACACAATGTTGGTACCAGCCTATGGTCTGAAATTACACAATCATTATTGTGCACTTTACCACAATGTTGGTACCAGCCTATGGTCTGAAATTATATAAACATGATTGTGCACTTTAACACAATGTTTGTACCAGCCCATGGTCTGAAATTACACAATCATTATTGTGCACTTTACCACAATGTTGGTACCAGCCTATGGTCTGAAATTATATAAACATGATTGTGCACTTTACAACAATGATTGTACCAGCGAATGGCCTGAAATTATATACACATGATTGTGCACTTTACCACAATGTTGGTACCAGCCTATGGTCTGAAATTATATAAACATGATTGTGCACTTTACAACAATGATTGTACCAGCGAATGGCCTGAAATTATATAAACATGATTGTGCACTTTACCACAATGTTTGTACCAGCCCATTGTCTGAAGTTATACAACCATTATTGTGCACTTTACCACAATGTTTGTACCAGCCAATGACCTGAAATTATATACACATGATTGTGCACTTTACCACAATGTTTGTACCAGCCAATGACCTGAAATTATATACATATGATTGTGCACTTTACCACAATGTTTGTACCAGCCCATTGTCTGAAATTATATAACCATTATTGTGCACTTTACAACAATGTATGTACCAGCCCATGGTCTGAAATTATATCAACATTATTGTGCACTTTACCACAATGATTGTACCAGCCCATGGTCTGAAATTATATAACCATTATTGTGCACTTTACCACAATGATTGTACCAGCCCATGGTCTGAAACTATATAAGCATTATTGTGCACTTTAACACAATGTTGTGATATCATAAATCATTAGTGACAGTAAAAAAAAATGCTGCTACCTGTTCACAGACTTCTCTTTTGTAACTATTGTACACACAGTATTGTGATCTGCAGCTTGATAGGTATCACAGTTTGTTACAGTACTTACTCTACATTGACTATATCAAACAGGTTGGCAGGTATCATAGTTTGTTACAGTACTTACTCTATACTGACTATATCAAACAGGTTGATAGGTATCACAGTTTGTTATAGTACTTACTCTACATTGACTATATCAGACAGGTGGGTAGGTGTCACACTTTTTTACAGTACTTACTCTACATTGACTATATCAGACAGGTTGTAGGTATCACACTTTCTTACAGTACTTACTCTACATTGACTATATCAGACAGGTGGGTAGGTATCATAGTTTGTTACAGTACTAACTCTATACTGACTATATCAAACAGGTTGGCAGGTATCATAGTTTGTTACAGTACTTACTCTACATTGACTATATCAGACAGGTTGTAGGTATCACACTTTCTTACAGTACTTACTCTACATTGACTATATCAGACAGGTTTGTAGGTATCACACTTTGTAACAGTACTTACTCTACATTGACTTTATCAGACAGGTGGGTAGGTGTCACACTTTTTTAAAATACTTACTCTACACTGACTATATCAAACAGGTTGGCAGGTATCAAACTTTATACCAGTATTTACTCTGCAATTACTACAACAGACATATTGGCAGATATCACAATTTGTTACAGTACTTACTCTACATTGATTATATCAGACAGGTTGGTAGGTATCACACTTTGTTACAGTACTAACTCAACATTGATAATATCAGACATAAAGTTAGATATCACATTGTTTACAGTTCTTACTCTGCCTACATTGACTATATCAGACAGGTTGGTAAGTATCACACTTTCTTACAGTACTTACTCTGCATTGACTATAAAGGACAGGTTGGAAGGTCTCACACTTTGTTACAGTTTTTACACTATATCGACTATATCAGACAGGTTGGTAGGTATCACAACATGTAACAGTACTAACTGTACATTGACTATATCAGACAGATTGGCAAATATCACACTTTGTTACAGTTCTTACACTACATCGACTTTATCAGAGAGGTTGGTAGGTATCACACTTTCATACAATACTAACTCTACATTGACTATATCAGACAGGTAGGTAGGTGTCACACTTTGTTACAGTACTTACTTTACATTGACTATAGCAGACAGGTTGGTAAGTAGGTGTCACACTTTCTTACAGTACTTATTCTACATTGAGTATATCAGACAGGTAGGTAGGTGTCACACTGTGTTACAGTACTTACTCTACATTGACTATATCAGACAGGTAGGTAGGTGTCACACTTTGTTACAGTTCTTAGTCTACATTGACTATATCAGACAGGTAGGTAGGCATCACACTGTGTTACAGTACTTACTCTACATTGACTATATCAGACAGGAAGGTAGGTGTCACACTTTGTTACAGTTCTTAGTCTACATTGACTATATCAGACAGGTAGGTAGGTGTCACACTTTGTTACAGCTCTTAGTCTACATTGACTATATCAGACAGGTAGGTAGGTGTCACACTTTGTTACAGTTCTTAGTCTACATTGACTATATCAGACAGGAAGGTAGGTGTCACACTTTGTTACAGTACTTATTCTACATTGACTATATCAGACAGGTAGGTAGGTGTCACACTGTGTTACAGTACTTACTCCACATTGAATTTATCAGACAGGTAGGTAGGTGTCACACTTTGTTACAGTACTTACTCTACATTGACTATATCAGACAGGTTGGTAGGCATCCCGCTTTCTTAAAGATCTCATCTACATTGATTATATCAGACAGGTAGGTAGGTGTCACACTGTGTTATAGTACTTACTCTACATTAACTTTATCAGAAAGGTAGGTAGGTATCACACTTTGTTACAGAACTTATTCTACATTGACTATATCAGACAGGTTTGTAGGCATCACACTGTGTTATAGTACTTACTCTACATTGACTATATCAGAAAGGTAGGTAGGTGTCACACTTTGTTACAGTACTTACTCTACATTGATTATATCAGACAGGTTGGTAAGCATCACACTTTGTTACAGTACTTACTCTACATTGATTATATTCAACAGGTAGATAGGTGTCACACTTTGTTAAAGTACTTACTCTGTATTGACTTTACCAGACAGGTTGGTAGGTGTCACACTTTGTTACAGTACTTACTCTGTATTGACTATACCAGACAGGTTGGTAGGTTTCACACTTCGTTACAGTACTTACTCTGTATTGACTATACCAGACAGGTTGGTTACTAAGGTATCAAACTTTGTTACAGTACTTACTCTGTATTGACTATACCAGCCAGATCAGCAGGTATCACACTGTTCTGGCAGAGGTACATCAAATGTTCAAACGTTATAAGGGTCGATATACATGCCAAATCCACTGGGAATAACTGAAAACATAAGCAGATACATCATTCATAAAACAGATGATATTTTGTCTTAGATAAATGTCAATTTGCATTTGTCTAGAGTTTATAATAAACAATCAACAAATAATATACATCAACAGTGAAATAGATACAATGTATCTACAAAAGAACATGTAACATGCATTGAAACATTGAACTTCAAGTCAGTTATAAAACTTCCATGCATGAACCCATGAGATAACAGTTTACTTGATTTGTAGTGTTAAAACTAGAAAATGATATATTATGTAACAAGGATACCACCTTCAAAGCAGATAAGAGGTGTTAATGAGAGCGTGGGTGATATTATTACAGAATTTTACAAAATATCAATATGTTTCTCTAAATGAATTATTAATGGTTTGAACAGCCATTCAACATATTATAAGTTTTATACATATCCAAGTTGTTGGGTGACAAATAAACCAAATATATTGAACGTGAACCTAAGTATATCTGAAAGTAGATGACAATCTTTCTTGGCCGGGCCAGACACCCACAATCTCAACAGTGTGAAACAAGTGATATTGAGACTTGACCAAGGACAACCCACAATAGATTATAGTAATGATGTCAGAAACAGGCCTTCCAACGAGGGTACAAACGTACTGGTCACACTGCCTATTGAGAATTACTCATGCATAAACTAGTGTAGTATCAAAACAATAAAATGTAAGTTGTTCATTATCGGGAAAATGTGACAAGGCATTCTGGACATCTAAAAAAAAAAAATGTCAGAATTTTTTTCTGCCCTTGTTTTTGGACCTTCTCATTCCTTTATCATTGGGAGGATCTCTCTGAAGTGACCAACTAGGCTACAAGGGCATTTAGGGTGCATTCCATTTGTGATCATACCTTCAGGTTGTATTTATTAACAGAAACACAATGAAGATCACGCTACAGCTAATGCTTAGAAAAAATTAAAAATCAAACTATGCTGCGACTAGACTAACTAGCCTGCACAGCAGCTAGTTTATTAACTTTTGTAATAATTCTTGGCATATATGTTTATGTAAATGGGTTAACATTGTGTTTGTGTAATGAGTTGCATTTACATCAAATTATAAGTTGAGAAAAAAAATCTTTAATTTAGTCGAGTTTGTTTATCTGAACATGTGACCAAGTTTTACCTGACCCCAAATTTGATTTTTACCAACCAGACGGCCAACTGGCAGACATACCACTCTTCCGCTATTTTACAACCATCAAACATTATTAAGCTATCTGGCTGACCTTTCCTTTGAATTAATTCTATAGAAGCCAACTTGTTTTGAACAGTTGTAAATAAGATATACCTGACTGAGTGTCATAGTACACATGTCACAACTAGGGTCCTACATGTGTTACAACTAGGGTCCTATATGTGTTAAAACTAGGGTCCTACATGTGTTACAACTAGGGTCCTACATGTGTTACAACTAGGGTCCTACATTGTTACAACTAGGGTCCTATGTGTGTTACAACTAGGGTCCTATGTGTGTCACAACTAGTGTCCTACATGTGTTACAACTAAAGTCCTACATGTGTCACAACTAGGGTCCTACATGTGTTACAACTAGGGTCCAGGCCTTCTAAAATTCCAAAATGCAAATCAGTTCAGGTTTTTTACTACCGTAAGAATCGCACTTATTTTAAAAAAATCACTAAAATTGCCTTACATTATGCCTCTACATCTATGCATACCCCACCCACCATGTCAGCTGCATCATGTATTTTCTCCATTTATTTATTAATAGGGAGCGATTTCAAGTTTATTTTTGTATTGTTTATAACATACTTTATCACAATGTGTACATTTTAATGATTGACATTATGTTTCCGCTTTACTGAATAATTTTCATTATATTAAAAATGTTCGATCAAACTGGAAGTGTTGCAAGTTCCGGAAGCTGCGTGAAATAATCACCGTGGAAACCAATGTAACGGTTCTACCACCAAAATAAATCATTCAGAACCTGTCCCGCATTAAAACAAAATCGTTCCGGGTTTTATCACTTTCACACTGTACGTTTGATCAAATATTTTAATGACGCAAATAATATTAGGTCCGACCGTCCCAGCTTTGGCTAGCAAACACAGTCTTTTGATGAACCGACAGAACGCTATGGGTTGCTGATCACACATCAAAGGCATGCTACATAGCGATAGACTCTTCCGATAAACTCCCCTAATAACGTCAATGGTTTAGTCGAAATTGACATCATTTCGCACAGCAGGTGACAAAACAAACGGATTATTCGGTCAAATGATATTGCCGCAAGGCGTATTAGTATGGCATGGATTAGTATGGCATGGTAGGAGCAATTTATGAGATTTTATACGACTGATAGAAAATATCTGGACCGATTTTTTATTGAACTTTGAAAATATCTGGACCAATTTTTTATTAAACTTTGAAACAATCAAAGCACTGTAGTGCTGATGGGGGCGGAGCATATAAGATGTAAAATGTCGCTATTGTTTTAGACAAACAGGTCAGTTTGCATACTTTGAAGTAGAATAATCCCAATTACCTTTGATTCTTATACATGGTACAGAATCTACATGTTCTATGCTTAACGTTGACTCTTTTCTCGAATATGACAGAAACGTTACTGAATTGTTTGCCTTTGAAAAGTGTATTTCTGCTATAGTAAGAATATTAACTCTTAAATTTGGCAAATGTCCAACTTCAAGATATTAGTTCAACTCAATGATACGAATTTGTATCTTCAATTCAACTCGTGATATTTTCAGAGATGCCAAGCTTTCTATCATAAACAGTATATATAAAATATCAAAGTACTCTGAATCTAGCACGATGAATTCCACTTTGAGTATATTCATTTACTATTTTCTTTATTGATTTCTCTAGTGCAACAGTGAAACAATTCATTTAAAAGATGAAAAGTAGAAATGTGTATGTCGACATTAATAATTGATTCTTACATTTATATTTTCTAGGGCCCTATATCACCCCTTAAACGGAACCGCACTAACCAAAATGTTATGGCGCCGATTTTTAGACACATCTGGATGTTTGCGCATTTTCGCTACGGAAACTCAAATGCTTTAACTCTTATATGTTTAAGTAGAAATTATCTACCGTTCCAATTATTGGAAATATTTGAAATATTTACTAAATAATAAAAAAACAGCACTGACATTATTCAGGGTGCACCCTCAATCAATCTCGAATTCTTTTTAGGAATACAAGTCTATTTTAAAACATTTGGGAGAAACCACAAGTCACATGATCGACATTAGCATATCTCTATTTTTAGAACGAGTATTGATTGTTTATTGACATAAGCAAGGAGTATAGTTCCTGGGCATAAGGGACAGATCTAGAAAAGTTTCTTTACCGTACACATTTTTAAAAAGGTTGGAAAAAAGCGAAATCAAACTCCCCAATCAAGTACTTATTATCTGAAGTCCTTGCCGAAATATACGACTCTTTCAATGTGCATGTTGGCGATATAGTTCGATTTACAAGATGGCGTAATCTTTTGGTTCAGCGCGTCTGTATTCATGCGCTTTAATTCCTTTGTACTGATTAATGCTACAGAATATAAACTTGGAATTTATACGATACGTAATTGTTTATAGGTATAAATCGTCACTGTATGTTATAATATTAATATTTTCGTTGAAATAGGCGAATCTACTGTTTATAGTGAGTTTGAGCGCTTATCAGGTGGAACTATTTGATAAGTGGTTGTTAGGTTTGCATTAACACGAAACACGGTTGTAGATTTGCGGTATTGAAAATAAAATCATGTTAGCTCTGAGAGCGGCTGCTAAAGCACCGCCCCCAAAAACCGGTTTTGAATTTCAGAAATTGGTCCAAAAACCGGCAATTTTAGAAGGCCTGCTAGAGTCCTACATGTGTTACAACTACAGTCCTACATGTGTTACAACAAGTGTCCTATATGTGTTACAACTAGGGTCCTACATGTGTTACAACTAGGGTCCTACATGTGTTTCAACTAGGGTCCTACATGTGTTACAACTACATTCCTACATGTGTTACAACTAAGGTCCTAAATGCGTTACAACTAGGGTCCTACAAGTGTTACAACTACAGTCCTACATGTGTTACAACTAGGGTCGTACATGTGTTACAACTAGGGTCCTACATGTGTTACAACTAGTGTCCTACATGTGTTACAACTAGAGATCCTATATGTGTTACAACTAAGGTCCTACATGTGTTACAACTAGGGTCCTACATGTGTTACAACTATGGTCCTACATGTGTTACAACTACTGTCCTATCAACCAACCATTCTTGAGAATATTTTTAGACTTGAGCTTGAAAATCCAAATTTCAACCTTTGATGTCTAGTTTACCATGACAGATGGAGAAATTGTATGGGTAACAGTATTTGGTTCTATATTAGTTGTCGCTGCATACTTGCAAATTTTGGTCTCAAGAAAGAAAAAAATGGTCTCTTAGTGTGTTTTTCAAAGTTCATGCTAGAGTTCAAGCAGGGGATATATCACACTTTAGTTTTTATTTCTAACAAAATACAAAGACAACAAAGAATTAAAATTTAAAGTCTCATCAAACTGCGTTTATCATCCATCGGAAAGCTCAATGTGCTATTTATCAAATTTATCTTAGCAAAACTGACATCACATGATGTCCAAGGTGTAGTTGGTCATGGTTCCCATGGAAACAGCGATCTTTAGTCAACTGAAGTGGTAAATCCAGCCATATCAGGTCTCAAGATACAGATAAGGGACGAACTCGATCTGTACAGATACGTAATATCAGCATGTGATTACTTGAGAGATAATTTATTGATCAAAATTCAGCGTAAATGTGTTTGTCTTAGATAATTTGTCAACTTAAGTAGGCTACCTAACTAATTGCTGGCATATTAATGCTGATAATGGTGACGTGATCCAACATGTGAAATATTTCAATATCTAAACTTTTATTTAAGTTTTGCCTATATCAATTTTTAAAATTCACAAAATTGACAATAGACTTTTTAGTAATATAGTTAAAATGGTTATTTAACATGTTTTTCTATATATTTTTTTAGGTATTAGACAGGTTTTAAAACTGATTTTTTTTTTGTAAGGCAAACAAAAGAAGAAAATTCAGCTACTTGATGCCAGGCCTACCTCTAAGCTCACTGGTTGGAATGTTTGGATAATGACCCCAGGGAAGTTTTAATGTAAAAAAAAATCTTGATCTAAATTCTAACACTTGTAATCCTAATGCACAGGTATGTACATTGGCATCTACCATGGGCAGAAGTGAATTAGTTAAATGCGTGTTTTTCTAATTCTCAAATTGGGTAGGATTGAAAAAATGTTTTGATTAATTACAACATTATTACCTTTTTTAAAAAATTAAAGGTTTATGGTTGAAAAAAAAACCCAGCTATGAAAGCTATATTTTTGTATGTTATGAGATTTTAATTGATATACATGTACTTCAACTTTAATCCCTGACTGCAAGTTGTGTGGCAGGATGATCTGTGTGTACATTGTTTGTAAATCATAAAATTATGTGAACAACAATACATAATGTACAATAGAAGTATTATCAGGTCTTGTAATGTTGAAATGAAATTCACTGTAAAAAGTGAATGAAAAGACATCAGGCCCCATGGTTGTGAAAAATTTTTCTTACTCAATCCAATTTCATACTCAAACACAATTTCGTATTAAATAAAACACTTGACTCAGCCTTGAATTTGAAAGTATTAATGCAGATTGGAGGTAGGAAGTTACAGCTATCTGCATTTACCTTGTTATAACGAGTCCATTCTTTTTTTGAGTTTAAGCATGAAATCTTGAGTTGAGCATGGGGCCAAGTCTTTTAACCTCCAATCCAGGTCAGAGAGTTCTGCAGACACACGTGTATGTGGTGCACACCTAAAGTCCCATTTGAACTGGTTTTGGAAGGAGTTGTCTGGACAAATGAATAGTTGTTGATGTGGATGTCATTTCTTTCAGAGTCAAAAAATTTATCGGTAAGTGAGAAGCAATCAGATGAACCTTAATTACATGACAATACAGTGGGCTCATCTTTATACAATGTTCTTGCTGTGTGCCAAGTTTCATTAAATCACCAGGTTGGAACTGTGGAATACAATTTAACAGACTTCAGAATGACACATTGCAACCAGTTATACTGTATTATAATCAACACATAGGCATTATAACGTTCGATTTTGTTACCAGCATCTTATTTTTCTTTTAATTTGCGTTTTTCATTATAATGCTCTTACCTCAGTTTGTATTGCCTGGGAATTGTATTGTCCTAACATGGCTAAAGTCTAATAATACACAATAAAAATCTGCATAATTTGACATTGCATCTCATTATAACTTTTATGATTATTAATATTATAATATTAAGAGAACAAACCTTGCAACAGTGCTATGATCACATTGGTAAAATTATTCTTCATTGCCAGCTTCTTTCTTTCATTAGATCGCATTACTGCTCTCTTTCATTAAACTTGTATTGTTTTTCATTATTTTGTTACTATAAATAGTTGATACATTACTGTGTAATTTTTAGAAGTTGGTTTCCACAACTGTTAATTTGCTTTCACTGCTGATGTGTTACCATCAAGCTGACTTCCATTTGTTCGCTTCTTTAAATGGCTAGTTTCCATTATCTGGTTACTAAATACAGCTGTTCAATTTCATTATTTTTCTGTTTCCATCTTGTTACTAAAAATAGCCAACTCATTATTTTCCTTTTTTCCATTATCTTGTTACTAAATATAGCCAACTTTCATGATTGTGTTACTGTAAATAGCAGCAATTTGGTGATGAGTGCAGTTGGAGGAGTTGAATCTCACCTTCTACTCTGAGACTGATGAGATAAAACTCTCTCCACTCCATAACAAAACCAGTAATTTCTTGAAGACATCAAAGTAGCAAAAACTTCTCAATCAACCTGGGTGTTAGTACATTAATGAAAATTAGTCAATCCATCCATGTTAGTAGATCTTTCAGGTTAGTAAATCCAGTGATAATGTTAGTTTCCAATATCCAACAAATGGCTTCCATCTAGAAGTTGGTTAATGTATGTTGTTGTTGTTTTTTTTTTCAGAAAAGAAATAAGAAAGAAAAGAAACAAGAAGAAACAGATATTGCAGGTACTGCATGAGATAAGAATGAAGTATTATGAAGTGTTTAATACTGAGGTGCTGGGAAATAAGCAGATTAACGGAATCCTCTATATATAAGCTGTCCCAAATAAAACCAGTCAGCTGATAAGCCAAATCTGGTGAAAAAGGCTTGTAACCTTGTTTAACTTGCAACAAGAAATTGTTTGTTTAATACAGTCACCAAACAACATCCAGAAAAACAGAACCCTATTTAGATGACTAACCTTTAGATTGCCTGAACCTCATGTAGACTGACTACATGCTATTATAAAAGGCCACATAAAAAATGATATGGAAATTTACTAAACGACTAAGATGAAGCTAGTATATACTTTCTACAAAAAAAAATAAAAAAATAAACAGGCAAAAAAAAATCAATGTGGTTCTTATATGAGGGTTGATTGTTGCACAAACAACCACACGTAGTAACTTAGCATTTTTCATTAGACAAGTTCTGTGCCATGCCAATGAAGAAACCATTAATCATTTTAAAACAACATATAATCTACCCTCTGTTAATAAAAGCATAAAATTTCCACAATTTGTCTTGTAAAGTGTGTGGAATTAGAAACACAATTGATAAACGATGTCGATAAATTCCTGTTTTATCAGTTTCTTACATTTTTATCAAAAAAAACCAATTTATCAATAACATACACAGTTTTGGCACTACTGCCATATTCAGGTAGTTTGTAAGTAAGATTAATGACAGAAGATATGGCAATCTTTTTAAACCAGGTAGCTTATCTTAGGATCCCTATAATGCCCTTCAAAATGAAGGAAATACTTGAAAACAACACTATCAGTGATAAAACAACAAACTTCTGCGTATACTTAAACAATTAATCTAGCTTTATTCTGTTCTAAAAATTTCTGTAAAAGTCTCAGCTAAAATGTTGTTGTTTTTTTTTAGACGTTTCCAATTATTGAATTAGTTTATTAATAAATAAGTAGTTCTGCAAATATATTTAGGGTAAAAGCTATTTTTCTTTGTTCATTCATTAAAATTCACATCAATTTTGCATGTTTGCATGTTGATTTCAAGTTCAATTTTAGATATTAATTTCATCTCATGCAAATATAATACAGAAAGTCAGGATTCAATTTAACTACCAAAGTGATATCTCAAAGTACTCTTTATTGTTATTTCTAACAATTAATATACAAAGGCATTTTTCTGTTTAAAAATAATTGAAAATCTTAGTTACAGATAATTGGTTACTAACTAATGTAAATCAGTCCATGACTACCTAAAAATTAAGAACTTTGTCATCTACCCATGGAGGTTCCTTTTTTTATATAAACATGGACAAGTACAAACCTACATCTGACGCTTAATTTTGTAAACCCTTCCACATATTTTGCGGGCTATGAATCAACAGGGGACGGAAAAATAGCCGAAAATGGTTACTAAAATATGTGTAAACATTGTCTTTAATTTTGAGACGGTCAACTTCTGTCATTGACCTAAATTCCATCTGTGACCTAGCGGCGTCCTATCAGTACGAGCCACATGTACACACGTCATGACAATCAGGGAATGCCCAATAATATTTTGTCAGATCTCAAATTCAATATCAGAACATGAAAATCATCAAATATGCACAATATACAACCCTGATAAGGTCCCCCAAGAATAGTTCCCTCACTTAGCAAATATAAGTTTACTTGGTGGGTAAACATTGGTAGAAACAAAACTAATGAATTTAAACGCGATAGAGCATTTTTGATAAATTAATGAAATAAATTTTGTTTGACAAACTGGAGAGCAAAGCATATAACACTTTGCCTGTATAAAAACTTGAAGTTTGTTTTCGCACGTACATGTATGGGATAAGTACCTGTATAATATATTGGTGGTCTCTAACCATGAACCTTGCTTATATTCAGAACATGAAATGTATAGAAATATTATCTTAATGTATGCATTTGTTATGTATGGTAATTCCTAAGACTCAATATATGGGTTTAATGGTTAAATATTCACATGTTTACAATGTTTACCTAAGAGATTCTTTTTTCATATAATTTTTATTTTAATGGGGTTTAACGCCATTTTCTACACATTTCAGGTTATATATGGAATTATAATCCAGTTTTAAGAATTCAAAATGAATCTGAGTAGAACCATGGTTGTTCTAAAACTGAAAGTAACTGGCAAAGTTTTCTCACATAAAATTTTGGAGCGAGCGGGTCTTGAACAAACAACCTTAGTGGTGAGAGGTAAGTGATCTTGAGATGGCACCTTACACTACTCAGCCATAATGGACCCTCTACCTTAAAAAAAATCTTGGTGACTCTCAATATTTCATTGTAGTACTGATGGAGAAGCTGATATCTACTTCCTTACTTCACATGCATATCTATACAGATATTGCTGCAATTAATCAGTTATTGTCTCTATGTTTTAAACATTAATCATGTTGAATTTCATACATGTGCTATTTGACAGGTCATATTGATATGGTGATCAAAAAGTTAACAAAGAAATATAGCAGAAAACACTTTTGGAAAATGATAGCCATTATATTAAGCCAACTTCACTTTGCTGGTGACTTAAAACCTCAGACTAAACCGTGCTCCCAAAACAATGAACAAAAAGGCAATCAAATTTCAACAGAACGTTGTTATGATACGAAATATCACTAAAGTCTCTGACAATACAAACAGACTGAAATTCAGATTATACACAACTAATCATACAATAATTTTTAGTCTTAAGTGAAACTTTAAAACCAAAAAACCAAGATAAAAAAGGTCAACACTAAAACATAAAAAGAGTACTTCAAACTTCCAATTACATAATTCTACGATCATAAAACTAAAGTTCCTATCCTGCATTCTTATTAAGACTTAAAAGTGCTCCATTACGCTTATTTACCAATGACAATATTACAGAGTCATCTGCAAACAAAAGTTGTCCATCACCCAGACATGTGTTTAAGAGTATATTGACTCTTAATAGATCCTGTCAATATCAAATGTTTGCAGAATTACTTACTGATGTGTTCTGAATGTTAGATATACATCAAGTGTGACATCGCGATCATGGTGTTTGATTTTGTTTTACCTATAAGGCTCTTATAAAGTATTCCACAACCTTATACAGCAAATTTTACCAATTGACTGAACATGCTAATATTAAGAATATTATTATTTCTTTTTTTTTTAATGTGGTTTAACACCATTTTCAACACATTTCAGGTTATACATGGCATATCCAGTTTTATTGGTGGCAGAAGATGTCAGAATTAATCTGAGTAGAACCACTGTCCTTACGCAAGTAACTCACATAAAGTGTATGGACTGAGCTGGACTCAAACCTACAACCCTAGCGATGAGAGGCAAAGTGATCTTGAGACGGTGCCTTAGACAACTCAGCCATGGAAGACCCTAAGAATAATATTCAGCTTGTATTGATCTTGTTTGATATTAAACATAACTTTTATGCCATCAGGAGCTAACAGATGATCAGTTAGCCTAACCACTATTTCTCATGATCCTGAAAGGTTAACCAGTACTCTAGCACACCCATCTCCACAATTAACTAATAACTTCCATATTTGAATCAGTGGTGAGAGATGAATGATAATGACCCATAATGTTGTAAACCAACCATCACTGAGACTGCGGCCAGGCTGGGATTCAAACTCACACTACCTGTATTGATAGTCAGACATGCTACAGACTGAGCATATCAGCTGTGTAGCTTGTACATTGTATATAACAAAAATCTTTTGTACTTTCAGTTTAAACTCAATTAAGTATGTGCAAAACTGCAGGGAGGAACAACATTCAACAGCAAAATAAACATTTGATAATTAATTGATCATTTGTGCAAGACTTCCATGTTATAACATTAGTTTTGAATGACAAATCATAAGCAAGGACTAAATTTTTATTTATTGTCCTGTTTTATAGGAAATCCAAGTGAAAGTTCAGAGAATCCAATATAAAACTGACACTGCATACTACATACCTTAGTACAAGTCAGAGATCAGTACAAACCTCATATATCTAAGTCCTGCCATGAAGGAAGAATGATTAATAATACATGTCCTACAAGATATTGTAAATCTACCCAAAGTGATCTCAAGTGTCCATAAACATATAAAACTTATGCAAAACCACCATAAGTTTAGATTGTAAATGTTGGGGATAGTTCACTACCAGACAAATTTCTGCTTCCTAATTTTCAGACAGTTAAAACTATTAAGAATTTTGCATAGTCAGTTTTACTAATATTCTTATCAATACTTGAGCAAAGAAAGATGTTAAAATGATCTCTAAATTTAATGACAATAGAATTCAAGACTGTTTTTTCTAATTCATTGAAAAAAAAGAAAGTTCAAAACTTATATCTTAATGAAAAGAATAGTTCATACCAAAATGGCTGTAAATGATTGCAATTACATATTCGAATATGCAAGAAACTCAGACAAACTCGCATTTAAATCAAAACATAGCCAAATCCTCCAATGTTGCTTCCTCTTAAATCTGAACATGGTAAAATTACAGATCATAAATTCTTTTTATTAGAGAAAAAAATCTCTCCCAAAGCATTATTAAACATTTACACTTGAATCAAGTTACAATCAACTTGAAGCACTAAATCATTTAACTGGATTTTGCTTTATTAATTTTGAGTATTCTCAGTTAATCATCACTACAAACATTCCTATGACCAGCTACATGTTCACCCATATATTGTAAGACATGTACTTGAATAAACACGGCCATGAAGATGTGATGACCATGCATAAATCTGCAATATCAGCTCAACATTTACCCAACATAGATGCACAGTAATGCTAACAAAGAACACAAACCAAAAGAGCAAGCAATTATGAATCCAATTAAATCGCTTCTTACAGAGGTAAAAAAAGCTGGATATATTGGTTGGTAATTACTGTGAAATTACACAGAATATAAATGACCAGACCAAGCAGGCAGATCCTGTAGTCCAAACTATACAATAAATAGAAACAAATACGACCAGTGAGGAAGATGAAAATCAGAGCTGCATACAAGTGTAACATTAATGATCTTTCAAGTTTCTATTTAAATTGTATATTTATATGATGTTCCTTCACAAAAAGCACTTAACATGTTTTATGAAGAAGAAGGAAGAACTATCCAAGCATCTAACAGTGTCAATGAACCTCATTAATGAAAAGAGAATAAAATATCAAAAAATGTAACACATACTTGATGAAACTAACCCAAATTATTGAAAGAGTGTTGCTTTTCAGTATTAACAATGAAGAACGTGATAAAAAGTTAGAAAAAACCCTATAATTTATCTTTTAACAGCCTATTTACTATTTGCACCAAAGTATAAACAGAATTAAAGTAGAAGAAAGAAAAGGAATGATACAGGTAAGAAAAGAAGAGCTAGAGGTAAGAACAGAAAGATGTTAAAGACCATTCACGTAATGGTGATTATCCACGCGGTGTAATTTGTAAGTTTCACATGCAGACCATGCAGCGGTGAGCTGGAAGAGTTAGATCTGGCAAGTTGTTTGTCTGCGAAGATCCAATCTTCCAACGCAAAGCCACACAGAGTCAACTGTCCATTATCGATTCTCCTGAGCCAAAAATAATATTGTCCCATAAAACATGAGCTGTGTCTTGGAAGAAAATGGGACTGAATGTTTCACAAATCCCAATAATATTATGTTCCAATTATTGTCATTAAAATGTTTCTGAAACAAAATTTCATTTTAAAATGTATTCATACGAAAATGTGTAATTCTTCCTTTTATTTTTTTATCTCAATAACTTTGATTATTATAACTATTACAAAATATTTTTTACAAAAGTTTTTATAAAGGAAATTATATGATTGTTACATGAAACACACTTAAGACAAGAATTTGTTAAACAAAATGTCTAAAACACACACTAAGGACAAGAATTTGTTAAACAAAATGTCTAAAATTCAATCTGAATTACATTTTTTTTTTTAAATGAAATAAAAATCAAACCTATTATAGAATCTTTTCTCATCTATCTGAATCCTTTTTCATGGCTGAGTATAGAGCATGAGAGTACTACATCTGCCCCACATGGTGACACCATATTTAAAACCATTTCCAAAAGTTTTCACAATCATGGTGAATAAATGTCCAAAATCATGTGATTCATCCCTTCCACACAATCAGACAGACTGGTCCTCCAACCCCCAACTCCCACAACCATTTCAGATTGCATCTGCTGCAACCATGAGGACTGCTTCTAGTTATATGGGCTCCAAGCATGTGCTCCACTTTAGACTTTGATATGTCACCCCTGAGTTGGACAAGTCCAACTTGATGGCAGAAGGGTGTACAGGTTATCATGGCACAGGTGTACTGATAATGAACGTGGCAGAAACTTACGAATTTGTTAAACTTTAATATGAAAGATAAAGTCTAGAATATCACATACAATGCAATAAACATTGAATCAGACAAAAAAATCATAAAAGAAAGAAAATAGAAAAGATGAGATTTTCAAACACTCTTTCAACAAAATGGAATAGCTTAATTTTAAAATCAAACTTGTTTGGGCATTATGATGGGCAAAGTCTATATACATAGATTGGCCAACGTAAGCCCTTTACAGATAAGGGGTTAACCTATCTGAAACCATATTTACCTTTGTAAAGGTGAGCAATTCTTCAAAATTACTGATAACAAAGTCATAAGAAATTATGACTGACATTGTAATACTGAATATTGTGGGATTTCCCAAGTGATTGCAAAACTTAATTGTTTAATTAATTAGCAAATCAAAATGCAGAGAGCAACATTTCATTTTGTTTTGTATTGATTGTCATACAGACCATATTTAATATTGCTAGATTAATATTTTGGTTATGTTAATGTGATTTTTTTTTAATTCAAAATTTCATTGATCACATAATTTATGATGCAAGAAAGTTATAAACCCTTGACATATTTTTCATATTAACCTAGTATAATTCACTTCCCATTCATCGCTTGGTGATTTCTGTTAACTTAGCTTTCACATGTAAAATGCCTAACTACTAATCAATTTGCCCAAATATAGAAACTATTTTGATTTGTCATGGTAAAATTATGTTGTTTAGAGACGTTCCATGATATCATGATGCACGGAAACTAATATGTCTGATTTATTGTCATTCCTTTCGAGATGATCTGTTAAGTAAATGGTAAACAAACTGTACCATTTTTTTTTAGTTTGGTGATAAAAAAGAATCTTACGTTCCTGCTCATTTATCATCAAAATTATTCAACTAATTTTTTTTACAAACTCGTAAATGACCGATTTGCACTTTCATGAGAAAACTGAATAATATCTGAAACCCAGTTTAATTCTTTTTTTAATGGTGTTTAAAACAATGTTCAACATGTCACAGGTTATATTGTTGTTGTTGTATGGCGTTTAGTGCTGCCACACTAAAGTATCATGCCACAGTCACATGGTATGAAACCCCAACCAGTACTGACATCAGAATGATAAGACCTAAAATTATCCTCTAAATTCTGAGCGCCAAACGCAGAAGCTTCTTGCGACATTTTTCAAGTATTTTGTATGCCCCAGAGGTAAGTGACCTTAGACCATTTTGTCACGAAGGACCCCATATATAGTTTATTTTATTATATATTGTTTATTCTACTATATTGTTTATTCTACTATATATTATACTATAGATAATATATTGTACTACATATTGTATATTATACTACATATTGTATATTATACTGTAGATTGTAATATTATACTACACATTGTATATTATACTACATATTGTATTTTATACTATAGATTGTATATTATACTACATATTGTAAATTATACTAAAGATTGTATATGATACTACATATTGTATATTATGCTATAGATTGTATGTTAAACCACATATTGTATATTATACTATAGATTGTATATGATACTACATATTATATTTTATACTATAGATTGTATATTATACTTAATATTGTCTATTATACTAGAGATTGTATTTGATACTACATATTGTATATTATACTATAAATTGTATGTTATACTACATATTGTATATTATACTATATATTGCTGTACTACATATTGTATATTATACTGTAGATTGTATATTATACTACATATTGTATATTATACTATATATTGCTGTACTACATATTGTATATTATACTATAGATTGCTGTACTACATATTGTATATTATACTATAAATTGTATATGATACTACATATTGTATATTATACTATAGACTGTATATTTTACTACATATTGTATATTCTACTATATATTGTATATTATACTATAGATTATATATTGTACTACATATTGTATATTATACTATATATTATATATTGTACTACATATTGTATATTATACTTCATATTGTATATTATACTATATATTGTATATTACACTACATATTGTTTATTATACTTTAAATTGTATATTATACTGTAGATTATATAATAAACTACATATTGTATTTTATACTACATATTGTATATTATACTGTAGATTGAATATTGTACTACATATTGTATATTATACTTCATATTGTATATTATACTACATATTGTTTATTATACTTTAAATTGTATATTATACTGTAGATTATATAATTAACTACATTTTGTATTTTACACTACATATTAGATATTATACTGTAGATTGAATATTATACTACATATTGTATATTATACTTCATATTGTATATTATACTACATATTGTATATTATACTTCATATTGTATATTATACTACATATTGTATATTATACTTCATATTGTATATTATACTACATATTGTTTATTATACTTTAAATTGTATATTATACTGTATATTATATAATAAACTACATATTGTATTTTATACTACATATTAGGTATTATACTGTAGATTGAATATTGTACTACATATTGTATATTATACTTATATTGTATATTATACTACATATTGTTTATTATACTTTAAATTGTAAATTATACTACATATTGTATATTATACTTCATATTGTATATTATACTACACAATGTATATTATACTTAATATTGTATATTATACTACATATTGTATATTATACTTCATATAGTATAGCTGTTTATATACCATAGATTGTATATATACTATAGATTGTATGTTATACTATATACTGTATACATACTATAGACTGTATATATGCTATAGATTGTATGTTTTACTATAGATTGTATGTTATACTATATATTGTACATATACTATAGACTGTATGTTATACTATAGACTGTATATATACTATAGACTGTATATATACTATAGATGGTATGTTATACTATAGACTGAATATATACTATAGATTGTATATTTTACTATTGATTGTATGTTATACTATAGATTGTACATAAACTATAGATTGTATGTTATACTATAGACTGTATATATACTATAGACTGTATATATACTATAGATTGTATGTTATACTATAGACTGTATATATACTAGATTTATGTTATACTATAGATTGTATGTTATACTATAGATTGTTTGTTATACTATAGACTGTATATATACTATAGATTATATGTTATACTATAGACTGTATGTTATACTTTAGACTGTATATATACTATAGATTGTATGTTTGACTATAGATTGTATGTTATACTATAGACTGTATATATACTACAGAGTGTATGTTTTACTATAGACTGTATGTTATACTATAGACTGTATATATACTAAAGAGTGTATGTTATACTAAAATTATATATTATACTACATATTGTATATTATAGTATAAACTGTATTATTATTATTATACAACAGACTGCACAATTATATACTATAGATTGTAGTGTTATACTATAAATTGTTTATTAAACTTTACATTTTATTATACTATAAATAGTTTATTATACTATAAATTATATTTTAAACTATAAATTGTCTATTATACTATAGCTTGACATTTAATGTATAGATTATTTATTATACTATAGATTGTTTACTATAATACCTGTTTATAAACAGGTTTTTATATTACTTTTATTACCACACGTTCTGTATACAGGCTGTCTATTAAACTATATAACGTTTATTATTCATCTTAATTAACTGGTGTAAACGGTCAGACTAGGCCATAGTTCAATGCACTCTTAATTAAGCTGAAACTCATCAGCATTCATTTTAATTGACTGATTACGTAGACAAACCACACATTTCTACAATGTATATACTATTATATGGTAATCTAAAGGAGGACAAAGCCGAGATATGAAATTTTGTTAAACAAATATTGCATATCTAAAATGTCTTGCTTAAACGAGATATCAACCATCTCTTGTCTTCCTGATAAACGTATTCACAATTTGAACATGACCTGTCATAATTACATATCTGCAGATACTCAATCTAATGAAAAGTATCAAGTTGAAACATAGTTAGTGAGTATAAAAGTAGAGCATTATGGGTAGTACTAAATATGACAACATCTTGCAAGCAATTTAATATACTAGTTCTTAACTTGTCTAATTTCTATTGCAAATTCTTCCATTCCTCTTTTCTAAAATTTCATTAACAAATAGAATTTGAATAGTTAACATCCTTTTCATGCCAGCGAGGGGTAACAGACAATCAGTTTACCCAACCACTCTTTCCTGGTATTCTGGAAGGTTAACCAGTATTTGAGCACACCCATCTCTGTAAGTAACTGATAACTTTCCACTTGAATATGCGATGAGAGAAAATTAACAATGAGAAGTAAATTATAATCATCATGGAGACTGTGACTGGGCCGAGATTGGAGGGCCAGGAATTATCATATAGACAAGAGCCAAGCAGCGCAGACACTGATCAGATTGCTAAGATACTCTAAGGATAATCTTGGTGTACATTGTTTGGTGTACATTGTTTGTACACCATTTTCAACACATTTCGGGTTATAGATAGCAATCTGAATAGAACCACTGTCCTTCTGCAAGTAACTGGCAAACTTTCTCACATAAAGATTTTGGACTGAGCGGGACTTGAACCTACAACCTCAGCAGTGAGAGGTTACAAGTGATCTTGAAATGGTGCCTTAGACCAGTCAACCACAGAAGACCTCAAGAGTGAATGAAACGCTGATATCAAATTTAAACTTAGAAATTATGAGTGGGGTGAGAAAGTGGGCAAGTTAGTGAGTGAATTTCGACTTGTTGAGTGATTGATTGAGCAAGCAAGTAAATTGGTTAATGAGTGAGAGTGATTCAGTGTCAACTCTTACTTCAAGTATTCTTTTATGAATCACAGCCCCATCTTCTCTATGCTTGCCTTTATAGTTATTGACCAGAAGCATCAAAGAGTACCCCACCCACTCACATTAACCTACACCAATACTACAATGTGTGCATAAAGCATGTATACTTTAACTTTTACCCAGTTTTCTACATCTCCCTCTGTAACTCCAAGAAGATAAAATAATACAAATATTATACCCAAGTAGACAACTTCACAAAATTAATACACTGAACAAAACAAGAAACTTCCCCTTTTCATACCAGGGCTTTCATTAAGTTCTAAAGTAGGTGGGTGAAAGGAAAAAAGAAGTTGCGGGGTCTGGGGGTCTGCAACAAAAAATGGAAGAAAATCAGCTTAAAATAGCAGGTTGTTCAAGTAAGAAAATCCGTGGGGAAATCCCTGTCTCCCAGCTTCTAATGACAGCCCTGCATACACATATATATTTGGTGTTATAAAAAGAAATACACATGTAAAATGGTCTACATAATTTAATTCGAACAATTAAGTGTCAGGTAACACAAACTGCAACTAGTGAAAGTAGATGCGAACCATAAAGTGTCAGATATAACCCCAATTGTAACTAGTACATGCATTAGACAAAATAAACATTGTGAAAGTCGATTTCCACATGCATGCATGGATCTGTATATTCCGTGTTTATAACATCCACGTGCATGCATGGATCTGTATATTCCTTGTTTATAACATCCATGTGCATTCATGGATCTGTATATTCAGTGTTTATAACATCCACATGCATGCATAGATCTGTATATTCCATGTTTATAACATCCACATGCGTGCATGGATCTGTATATTCCATGTTTATAACATCCACATGCATGCATGGATCTGTATATTCCATGTTTATAACATCCACATGCATGCAATGATTTGTATATTCAGTGTTTATAATATCCACCTGCATGCAAGGATCTGTATATTTAGTGTTTATAACAACCAATGTACAGGCATGGATTTGTATATTCTGTGTTTATAACATCCACGTGCATGCATGGATCAGTATATTCTGTGTTTATAACATCAAATGTGCATGCATGGATCTGTATAATCAGTGTTTACAACAACCACCTGCATGCATGGATCTGTATATTCAGTGTTTATAACATCCACGTGCATGCTTGGATCAGTATATTCTGTGTTTATAACATCCAACTACAGGCATGGATCTGTATATTCAGTGTTTATAACATCAAACGTGCATGCATGGATCTGTATATTCAGTGTTTATAACATCCACGTGCATGCATGGATCAGTATATTCTGTGTTTATAACATCCAACTACAGGCATGGATCTGTATATTCAGTGTTTATAACATCGAGCGTGCATGCATGGATCTGTATATTCAGTGTTAACAACATCCAGGTGCATGCATGGATCTGTATATTCAGTGTTTACAACATCCACGTGCATGCATGGATCTTTATATTCAGTGTTTACAACATCAACATGCATGCATGGATCAGTACATACTGTGTTTATAACATCCAACGTGCATGCATGGATCTATATATTCAGTGTTTACAACATCCAGATGCATGCATGAATCAGTATATTCAGTGTTTATAACATCCACATGCATGCTTAGATCCGTATATTCCCTGTTTATTAAATCAAACTTTCAGTCTAATATTTTATTAACTTTAATGTAAATCAGAGAAAAGACATTGCAAAACATTGAAATATGTTCAGTTTTCTTAGTTAATAATATGCCTAAAATGCCTAAAAATATGTGTGAACAAACAAAATAAGAGCTTTTGGAGAATAGCCTCAACTCGATTATTCGAGCCTTGTCACAGAACCTTATTTAAAAACTAACAAGTGTTAGATAAATGGATACGCAAAGTCACAGTAGGAATGAATTTTCATTTGTTGTTCCTTATGCAAGAACAGATATTTTCAAGTTTTATCCCAAACACTGTAAGGGACTGAAATTCTATTCCAGATGATGTAATTTTCAAAGCAACTCAGCCACTGATTCAGTGGCTAGCTTTACTTCAGCTGTTAGATGCTGTAAATAGTTTTCTGGATGTGCTTGGTCCTCACATGTCAAATGACATTGCACTTTAAACTATCTAGATCAAGAAGATTTAATATCTATAATATTTTACTTTATATACACAGGCATAGCTCTATCATTTTATATCAGTGATATAGTAAATACATGTACGTGGGGCGGAGGTTAAAAAAATAGGGGGGAGGGATGAAAGGCTCAAATGGGGCCAGGAATGTATCAAAGATATTTCCCATGAACAAGTTACTATTGTATTGTGTTCTATGCCAAAATATATCAATCTGTATACATTTTACACTTCATATAAATACCCAATAACAGTTTTGGGTTCCAAAGTGAATAAGATATCCGAAGGTTGTAATGTTCTATACAATATATATTAACAAAAATAAAATAGAGCCAACATTTGGTTAAAAATTAATATAAGACATTAAAATATAAGAATCAATGAAAAATTTAAACTTTTGTTTTTCAAAGGGTCGAAAACAAGCTATAATACGAACATTATGCAACAACATACCAAATGGGTGGGGTATAAATGCCCACAGATTGATAAATTGACAGAAAACACAGCTACAGCATTACATTTTTTCTTGAGTCAATTTAAACATGGCTTTAAAGATATCAAATTTTTAAAAAGGTTATGATTTACAAATATCTTGTAGACAGCCCCTCCATATGAAATATTTGTGAAAACAGGGCTAAACTTTGATATGACACTGGTAAAGTATTAACACAGACAAGAACTGATGGGTGAAAAATTACCAAATGATTGTGTCGTTAATGCTGCAAGGATTAGAGTTCCTGTGATAACTACTAGGGGAATCCATACTCAATGTGTTATCTTGGTCAAATGTCCTGCTTTTACAAAATATTATACACATTTATGGAGCAGAGGTCATCCAAATATCTCTACAAGTTCAGCAAAATTTATCAGCGTCTTTACAAATATTATTATAATACACTAAATAATGCAGAGTTTTGCACAATTTAAGCAAATATTACACCTATTATAACACAATTAATGAAAACCAAAATTCAAATCAAAGCAGTCTGATGTTTTTGGGGATTAAATGAAGAATATTTTAATGCAATCTTATATCCTATGTATATTCAGCTTTTTTTAATGGGGTTTTATCTACATTTTCAAAACATTTCCAGTTTTCATAATTGTTATTTTAAGAAACATTTTGTAATATGGATTTTGCAGTTAGAATTGGTTTTGTTGTTGTTTTCCGCTGTGTCACACCCTAATTTTAAAGTCTACAACAACAGTAGTATGAATTATAGTAAACTAACCATTCTCAAGTCAACATCCTAGCCATCAGGTCAAGCTGGGAATCGAACATGCAACTTTTAGCATTAACAACTAACTCTATCCTATACTCTACAACCCCACTTTTAATGAGTTCAAACTTCGTTTTTTGTTTTGTTTTTGCTTTAATTGGGTTTACCATACACAATTATATTGGTGGAGGAAAACCACAGACTGAATCTGAGTAGAACCACCATCCTTCCGCAAAAAGCTGACAAACTTTCTCAACATCACAATGTTTCTTCCAAATATTTTTTCATTTGACTATTTAAGCATTTAACACAGAAATTATGCTTTTATTTAGCAAAAACCTGAGCTGTGCTGTGTATGGGCATACGGTTGTATAATAAAAACTGGGGTCCTCTGTCACCTAGTGGCCTAAGGCTTTATCTCATGATCACTTACCTCTCACTGCTAAGGTTGTAGGTTTGAGTCTTGCTGGCTCCAAAATCTTTATGTGAGAAAGTTTGCGAGTTACTTTTGGAAAAACGATGATTCTATTCAGTCTGAGGTCTTCCTACACCAGTAAAACTGGATATGCCATAATTATATAACCTGAAAGGTTTTGAAAATGACGTTAAACCCAATTTAAACCCTAAAATAAAAACGTGTAAAGATATTGAATACGTCATTTAAATATACATATAGATAATATACTTATACTTAATATGCACAATTTCAGTGACATTTTTGTCAATTTTCAAATTTATACGAGGATAACAGTTTTTACTAGAATTAATGCAAATAATACAAAAAAATACATAAACTTCACTTTAATTAAACTGTACAGATTGCCAAAGACTAAGCAATGTTGACCAAAGAAACTCCAATTTATACAAATACTTAGTATGAGTCTCCACAAAACTACAATCTATATTAGCTCATCATGACTAATCAATCAAAACATATACATGTACAATACATTTAAAGAAAAAGTCATTAAAGTATCGTGAATGAGAGTTGAAACGAATGATGACTTGTGGGGTACATGAAATAGTGCAGAATAACTAAGAAAGGTGGATGACTATTGGCAATGACGACTCATAGGCTGTAAGGTGGATAGCTCAGATTATTTAGAATTGTGGATGACAGAGAGATGACTCATAGTCTGTATGGAACTGCTCAAATGAGCTCAGAATTGTTGATTACAGCTGACAATAGGCTTGCTAGACTAACTGGCTATATGGATAAGTTCATACAAGTTTTAGAATGGTGAATGACAGATGACAATAGATGACTAAGACTGTTAAGAATAGCTCAGATGAGCTGAGCATTGTGGATGACAGTTGACAATAGATGACTAAGACTGTTAAGAATAGCTCAGATGAGCTGAGCATTGTTGATGACAGTTGACAATAGATGACTAAGACTATATAGAATAGCTCAGATGAGCTGAGCATTGTGGATGACAGTTGACAATAGATGACTAAGACTATATAGAATAGCTCAGATGAGCTGAGCATTGTTGATGACAGTTGACAATAGATGACTAAGACTATATAGAATAGCTCAGATGAGCTGAGCATTGTGGATGACAGTTGACAATAGATGACTAAGACTATACAGAATAGATCAGATGAGCTGAGCATTATGGATGACAGATGACAATAGATGACTAAGACTATACAGAATAGATCAGATGAGCTGAGCATTGTGGATGACAGTTGACAATAGATGACTAAGACTGTTAAGAATAGCTCAGATGAGCTGAGCATTGTTGATGACAGTTGACAATAGATGACTAAGACTATATAGAATAGCTCAGATGAGCTGCGCATTGTGGATGACAGTTGACAATAGATGACTAAGACTATACAGAATAGATCAGATGAGCTGAGCATTATGGATGACAGATGACAATAGATGACTAAGACTATACAGAATAGATCAGATGAGCTGAGCATTGTGGATGACAGTTGACAATAGATGACTAAGACTATATAGAATAGCTCAGATGAGCTGAGCATTGTGGATGACAGTTGACAATAGATGACTAAGACTGTTAAGAATAGCTCAGATGAGCTGAGCATTGTTGATGACAGTTGACAATAGATGACTAAGACTATATAGAATAGCTCAGATGAGCTGAGCATTGTGGATGACAGTTGACAATAGATGACTAAGACTATACAGAATAGATCAGATGAGCTGAGCATTATGGATGACAGATGACAATAGATGACTAAGACTATACAGAATAGATCAGATGAGCTGAGCATTGTGGATGACAGTTGACAATAGATGACTAAGACTATATAGAATAGCTCAGATGAGCTGAGCATTGTGGATGACAGTTGACAATAGATGACTAAGACTATTAAGAATAGCTAAATTGAGCTAAGCATTGTGGATGACAGTTGGCAATGTTGTGAATACATGTACATTTTTAAGATGGCAGGCAAACATTAGTGATCGAAGCCAATATGGTATATTGTGTTCTTGAACAAGGTTTTTATCTACAGTTGCTTAGCAGGAAGACATCCTGCAGAGTGTGATTTGCATTATTCAAACTCTTGCCAAAACCAATGTAAAACAAAATATACATAAGTTTAAACAAAAATAATGCCGAAGCAGCATTTTCTTGAGCTTGTCATGAGGTTTTATTTTACTTGATTTAACATGATTTAAAAATTCATTATCTCTGTCTATGTACCATTGTACAATGGTAACATCTTCCCTATCGGGGACAGCTTATGATAACATGGGCTCTCTTCAAACACAGCTATCTGTGAACAAGTGGATTAGCCATTTTTCTCACACAGAGAAGAATTATGTATATTGATTAGTTAAGATTAGAGCAGAAAAAATAAAACTTTGAGCCCAGCCTAATGACTGATAACAACTGCTACAACTATGCCCACTATCTTGTTAAATATATATACAATCATCTTCAATTGGTTGTTGTATCAGGATAAGATGTGGAAAATAGCAAAGTCCTTTTGTCTGAAACAAGTTATAAGTATATATTATTCAACTTGATAACTTATATATTTTTGATAAACTACTTAGCTAAGCATGTTGCATGTTTTATTTATTATTTGTCATATTTTTATGTATATACAAGTATTATGGGGTTTTTTATTATATGAATCACTGAACCACCCCTGTGGTGTGTGTAATAAGAAATATATAATACTAGAATACTAAAATATATAGTATGTATACAGGTATTTTGTATTTCTTATTACCGTATCTAAACAACAAGGCCACCTCTGCAGTATTTATAAGAAATACATAATAATTTTGATGCATACAGATATTATATATTTTTCATTACATGAATCACTGGACCACTGCTGCTATTTGTCTCTAAAGCAAGCACTGTAAATGAGAAAGCTTCTGGTACCATTTTACAGCCTTTGGTATAATCCCACAAACCTCATACATATCAGGCATTTATGATATTCAATTAAACCACTGGTAGGGATTTCTTTTGTTTGTACAAACTAGCAGATTGTGAATCTGATTACACCAAAGGGGAACAATTCTGTCATTACTGAAGGTAAACATTGAACAGTGGTCTTCTACAGAGGGTTTTGTACTGTTGTATGAAATGGTTACAAAGTATGATTCTGTTTACACAAAGGGGAATTAATCTGTCTTTACTGAAGCTAAATCAATGAATGTTTGTCTTCTTTTAGAGAGTTTTGTATCATTATATGAAATGGTTACAAAGTAAGAGACCAAGTATGAAATTATGAACCAACAGATGAATATGTAAGGGTGGATGGACAGTCAGGATAAAACATTTTGGTCTCTGCCAATTCAAAAATAAGTATAACCATATGTATGGGTGGACAGTCAGGATAAAACATTTAGGTCTCTGCCTATTCTCTACTTAGTATAATCATATGTATGGATGGTCAGTCAGAATAAAACATATAGGTCTCTGTCAATTCTCTACTTATTATAATCAAATGTATGGATGGACAGTCAGGATGAAACATATAAGTCTTTGTCAATTCTCTACTAAGTATAATCATATGTATGGGTGAACAGTCAGGAAAAAACATTTAGGTATCTGCCAATTCTATAATAAGTATAACCATAAAAATTATGTATGTGTGGACAGTCAGGATGAAACATATAAGTCTCTGTCAATTCTCTACTAAGTATATTCACATGTATGGGTGAAAAGTCAGGATAAAACATATAGGTCTCTGCCAATTCTGTGATAAGTATAAACATATGTATGGTTGGGCAGTCAGGACAAAACATTTAGGTCTCTGTCAATTCTCTACTTAGTATAACCATATGTATGGATGGACAGTCAGGATAAAACATTTAGGTATCTGCCAATTCTCTACTTAGTATAACCATATGTATGGATGGACAGTCAGGATAAAACATTTAGGTATCTGCCAATTCTCTACTTAGTATAACCATATGTATGTGTGGACAGTCAGGATAAAACATTTAGGTATCTGTCAATTCTATAATAAGTATAATCATATGTATGGGTGGACAGTCAGGATAAAACATTTAGGTATCTGTCAATTCTATACTTATTATAATCAAATGTATGTGTGGACAGTCAGGATGAAACATATAAGTCTCTGTCAATTCGCTACTTAGTATAATCATATCTATGGGTGGACAGTCAGGATAAAACATATAGGTCTCTGCCAATTCTCTAATAAGTATAACCATATGTACAAATGGACAGTCAGGATAAATAATGTAGGTATCTGTCAATTCTCTAATTAGTATAACCATATGTATGGGTGGACAGTCAGGATAAAACATTTAGGTCTCTTTCAATTCTCTATTTAGTATAACCATATGTATGGGTGGACAGTCAGGATTAAACATTTAGGCCTCTGCCATTTCTCTACTTAGTAAAACCATATGTTTGGAAGGACAGTCAGGAACTAACATTTAGGCTGTTGCCAATTCTCTACTAAATATAACCATATGTATGGGTGGACAGTCAGGATATAACATTTAGGTTTCTGCCAATTCTTTACTTAGTATAACCATTTGTATGGGTGGACAGTCAGGATAAAACATTTAGGTATTTGCCAATTCTTTACTTAGTATAACCGTATGAATGTGTGGACAGTCAGGATTAAACATTTAGGTCTCTGCCAATTCTCTACTTAGTATAACCATATGTATGGGTGGACAGTCAGGATAAAACATTTAGGTATTTGCCAATTCTCTACTTAGTATAACCATATGTCTTGGTGGACAGTCAGGATATAACATTTAGGCCTCTGCCAATTATCTACCTAGTATTACCATATGTATGGGTGGACAGTCAGGATAAAACATTTAGGTATTTGCCAATTCTCTACTTAGTATAACCATATGTCTTGGTGGACAGTCAGGATATAACATTTAGGCCTCTGCCAATTGTCTACTTAGTATAACCGTATGAATGTGTGGACAGTCAGGATAAAACATTTAGGTCTCTGCCAATTCTCTGTTTAGTATAACCATATGTATGGGTGGACAGTCAGGATTAAACATTTAGGCCTCTGCCAATTCTCTACTTAGTATAACCATATGTATAGGTGGACAGTCAGGATATAACATTTAGGACTCTGCCAATTCTCTACTTAGTATAACCATATGTATAGGTGGACAGTCAGGATATAACATTTAGGACTCTGCCAATTCTCTACTTAGTATGACCATATGTATAGGTGGACAGTCAGGATATAACATTTAGGACTCTGCCAATTCTCTACTTAGTATAACCATATGTATGGGTGGACAGGCAGGATATAACATTTAGGTCTCTTTTAATTCTCTATTTAGTATAACCATATGTATGGGTGGACAGTCAGGATATAACATTTAGGTCTCTGCCAATTCTCTACTTAGTATAACCATATGTATAGGTGGACAGTCAGGATATAACATTTTGGACTCTGCCAATTCTCTACTTAGTATGACCATATGTAAGGGTGGACAGTCAGGATATAACATTTAGGTCTCTTTCAATTCTCTATTTAGTATAACAATATGTATGGGTGAACAGTCAGGATATAACATTTAGGCCATTGCCAATTCTCTACTTAGTATAACCATATGTATGGGTGGACAATCAGGATAAAACATTTAGGCCTCTGCCAATTCTCTACTTAGTATAACCATATGTATGGGTGGACAGTCAGGATATAACATTGAGGCACCTGCCAATTTCTACTTAGTATAACCATATGTATGGGTGGACAGTCAGGATATAAGATATAGGTATCTGCCAATTCTCTTCTTAGTATAACCATATGTATGGGTGGACAGTCAGGATAAAACATTTAGGTCTCTGTCAATTTTCTAATTAGTATAACCATATGTATAGGTGGACAGTCAGGAAAAAACATTTAGGTCTCTGCCATTTCTCTAATTAGTATAACCATATGTATTGGTGGACAGTCAGAATAAAACATATAGGTCTACGTTAATTCTCTACTTAGTATAACCATATGTATTGGTAGACAGTCAGAATAAAACATAAAGGTCTAAGTCAATTCTCTACTTAGTATAGCCATATGTATGGATGGACAGTCAGAATAAAACATATAGGTCTCTGTCAATTCTCTACTTAGTATAACCATATGTATTGGTATACAGTCAGAATAAAACATATAGGTCTAAGTCAATTCTCTACTTAGTATAGCCATATGTATTGGTGGACAGTCAGAATAAAACATATAGGTCTCTGTCAATTCTCTACTTAGTATAGCCATATGTATGGGTGGACAATCAGAATAAAACATATAGGTCTAAGTCAATTCTCTACTTAGTATAACCATATGTATTGGTAGACAGTCAGAATAAAACATATAGGTCTAAGTCAATTCTCTACTTAGTATAGCCATATGTATTGGTGGACAGTCAGAATAAAACATATAGGTCTCTGTCAATTCTCTACTTAGTATAGCCATATGTATTGGTAGACAGTCAGAATAAAACATATAGGTCTAAGTCAATTCTCTACTTAGTATAGCCATATGTATTGGTGGACAGTCAGAATAAAACATATAGGTCTCTGTCAATTCTCTACTTAGTATAACCATATGTATTGGTAGACAGTCAGAATAAAACATATAGGTCTAAGTCAATTCTCTACTTAGTATAGCCATATGTATGGGTGGACAATCAGAATAAAACATATAGGTCTCTGTCAATTCTCTACTTAGTATATCCATATGTATTGGTAGACAGTCAGAATAAAACATATAGGTCTAAGTCAATTCTCTACTTAGTATAGCCATATGTATTGGTGGACAGTCAGAATAAAACATATAGGTCTCTGTCAATTCTCTACTTAGTATAGCCATATGTATGGGTGGACAATCAGAATAAAACATATAGGTCTACGTCAATTCTCTACTTAGTTTAACCATATGTATTGGTGGACAGTCAGAATAAAACATATAGGTCTACGTCAATTCCCTACTTAGTATATCCATATGTATATGTATTGCCAATTCCCTACTTAATATAATCATAAGTATGGGTTGGTAGTCAGGTCTCTGTGAATTCCTTAATTAGTATAACCATATGTATGGGTGGACAGTCAGGATAAAACATATAGGTCTTGTCAATTTCCTAATTAGTATTACCATATGTATGGGTGGAGAGTGAAGATAAAACATATAGGTCTCTTTCAATTATCTATTAAGTATAACCATATGTATGGATGGACAGTCAGGATATAACACTAATGTCTCTGCCTATTCTCTAATTAGTATAATCATATGAATGGGTTGAGTCAGGATAAAACATATAGGTCACTGTCAATTCTCTACTTAGTATAACCATATGTATGGATGGACAGTCAGGATAAAACATTTGAACATTTAGGTATCTGCCGATTCTCTTCTTAGAATAATCATATGTATGGGTGGACAGTCAGGATAAAACATTAAGGTCTCTGTCAATTCTCTACTTAGTATAATCATATGTATGGATGGACAGTCAGGATAAAACATTTGAACATTTAGGTATCTGCCAATTCTCTTCTTAGTATAATCATATGTATGGGTGGACAGTCAGGATAAAACTTACAGGTCTCTGCCAATTCTCTACTTAGTATAACCATATGTATGGGTGGACAGTCAGGATAAAACATATAGGTCTTTGTCAATTCCCTTATGAGTATTACCATATGTATGGATGGACAGTCAAGATAAAACATATAGGTCTCTGCAAATTCTCTGATAAGTATAACAATATGTATGGGTGGACAGTCAGGATAAAACATATAGGTCTTTGTCAATTCCCTTATGAGTATAACCATATGTATGGATGGACAGTCAAGATAAAACATATAGGTCTCTGTCAATTCTATACTTAGTATAACCATATGTATGGGTGGACAGTCAGGATAAAACATTTATGTCTGTGCCAATTCTCTACTAAGTATAACCATATGTATGAATGGACAGTCAGGATAAAACATTTGAACATTTAGGTATCTGCCAATTCTCTTCTTAATATAATCATATGTATGGGTGGACAGTCAGGATAAAACTTATAGATCTCTGCAAATTCTCTGATAAGTATAACCATATGTATCGGTGGACAGTCAGGATAAAACATTAAGGTCTTTGTCAATTCCCTTATGAGTATAACCATATGTCTGGATGGACAGTCAAGATAAAACATATAGGTCTCTGTCAATTCTATACTTAGTATAACCATATGTATGGGTGGACAGTCAGGATAAAACATTTATGTCTGTGCCAATTCTCTACTAAGTATAACCATATGTATGAATGGACAGTCAGGATAAAACATTTGAACATTTAGGTATCTGCCAATTCTCTTCTTAGTATAATCATATGTATGGGTGGACAGTCAGGATAAAACTTATAGGTCTCTGCCAATTCTCTACTTAGTATAACCATATGTATGGGTGGACAGTCAGGATAAAACATTTGAACATTTAGGTATCTGCCAATTCTTTTCTTAGTATAATCATATGTATGGGTGGACAGTCAGGATAAAACTTATATGTCTCTGCAAATTCTCTGATAAGTATAACCATATGTATGGGTGGACAGTCAGGATAAAACATTTAGGTCTCTGCAAATTCTCCAGTTAGTATAACCATATGTGCGGGTGGACAATCATGATAGAACATTAAGGTCTCTACCAATTCTCTAATAAGTATAACCATATATATGGGTGGACAGTCAGGATAAAACATATAGGTCTCTGCCAATTCCCTAATTGGTATAACCATATGTATGACTGGAGAGTCAGGATAAAACATAAAAGTCTTTATCAGTTCTCTAATTAGTATAATCATATGTATGGGTGGATAGTCGAATAAAACATTAAAGTCTCTGCCAATTCTCTTCTGAGTATAACTATATGTATTGTAGGACAGTCAGAATAAAACATATAGGTCTCTGTCAATTCTCTACTTAGTATAACCATATGTGTGGGTGGACAGTCAGAATAAAACATATAGGTCTACGTCAATTCTCTATTTAGTATAACCATATGTATTGGTACACAGTCAGAATAAAACATATAGGTCTACGTCAATTCTATAATAAGTATAGCCATATGTATGGGTGGACAGTCAGGATAAAACATATAGGTCTCTGCCAATTCCCTAATTGGTATAACCATATGTATGACTGGAGAGTCAGGATAAAACATAAAAGTCTTTATCAGTTCTCTAATTAGTATAATCATATGAATGGGTGGACAGCCGAATAAAACATTAAAGTGTCTGCCAATTCTCTACTTAGTAAAACCATATGTATTGGTGGACAGTCAGAATAAAACATATAAGTCTCTGTCAATTCTCTACTTAGTATAACCATATGTATTGGTGGACAGTCAGAATAAAAAACATAGGTCTCTGTCAATTCTCTTATAAGTATAACCATATGTATGGGTGGACAATCAGGAAAAAACATATAGGTATTTGTCAATTCTCTAATAAGTATAACCATATGTATGGGCAGACAGTCTGGATAAAACAAATAGGCTTCTGCCAATTCTATAATTAGTATAATCATATGTATGGGTGGACAGTCAGGATAAACATTTAGGTCTCTACCAATTATCTAATTAGTATAACCATATTTATGGGTGGACAGTCAGGATAAATATATAGGTATCTGTCAATTCCCTAATTAGTATAACCATGTAAATGGGTGGATAGTCAGGACAAAACATATAGGTTTCTGCCAATTCTCTACTTAGTATAACCATATGTATGGGTTGACAGTCAGGATAAAACATAGGTCTCTGCCAATTCCTTACTTAATATAACCATAAGTAAGGGTGGGCAGTCAGGATAAAACATTTAGGTCTCTATCAATTCCCTAATTAGTATATTCATATGTATGGGTGGACAGTCAGGATAAAACATATAGGTCTTTGTCAATTTCCTAATTAGTATAACCACATGTATGGGTGGAGAGTCAAGATAAAAGATATAGGTCTCTGTCAATTATCTACTAAGTATAACCATATGTATGGATGGACAGTCAGGATATAACACTTATGTCTCTGCCTATTCTCTAATTAGTATAATCATATGTATGGATGGACAGTCAGGATAAAACATATAGGTCTCTGACAATTCTCTACTTGGAATAACCATATGTATGGATGGACAGTCAGGATAAAACCTCAGTCCTTTGCTGGTGTTACAATAATTTATATCACATAGGAAAAGTAATTGAGAGGAAGATTTATGAAAATTCCCAAAACTAATCATATTGCCCCTATCCCTGGTCCCTTATGGAAATTCAATCCTCTTTATTGAATAAAATCAAAATTACCGTTACTAGACAATGTTCTAGATCGCAAATGGAACAACACATTTACACAAATGGACAAAAAAATGAGAATATAATCATAGGGATAATTTATATCAAATATGAAACATTTCACTGACTGGTTGTTGAGAATAAGATTTTTGGAAAGTTTCAATTTTAACCATTTTGTTACCCCATCTGGCCCCTTTTGGAAAGTCAATCCTTTTTATTGAACAGAATCTTATAAAATTTTGTTATGACTAGAAGATACTTCAGAACTCAAACTGAATAAATAAAAAATCATAAATGGATGGAAAAAATTCCTTGATTCGTACAAACCTTAAATCCATACTCAATGGAATAATCTTGAATGACTGGATGTTGATAAGATTTTTAAAAAAATTCTAATACAACACTTTTCCCCCCATCCTTGCCCCTTATGGAAAGTCAATTCTCCTTATTGAACCAAATCTAATTTCCTATGACTAGAAGAATTGCTCCAGGACTCAAACTGAATAATAATTTTGCCCAAATGGATGAAAAAAAGAGAATTTTCTGTTTTCCAATAGTATCCCGATGTAAAATTCTAAGTCCCTCTACAAGGCCCATCTAAATAAAATTCCCTTAATTCTTATCTTCAATCAAACCTCTCCCTACACACAGGAATAATTTATGCCAAATATGAACAAGTTTGACTGGCCAGTTCTTAAGAAAACAATTTTTGTAATTCCAAGTCATTTTTACGAACCTCCTTGGCCAAACAATACTTTTTTGAAAATATAGGCAAAATCAGTTCCTTTTTTAAAAAAAAGTATATTAATGTTTACTTTAATGTCATGTGTCCCCTGAACCCTCAGGGTGGGGCCATTTCTACCTCAAAGACACCATTTGAACAAATCAAATAGAACTATAGTTAGTTACCATTACTACATAAAGTTAAGTTTGGACTATTTTTATTAGCGACAGCCATCTTGAATTTCAGATATAAAAAAAAACTCTTATGTATAATTTCCTATGCAATAGAAACATTCATGTGAAGTTTGAGTTTATCTGAGAGAAAGTGCTGCTAATGGACGACAGATGACAGATGTCATCACATAAGCCAATATGGCCATTGGCCAGTAGAGCTACCGGTAATAACATTGAAACCCAAATATTTTGAAAAAATGCATCGCTTGCGGCTTCTGTGGGAGTGGTTTATTCAGGGAGAGAATACGGTATTTTCAGAGCACATATTGGGCATATTTCTGTAATACAGTAATTAGGCAAAAAAATTGTGCTTGGTTACTCCAAATAAAATTTATGTTTTTGAAAATGTCAAAAGCATTTCTCCATAAATTGTAAATAAAAAATATAGACAAATTTATGCAATAAGATTTTATCTACAAAAAAGCATCTTTCTGTTTAAACAGTAAGTCACATTTATGTTTTGTGTATAATTTATTAGTTTACCTAAAACTCATATGATTGTACTATATCATATAAAGTTCATTATTTTGGGAACAGTTAAATAACTCAAAATAATTATATGTATGGCATGATGCAGTAAACTAGGGACACAACTACAGTTAGCACAATGAAATTCAAACCTAATTAAGATCCAAAAAATATCACTTAATGAGCTTTTACCGTTACTTGTGTGACAGACACTAAGTGCACATCTATTTTCTTTTTTCAAGAACATAAACAAAATAGGTAAAATTGCCATTTTCTTTTGTGCAACCAGCTGAAACACGATAAATGCACATTTTAATGATCATTTACATAATTTTATGCAACAACCTCTACAATGTTGACAAAAACAAAGTGTGTTTTGCAGTGATTATTTATCATAATGACCTTTTTATCCATCATCAAATATTCTTTCTATCAAAACGTAATCATGTGACAGCATTTTTAAGCCAATTAGAATGTTAGGCAAATTGTAAACAGTATGTAAAGACATTTGTGAAGTTCATTGATGTATGACTTGTAGTTACTGAGACATGAGCTTCATATAAAACCAAATATTAAATGGTGGCTTATTTTGCCTAAAATCAAAATTAATTTAATTGTGGTTATTCCATTTGTTGTGAGTTCCAATCCCCGCCTGGCAACAGTCTCCATGATGATCGATAGACGACATTGTGTCTCATTATCATTCATCTCTCTCTGCTGATTGAAGTGGGAAAGTTATCAGTTACTTGCGGAGATGAGGTGTGCTTGAGTACTGGTTAGCCTTTCAGGATCCCAGGAAACAGTGGTTAGGTTAACCCTTTACCTCATAGATATGCGTTTTCCCGCACCAATATCAGGCTTTTGAAAACAGTGCAGGAAGAGTTCAGATTGCTCGTAACGAGCAATCTGAACACTTCCTGCACTGTTTTTCACTCTGTCAGTTAATATAAACATAATTCACCAAATAATTCAAAAACCTTCTATATTAGAGTTGTCCAAAGGCGTCTATATAAGAGGTGTCCAAAGGCGTCTATATGAAGTAAAGGGTTAACTGATCGTTTACCCTCAAAGGCATAAATTGACACTAAATATTCAATAGTAAAAAAAAACATTTGTCCCAATGCATACCTTTCATTGTACTAAACACAAGCAATATAAACTTTCATTAAGATATGCATGCCCATTATATATAATATGTAAACTTAACCAAATATTAGAACAAAAAGGGGTCAAAACTCCTGTTATATTTGATTGCTGTTAACAAATATTAAACTTAACCTGTATTTTGAAATTATACTGCTACACACCCAAGATTATTGAAATATATATCAACCTTTCAAACGTTATTGATTGAAAAGCATTATTTTGATAAAAATTAAGTTGATGTTGAAAACTATCAATCTTGACCTGTAATTTATAATTATACAGCCCCAATTGAAATATATCATATATACATAGACTCTTTCAGAAGTTAATGATAGAAAACAAATTTGACCTTGGACAGACTGACGAACACACATTACCAAAGGGACAGATGTTCTAGCAAATGTGTACAAGTGACTTTTTTGTGTCCAGCTTATTACTTGTGTAGCTAAATTAAGCCACACAACAGATAAAAAAAATGTTATAAGTTACAAGAAACAGACACAAATTTTGTTTCAACTGTTTTCAACCGTCAAAAAAAATTACTAACCCTAAATCCTAGTCACCTAACTACCCATTCACGTGTGCGGACAGGTGTAACACACAATGCCTCTTCACCATTATACAAATGGCACCGGGGTAAACAGGGGCATTAAGAAATATATACTTCCTAATCATCCCTCCTTAAAATAAATTTGGTAAGGGCACAGCAAACAATTATTATTTTAAGAATGGCCTAGTAGAGTCAACATTTTAGTCATTTAAAGGAATGATTCAACATATTAACAGTAGTATTTAGTTTGTTTATATTGAAGAGAGGCAATATAGGAAAAGGGATGATACGTTTACTTGCTAGCAATCTAGGCAAACCTGATAATGGCATTGGAGGATGGATCATTACAGTAGGCTTTTACACAGTCATGTTATAATTATTTTCTCAACATCTATTTTTATTTTTGAATGGAGTTTTGTCTATTTTTTTCAACAGTATTTCATATACTAAGGACAAAAAATATACGCTGTGAAATCATTAATTTTCGTGGGATTAAATTTCATAGTTTTTGGTTCAAGGACATATTCGTGGGACTAATTTTTCATTGAAAACAAGTTTTAGAATAAAAAAATGGTTTTAGTGTGAACTTTGGCTCATTTGGATTTGAGTACTGGTATAACATGATGCATTTTAAATGCTGACATCAAGGACTTGTACAGAAGGATAGGAAACTTGCATCTCCTGACTAACTGTTGATCAAATAGCACACGAAGGAGTCATAATTTGCAAATTAATCATTCATAATTCACAGGCAACTGATTTCTTGTACATAAACTGTAAGTTGTATGTTATCTTAGATGTTCAAAGATGTTTTGATCATGCAAAATGATCTTGAATTAAAGATATTGAGGTTTGAAGGAAAATTTATCGTAATTTGTCATATCTAAGATTCAGTATACAAATTTTGTAATCACAAGTACTTCAACAATTTTAAACACAAACTTCTGAGAATGGTATTTTTTTTATGACAATTTCATTCTGCAATGTAAGAATTTTTATTTGTGTTCCTGGGATGAATGGAATTTAAGATAATTAAAAATGAGATATTGCTAGATTTTGTGTGAATACGCGAGCATTCATAATATCTCAATCAGTTGCCTTTCCTTCTCTATATAACATGTACCATTATTTAAGTAACTATTTATACCTATACACGCTATAATAAATGCGCTCTTGAACTACGCATCATGGGGTAATCCTGTATAGCAACGTCAATTAGTTGGTGTTTTGGTGTTACAAGTTTGATCACTGTTCTGAAAACAGGACATGTTGCTGCTCTTTCGCCCTTATTTTTCATTTAATACTGATGAAACTTCATATAGTCAAATCAGTCAAATCCAAGATACCTTGGATAAATTTGCTTTTCATGATTCTCGAGTCATGGTCAAGGTCTCCATTACTTAAAATAGAAAAAAACTGCTGTCATCGCTTAATCAGCTTTATTTTCCATCTGATTCAAGTTCACACAAATGTTCAGACACAATTTTCGGGTCAAGGTCAAATTAGAAAATCACTCACCACTCTACTGCTCTCATTTTTAATCCAATTTTAATGCAACTTCATACAGGTGTTCAGGACCTAGATACCTTGGACGAGTTTATGTTTCTGGATTCTTGGGTCAAGGTCACCATTACCAAAAATTTTCCATTTTTTTTTAAATATTTATTTCAACTATAAATGTAACTGTAAAAATGCTGTGGAATATCAGAATAATATAATTTTAAATCAAACCCTACATAAGTCAAACAATTATTTGTTTCAGTGAATAATTTGTTTTTTTTCGGAAAGGAATTAATCATGAATCATGAGGTATTACTAAACGCTACAAAAAGAGCACTGGTAACACGTTGAACTGTATTTTCCCCAAATAATAAGTAGGAACATGTATGAAATCAGAGATAGAAAATAGTATTTTATATCTCTGATGAAATCAAGGAATTGTACTGTATAATTGCTTAGATAAAATACAGAATTAGGAATATGATTGTTGAATGTGCAAGTGATTTTGTGTTGACGAGATCATTTATTTCAAATAAACTTTCAATAAATATAAGGGACAAGTATGTCAACATTAACATCCGCTGTTTGTTATGATGGTGATAAAATGAAGCATAGTTTTAGAACAAAAATAAAACTAGAGTACTAACAGGGCAGTAAGAGCCTCGTAGTTTGCCTGACTGTATATCCCCTTGACTTTGGTCACGGGAATTAATTCTGTCTCAGGGGCTATGTCACTTTCAAGAGTTGAAAATCTGAGAAAGAGAGAGCAATTGGTGAGTGACAAATAACAGTGATTATGTACAGATCTAATTTTGGTGAAAGTGATCTTGACCTCTTGCTCCCTAAACACTGACCCCCAATCAATATGAGTATTCCTTTTCTGACTATTAGAACTTAAAGTACCACTATTACTAGAATTTGATCTTGACATGATATAAAATGTAATATTGACAAAAAATCCACCAACATTTCTTCTTCTATATTTTGATATCATTTAGATGAAATGTTGTGTGTAAATTCGATGTTACTGGCCTACTGAAAGCACTACAAAACAATACAGACAAATGGACGAACAGTATAAGGTAACACTATAAATTATGCCCCAATTTCATAGCAGGGACAAGTAAATTTCTAGTTGGAAAATAATTGTTACACTAAATGAACCAGTTTTATAATCAAATACCAATACATGTACAAAACATACCTTTAGTGTTACAAGGGTTGCAACTGTTACCCTTAGTGTAACAAACCCCTTTTTCCTTACAATATTTTAAGGGTTGTGGTTCATAATAACCCCAATTGTAACAATAATTGATTTTGTTACACTAAGGGTTGCCACACAGCACTCATAATCACCACTACTGGTTCAAATCAATAATTATTTACCAAATGACAAATTTGCAAAATATCTAAATTTTATTCAATTTTTCATGAATGTTTGTTTTTAGCTTTGCTCAGGTGAGCTTAAAATATTAAAGCACAAAAGATGCACCATCCCACATCCTAAAACAAAGAATATTTTGTAAACGCTGAAAATCATGAATAATCATGGATGCTACTCCGTAGCAAAGAACTTTAACAGTCAGAGAATGGCTTCATATAATAAGGTATCCTCCATGCATCTTGGGCAAGAAAGAATTTCCTTTGGTTTCAGGCCTAGGTTAAGGTCACATTCTAATATCACAGGTTGCAGTAACTATTTCTGTCAAATATTAAAGTAAAACTCTTGACCAAAGTTTGTTGATGAATTCATTCCTCAATTTGTTATTAAGAATGTTAATGCACGGTTGAAGTTGCTTTAGAAAACAAAAGTTTCTTTCTCAACTTACTAAAAAATGCATTCCTGGTCATGTTTCTGATACAGACTCATTTTGACTTTACATGTTCCTTTGGACTGTTTCTGTTGGCAAACTAGAACTGTGTCTACTGGCTGTGCCATTAGTCTTACTGCAGCAATGATATTAGACTAGTGGCAGTAGTACTACAGAGATGATGATATACAACTGTAAACATCATACTCATACTTGCTAACAGTTTTGACCATAATCATTAGAGAAGTCCAGAGGTGCGTAAATTCACAAAAAAAAACTTGTCGTAAACGTAAACTAACAATTATTCATAATATGTTTAACATTCATCCAAATATACCCAAAGCTGGCCCTAATCATGCAGAATATATTATATATTTTCTGAAAATACAATCATTTTAAACGCCAATCAAAATGCAGAAATTGACGTACCACGATTTTTGTCGCAAGTTATTTTGTGAAACGCAGCCCAGGAGTATACAGTCCTGACAAGGAGAATTGCGATTAAAATAAAAATAGTTACAGGGCTGTAACTAATAGACTGTCACAAGTTGATGGAGAAAGATGTGAAGATAAAAGCAACTGGACGGCATATTTATATTCTCTAACTTTTGATGGACCAGAATGCATAGAAAATAATATTATGTACAACTGAAATTCAAACTAGAATTTCCCATCCCATCCCATAATGTCACACACAACTTCCATTTACTAGCTAGAATACCACTTAATTTAACACACAAAAATAAAATCTATTTCTGATATTGCAGCGCCTGCTGAGAAAACTTAATAGTGACCTAGAAAAACTGGCCGTCAGACAGTGTGACAAACATCCTAACCACAAGGTGTTGGAGGTGGGATTTGGACCAGGAGTTGGCCTACAGGCAGCCTATCAATGTGTTAAAGGTTCATTTTATTGTTACACAATGAGCTCCTAAAAGGCATCAGACAATTTTAATGCTACCTATATCCAAAAATATATACATCATTTATTACAACATGTTCAAAACATGGTTAAAAACTGCAAAGCGACAGTCCAATGAATAGAGTTTTGGCTACACACACTAGAGATTGCAAGCTTGACTGTTGACCTCTCAAAAGACTCTGTACTGGTTCTACCCTGGAAATTGACTAGAGAGTGGTTTGTATAATGCCATTATAAATTGATTGCTAGATTATCATCCAAATTTTTCTTAAAAATGGGGAGGGCGGGAGGATTTTATCTTTTATCTTTAAAATTTCTGATGTCTTTTTAATAAAAAAAAATAAAGAAATAAAGAAATATATAGATATTTTTTTTTTATTTTTTTTTATATAAAAATAAATAGGGTTGGGGCGGCATGAAAATTAGGGGGCACACAGGGATGATAATCTAGCAATTAATTTATAATGGCCTAAGCTCTGATTCATAAAACTTAAATAAATTAGTATAAACTAAACAGGAGTAATAAATTTGGTTTCATTTTAGTGATTCAAATACCTTGACAAATGGTGTCACAAGATGGGTTAAGTGAATATGGGTTACATTGTAAAACAACAAAAGTAATTTGAAGAAATTATGTTTTATTAAAAATAAATACTATAAAAATTATGATATAAATACAAAAAGACAAAATTGGGACTGCAAAAGTACTAATTAGTCTTTGAATAGTCTTTGAGCTAAAACAACAGCCGATATTTCTAAAACATTATAAATTATGTTCCCAATGACAGCATTTCAGTTATATGGGTCATTTAAAAGAAAAGCAAAGTAACCTTTAAGACATTAGCTAAATTGGTTTACAGATTCTAGAAAAAAAACTAAATTTTCTATAAATAGTAATGGTGACTTAAATTGACCTTTGACCAATCCAAAAATGAACAGATGTCAACACCTTACTCAGATGAACCACCCTACAAAGTTTTCAGTCTCTAGACAATAGTGTACCCAAATAGTCAGCCAGTAAAAAAAATTCTCTAATCATAAATAATATCAATTGGAAGTGATTAATACCATCACATTAATTTTGTCCGAGTCACAAAAGTTGTGTCAAGCACATCTACACTTGATAAAGTATTAAATCAATTGCCTGAAAACTGTGAAAATAGTTTGCTCAACAAATATAGCAATGTTACAAAATGCCAGGGCAATAACTGTGCATAAAGTCAGGTGTCTCAAAATCTATTGAACATGTATTCAAAGTCTCACACCAATCCCTTGAAAACTGAGGAATAGTTTGTAATACAGTAATTTGCAATGGCAATAACTCTACAAAACATTAAATTAGGTCACAACAAAATTTATTTTAGGCATTTCTACACCTGATGTTGGTTCAAATCAATTGATTGAAAACTGCTGAAGAAGTTTGCTCCACAAGAACTGCAATAAGGTAACAAGTGCAGTAACTCTGCATAAATTTAAGTCTAGAGGTCAAGATCAAGGCCACACAGTAAATTGTTGCATGGTTTTGAGTAGTACTGCCCATAACAAAACAATGACCCAAATTTAGTAACACTCGGCCAAACAGTTTTTTTTAAAAAAACTGAGCTAAATGCAAAAACTAAACATTATTAAGGCATGCACATCCGTAGAAGTCAAGGTCACCTGAAACAAGAGAAATAGACTGATGTTTCAGACTATACATGCAATTTCATGTGGGTTTTTTTTTTTTACATTAATGCATGACCTTGACCTTTGTGTTACCTTGACCTTGACATCTGATGTAATGGTCTGGGTATTTCAACAGTTAAATGCAGGTGAAACATCATCATGACATGCTGATCACTTTTGTCAAGCTCTTTTTAAATCTCTAAATGTAAGACAAAGTTACAGTTCAATTGTTGGTCAATTGATAAATTGAGCCAAGTGTTTTTGAAATCCTTCCATGTATGATAAAGTTAAAGGACAGACTTGAAATCTCATCTGATTCAAAGTGTTGTCATACATACTAAAAGTGTGACCTTGACCTTTGAGGTACAAGTCTTGGTCTTACTTCGTCACATCGTCAAGTCATGTTGATAAACTGAGCCATGTTAAAGACAAAGTCACAGACCAGACACGCAATATCAAACAAATTGAAAGTGTGACCTTGACCTTTGAGGAAAGGTTCTGGGTCTTACATGTGACACTTAATTATGTCATGCTGATCAACTGGGTCAAATGTTTTTAAAATTTATCCATAGATGACAAAGTTACAGACAGAACAAGAAATCTCAAAATGACTGAAAGTGTTGTCAAACAAAGTTCAATTGTGACCTTGATCTTTGAAGTGGGAGTCTGGGTAATAAGTGCAACACATTGTCATGTTATCATTTGTAGCAAGTATTTATAAAATCCATCTTTGCATGACAAAGTTACTGGCCAGACATGAAATCTCACAGACTAAAAGTGTTGTCAAACAATCTCAGTGTAACATTGACCTTTGAGGTACACATGTAGGTCTTATGCATGACATGTCATGTCATGCTGATGAATTGAGCACAGTATTTTTAAAATTTATCCATAAGTGACAAAGTTACAGATCTGACACGAAATCTCAATCAGACTGAAAGTGTCATCCAACAAAGTTAAATTGTGACCTTGACCTTTGAAGTGGGAGTCTGGGTAATAAATGCAACATGTCGTCATGTTATGTTGATCAATTGCAGCAAGTATTTATAAATCCATTTATGCATGACAAAATTACTGGCCGGATATGAAATCTCACACAAACTGAAAGTGTTGTCAAACAAACTTGAAGTGTGACCTTGGCCTTTTAGGTATGCATGTGGGTCTTACACGTGACATGTTGTCATGTCATGCTGATGAATTGAGCCAAATGTTTTTGAAATTTATCCATAGGTGACAAAGTTACAGACTGGACACCAAATCTCAATCAGACTGAAAGTGTTGTCAAACAAAGTTAAATTGTGACCATGACCTTTGAATTGGGAATCTGGGTGTTATGGGCAACAAATCCTCATGTTATGTTGCTCATTTGTAGCTAGTATTAGCAAAAGCTATCTATGCATGACAAAGTTATAGGCCAGACACGAAATCTCACATGGACTGAAAGTGTTGTCAAACAAACTCAAAGTGTGACCTTGACCTTTGAGGTACGCATGTGGGTCTTACACGTAACACTTTGTAATGTCATGCTGATTAATTGAGCTAAGTGTTTTTGAAATTTATTCATAAGTGACAAAGTTACAGACTGGACATCAAATCTCAATCAGGCTGAAAGTTTCATCAAACAAAGTTAAATTGTGACCTTGACCTTTCAAGTGGGATTCTGGGTGTAATGCGCGACACATCTTCATGTTATGTTGATCATTTGTAGATATTATTAACAAAATATATCTATGCGTGACAAAGTTACAGGCCAGAAACAAAATCTCAAACAAACTGAAAGTGTTGTCAAACAAACTCAAAGTATGACCTTGATCTTTGAGGTACAGGTATAGGTCTTACTTACAACACATCATCATGTTATGTTGATCATTTGTAGCAAGTATCATTAAAATCCATTCATGCATGACAAAGTTACACTGGCCAGACAAGAAATCTCACAAAGACTCAAAGTGTTGTCAAACAAACTCAATTTGTGACCTTGACCTTTGAGGTATGGCTGTGGGTCTTACTTGCGACACTTCTTCATGTTATGTTGATCATTTGTAGCAAGTATCAACAAAATCCATCTTTGCATGACAAAGTTACAGACTGGACACAAATAGCAGACGGAAGGATGTACGGACGTTCTTACGAATGGGTATTTAAGTGGCTTCTTTGCGTCAAGCTTATTAGTTGTGTGGCTAAAATTGGCTAAAGTTTAGCCACATAAGAGAAAAAAAAGCCACATAAAAGCTGTTTTCAAGTGTCTTGAAACAGCCACGTAATTATTTTTCAACTGCTTTTCAACTGTCGATAAAAATTACTAACCCTAAACCCCAGACACTTAACTACCCATTTGTGTGCCCGGATGGACAGACGCTCCGATTACTATATGCCACCAAAATAAATTTGGAAGGAAGGTAGGGGGTGGGGGAGGGGGGGGGATAAAAATACTGCATGGTTTTGAGTAGAACTATACATTAAACATCCATGGACACATTTTGTTAAACAAAAATGGTATAATCTCTCATTCACCTTTCAGATGGGAATGGAGTATTACACGGTGTAGAGCTATCTGAGAAAATGTGTCAAGTAGCCACAGCCAGTCTGAAAGATGAAATATCCAGCGGTAAAATGAAACTTATACCAGGAACAGTGACAGAAATGCCATATAAGGACAACACTTTTGATGTAATTTTCCACACAAATTGCTTCTATTTTTGGCCAGACATGAATGCAGCCGTGAGGGAATTACAAAGAGTGATAAAACCAAATTCTCCCATGATAGCAGCTCAGCATTTAGATAATTTGAACAAACTAGCCAAGAAAGGCTTGCTTCAAAAGTCCATGTTTGATCCTGCACTCTACATGGAAGCCCTGAACAAAAATGGCTTTAGAGATGTGAGAATGGAAGAACAAAATAAATTAGGAGCTAACATCCGCACAATTTATTCAACTTCATCAAAGTAGTTACACTTTTTCTAACAGTTTGATGAATTGTATTCTCAATGTATTTATTTTGAACTGTTTAGAGAAATTATAACATGATTATTACATTGTTTTTATATGGCAAAGATGGCAAATAAATCTATAAAACTGCATGAATTGTACATCATCCCAAATGTGACTTGTTATTTTTATAATATCCATCACTTTTATGTACTTACATTCCTTTGTTATTGACCTGACACTTGCTGTTTATTAAATAAGTTGATAATCCAATCAGCAATCAATATTGGTTGCTACGCCACCATTTTCCTTAGACAAGCTTATGATGTCTAAGTAAACACTACATTGTATTTACTTGGACAAACAATGTCATATGGTCAGTTGGTTGGGAAGTAGTTGTTCTCAGTCAGGTCAATTAGTATAAACATTTAAAAAATTGAGTTCAGTTAGTCCATATGGTTTGTATGGACCAACTGAATTCAATTTTCACATGAAAAGCACTTGCAGTATGGAAGGGTATCACCTCCATAACTCTAAGTTTGCAATTTGTCGTTTGTTCTTTGAGCAATGGGTGTAACTGTTTCTTTCTTCAAAGTTCTTTGTAGGAAATGAAATATTCAACCTTTGTAACTTTGCTATTTGTCTATGCTACTATATCCTATCTTTGTAAAAGTTACATACTTCCTGTCATAATATAACGAGTTCAGCATAATCACGTGTTTCAAAAGGATTTGAATCACAAACGTTAAACTATGCAGTAAGCATGTTGTACAACACACTTAGGCATATGTAACAATGCGAAATACACAGTTGGCATTGTCAATTATGACGATAGGTGCCGCCAGACGTATATGAAAGAATAACAGCTGGTCCCTAGTAGAATCGGTGTTGCTTTGTTTACATCGTTGGTCATATGGAACATATGGCCTGGTTTTAGTACCGCAGTTTATACATTCCCATAATGCACTGTTTTGAAAAGCAATGGCAACCTCCTTGTATAGAATGCCGTGTTTTTAACACGTGATCGTGATGTTTCAATATGGCAGTGCCAGAGTCAATTTCTTAACTGGCCCTAATATAGGGATCGGTCGCTCATGCAACCTTACCAAAAAGGATTATACACAACCAGGCCTCTTACTGATCTTTCCCTGTATGTTTCAGCTAAATTCGACCACAGACAGGAGTTCTCCAGACAAGATATTTTGACAGGCAGGGTACCGCGGCGTGGTCTAGTGGTAGAGCGTCCGCCTCGCATGCGGAAGGTTTGTGGGTTCAATCCCGGCAGGGTCATACCAAAGACTTTAAAAATGGTACTAGAAGCTTCCTCGCTAGAGGCTCAGCATTTAAAGGAGAGTTCTAGGTCTGGTCCGCTCGGTGTCAGTATAATGTGACTGGGTGGGGTATCATACCATGTGTCTGCGGCATGATACTCCAGTGTGACAGCGCTTAAAATACTGTCTCAAGTAGACACCGTGGTGATATGACTGAAAAATTGTTGAAAGCGACGCTTAACACCATACAACAACATTGACAGGCAGAAGGATGGTAAGCAAATAAACAAAATGTCTCCTTGAGAGGGGAGACAAAATATTGGGTATAAATGGATTAAAGCATGTTTTGGCATGGTTCCATCTATTTATCACAGCAATGTTATAACTAATTTTATTCATAGTCACACATAAACTAAACCATTACACCTAACTTATACAATATGATGAAATATGTTTACAAGTAACTGACAACTTTCTCACTTGAATCAACAGTGAGAGACGAATGTCAATGAGACACAATGTCATATATCAATCATTATGGAGATTGTGGCGAAAGGGCGATTCAAGCTTGTAACCCCTGGTATGATAATTAGACATGCTACTGACTGAGGAAGTCAAGAAGCAATGTTAAGCATTAAGCCATGCCCAATTAGCTCAGTCGTAAGCGCGTCTGACTATCAATCAAGGGGTCGTGAGTTTGATCACTGCCTGGCAACAGTCTCCATGATGATTGACATGACATTGTGTCTCATTATCATTCATCTCTCCGTTTCATACATAATGTATGCGTACAACCAGATACATAATGTATGCATACAACCAGTTCATGAATTTAGACTCGACAATAAGTATTCAACTTACGACACATCCTTTTCAAGTACTGTTTGCATAGTAGGTAATCGAAACTCTTAAGAAATCTCTCCCGATAACTTACCTCATGTTGTGATATGCATTGACTATTGTGACTGTGCAGGTAGTGGTATTTAAATAATGTAATTGAAATATTCCGATCTGAATGAGCCAGTTGTTTGAAAAACTGCTGTTTATTTGTTCCTGTTTTTTTTTTTCTTTCTCAAATTACTTTTCAACAAAATCAAGTCTCCATGAATATGTCCTTAAACCAGAAATAAGAAAACTTTATCCCAACAAAGATTATGATGAGGCCAATATTAAAATGATGTTTGTTTACGCTTTCCTGATCCTAGTTTACAAAATTTGGTAAGTAGTTAAGATGCAATACAACAAAATAAGCATAATTTCACTGTAGTGTTTTTACAAAAAATGCAATAAATGTCATGACAATTTGTTAATACTTGGATGAAATAAAAATTAGGTTGTCTGAAATCTGAAAAGAAAGTTACAAGTGGGCAGCTTGTTTTGAAGGGACATAGCAAACATGTTTTTTTTTTTTTATTTCTGACCTACCTGGATCCGCAATCAAATATACACAAGTAATAAGTTGTTGTTGTATGGTGTTTAGCATCGCTTTTAACAATTTTTCAGTCATATCGCGATGGTGTTTACTTGAGACAGTATTCTAAGCATTGTCACACTGGAGTATCATGCCGCAGACACATGGTATGATACCCCACCCAGTCACATTATACTGACACCGGGCCGACAAGATCTAGAACTCTCCTTTAAATGCTGAGCGTCAAGCAAGGAAGCTTCTAGTACCATTTTTGAAGTCTTTGGTATGACCCGGCCGATGATTGAACCCACGACCTTCTGCATGCGAGGCGGACCCTCTACCACTAGACCACGCCTTGGTCACACAATAGGATCAATCATCACTTGTTTTTAACACATGACATGACAGTATGTTATATAATAGAATATCCAGTTTTACTGGTGCAGAACACCTTCACAATGGCTGGGCCCCATTAGCTCAGTCGTTAGCACGTCCGACTATCAATTCATGGGTTGCAAGTTTGAATCCCCGCCCGGCCACAATCTCTGTGATGGTTGATATACGACATTGCGTGTAATAACCATTCATCTCTAATTGCTGATTCAAGTTATCAGTTACTTGCAGAGATGGGGTGTGCTCGAATACTGGTTAACCTTCAAGGATCCCAGGAAACAGTGGTTACTGGTAGGTTAACTGATTGTCTGTTAGCCCTCGATGGCATAAAAATGATGCTCAATATTCAATCAATCAATCAACCTTCAGCAATAATCAAAATTAACAAGTATTGGATTAAACCATTATATTGCAAGCTCAAACAGGCTGTAGATAATTGTAACATCACCTTCCAAATTAAATTGCATCATGGAATCTGCATCATGGAAAATGATTGTCTGTGTGCCTGTTGATACTGCGCGACAAAAAGTAGCTTACACAGCAAAAATATGCGCCATGGAAAACGGGCTTTAGACTATTAATTAAAGGTCATTTATATCAGGAATTTTCAAAAATTTTAAATTGTCTATCAACATTTTTTCCTTTATATCATGTCCATAATATATACTCACTGAGCCCATTTTGCCAAAATGATATTATACAATGTATTTAACCCGTTACTTCATATAGACGCCTTTGGACACCTTTAATATTGAAAGCATTAGTTCACCACATATCAGCAATGGGTGAATTATGTTTATATCAACTGACAGAGTGGAAAACAGTGCAGGAAGTGTTCAGATTGCTCGTTACGAGCAATCTGAACTCTTCCTGCACTGTTTTCTAGAGCCTTCTGTGATTGGTGCGGGAAAATGTGTATCTATGGGGTAAAGGGTTAAACTTGTCAAAATGATAATTATAATGAAATGGATTTCAGAACTGGGTCTAAGTGCCTAGGTTAGGCTAAAATAGATTTCCTGCTTAAAGTTGCAACATATTTTATAAGGTTTTGAAGTAGTCATGTGATTTCATTTTTTTTAATTTCAATCTGGAAATGTTATACAGGTTTACATTCTGCAATTAAAATATTGATTTTGTCACGTTTTGGTGGATTTGACAACAAAACCATTTGGATTTTATTTATTAATAATAATGAGATGCTTTTTATCCATTTTAATAATTATTACATTTTTTTAAGACATTTATAGCATTTTTTTTAAATGCTCCCTTTAAATTAAATAAAATTAAGAATTGGGATGTCTTACAATTCAATACACAATTGATATTTCACCTTTTTGGCACAGGTGAGCTAACAAATGATGACACATCTTTCCAGGTGTAAAATTATAAATCTTGCAAACTATACTTATTATGCTATAAGTCAAACATATTAAAGAAGGGAAGTCAAAGTTTGAAATTTTATTAACCATCATCTCCTTAAGGGATAACAATCACTCTTACTCTTTGGTTCAATGATTTTTCATACAAAATTGTAAATGGTCCTGGTCTACTACATGGACATTAAACCAGGACCAACTCACTCTGTAGACTAAATCTGCATAAATAATGAGCTATGTCATCCTTAAGGAGTTGCGGGGCCTGGTTAGCTCAGTCGTTTACGCGTCTGACTATCAATCCAGGGGTCGTGTGTTCGAATCCCCTGCCCGGCAACAGTCTCCATGATGATTGATATAAAACATTGTGTCTCATTATCATTTGTCTCTTACCACTGATTCAAGTGAGAAAGTTGTCAGTTTCTTGCAGAGATGGGGTGTGCTCGAGTACTGGTTAATCCAAGGAAACAGTGGTTAGGTTAATTGGTCGTCTGTAAGCCCTGAATGGCACAAAAATGATGCTAAATGGTCAGTCAATCAATCAATCCTTAAGAGGGTAGTGGTTAATAGAATCTCAATCAAACTGGGACTTATCTTTAAAGGTACTGATAAGTCTAGTTGAATTTTCCAATTCTATATCATAATTAGCTTAAATGACCTCACAGAGATTTTAGAGTTGATTTTTGGGGGTTGTATTTTAGCAGCCATGCTCAGAGCTGATATAAATTTCTGATATCATGTTTTAACAATCGCTTTTCCTTACTATAAACATAATAATCACCCCATATTTACACCCCCACCCCTCACCCCCTAATACAGTAAGTAGTTCCGTGACTTTTACCTATAACATCTATATTTATAGATAGTAGTTAAATAGATATTTAGTATACATGTATATAATTTAAATTGTATCTAGTATAAACTGATGTTTATTCGTGGCTTTCGGCCTTCAATGATAACATCATTATGCATAGCACGGCGTTCGGCCTTCAATGATAACATCATTATGCATAGCACGCAGTAATAAAAATGTACACATACAACTAAAAGAACTAAAAGAAATTTAATTTATATGTCATAATATGTAGCTGTATAATGAATTCTGGATATTTTTTTCCTAAAATCTTCTCCTGTTTTTTTTTCTACAAGGTGGAAATTGAACGTGCTTGGTTCAGAGCACTTTGATAGAAAGTTTGGCATTCTAAAACTACTACAAACTTCTCATAACTTGGAACTGAACAAAATCTTTAATTTGAACTGTCATACATCACATAATGACAAACATCTCAGAGTTGAACATCCGCTAAAGTTGAGAGTTATTTGCATGCCTATAACATACCAAACATGCTCTCAAAGGCAACAAGTTCAGTTTCCTTCTCTGCCTTATTCAAAAAAAGGGGTCAACCTTGCACAGAATATGTAAATTTTGTACCTGTATTAGAAATACTTGCAACGATACAAACTATTACAAACAACAGCATCGCAAGCGGATGCCAATGGTCGTCTTTTTAAAGTCCATAGTTTTAACCTGGTGATGAGAAGTTTACAGATCATTACTTATTACTGAAAAATAAAATAGATTTAAAAAAAACAACCAAGACTGAGATAAACAAAAACATTTTAACCTTGCCCGCCCCCTGGCAGCTATGTTTTTAGACAAATCAAGATGGCTTAAACAAACTTGGTTGAGGGTCATCCAAGGAACATTTCTGTAAAATATATCAAAATTGGCCCAGTGGTTTCAGAGGAGAAGTTGTTAGAAGCTAAAATTTAACAATGGACAACGGATACTAGACGATCACAAAAGCTCACCTGTGAGCCTTTGGCTCAGGTGAGCTAAAAAATGAGATAATTAAAAAAGTAAGCAAGGTAGAGTTATTTTTTTTGAACACTGCAATTCCTCTCAATGTCCTCAGTCAATGTTTGAAGATTCAACAATATCCCTTGAATAGTTTTAGAGTTATGCTCCAGACAAGTAAATTTAAGAAAGGGAGATAATTAAAAAAGTAAGCAAGTATATCAACTAAGGTAACTTAGCATTATAATGATTGTTCAATATAATATGAATGTGTCTATGAAATTTAGTGTCTGTAACACAAGTAGTTTGCCCAGAAACAGAAAAAGCTGAGCTAAACATAAAACTACTTTTTTTAAAATGATGGTGATCCTCTACGTCTTAACTTGCAGTGCATGGTGTGCTGGGTTTGATACTCATTGGAGATTCACTTTCAAATACATGTAAGTGTGGTGTGTGTGGGTGTGTTTAAATAATAACGCATAAAAGTAAAACAAGCATTATTTTCATAAATAACAACCATATTTTCTAAGCTATAAATAGAATTCAGCAGTTATTATCTAAGATATCAAACATTTTTCGGAGTGGTTCCCAATATCCTAATAGTGGGAGAAGAGTAAAATTACAACCGCCAGTGGGAGAGGGACACCCTTCCCATACACTACTCCAAGATTGCCTCTTCCCAATAAATGAAGTGCTCTTACACCCATTAAAGTATTGTTAACCTACAAAATATTTTTAACTGCTATTCCTTTTAAAACTCCTGGAGCCCACATGGTTCCGGCTAAGAATAGAATCACTGCCAATCTCTGCAGATGGGTAGGAATCCTCCAAATGGGTGTTGTGTTCATTTTAGCATCTTTTGTCATGTTCACTATTGTGGTTAAATTATCAACCCCTGTGTGGTTTCAGGGAGCCATATGAGTGATGGCAAGAATAGGACCACTGTGGCTCATGCATGTCGTAAGAAGTGACAATTTGAGTAATACGATAGAATTTGCTGAAACTCTGCAGTTCTGCAGGTATCAAGGTTCTAGGTTCATTCTGCATATTCATTTGTTGGTGGTTTTTTTTAAAATCTGTATGTTAATTTGTTGTTTTTGTACATGTAGAGTGAACTTGGAATCTTCCTTCCTGTTGGCGTGGAATAACTTATAATGTGTTGGTACACCATAAAACCCTATTCATTCATTCATTCATTCATTCATTTTAAAGACCCACCTTGGGTATAAAAGAGAGGTAATGGTGGTGGGTGTGTTTTCCCTTATTATTCAAATCACATTCAGGTCAGGGAGAGTATTTCACAAATTTAAAATAATTTAGTGATCTTAGAAAATTGAAATTTGTCATGTAACATGGTCTTGATATTACTGATGATTCCTGAAATTTTCAGAATGAAACATGTTATAATTTGTTACTTATATTTAATCTAAAGGCAGTAACAGTCAAATTTGAATTTTTAAGGAGGAGCGTTTTATTCAGGAGTTGTCATGTGACCATTGTTTACATACTAAGAGGCATGTATTCCAATGTAGCTATGCAAAAATAGGAATGCAAACTACAAATCATGCAAAGACTTACCAGTCTTATAAAATAATTTTCTTTTAATATCCATACTTGTATAGCAATGCACTTGTATAGTAATACACACAATATTATCTGGATGTCTTCATTTAATTAGATTACTTAGTATATTATTTTTTTGTTATTTGTTTATTTTTTTTACCAGTATCTGTATATTTATATTTTTATCACGAGATATGTAGCTGATCCAAAAATTGAATGTAGCCATAAGAATGAATATTAAAATAATGCTTTCACCAGCAATGTCCCTAGTATGGTACCCCTGGAGGATTTGGATAGCGTCCCCTCACTAAATCGATTACACATTTTGGCATTATCTCTCTTTGAATTCTCACAATATGTTCATGTACACCTGATCTCTTCATCATGCTAGCTTTCTTAGCTAAATATTTGTTCTCCCTCCATGCATTTTGCCATTCTAACATAGCCCAACATTTTTTGTATCTTATTCTCCTGCAATTTCTGTTTTTCAAGTGTGGCCTTGACATTGGTCCCAACCACGATTGTTCATTTGTTGTCACACAAGGTGAACAAAAGCATTCGTTACACCTATCACCTTCACAGTCTGATTCATCATCAGTTTCAACATCTTCCTCATTTATAACATGTCCATCCAACTGACCATTAGATATATCAGTATCATTAAATTCCTGTTGTTTATCCGCCATCATATCATCATTTCTAACATTCTGCTCATCAAAATGTTGATTTTCATTTGATTTTACTTCTATAAAGTCCCAGTTTGAATGATTAAAAATGCTTCAGTTGCTAGTTTTTGATCTTCTGTTACTAAAAGTGACAAAATAATTTTCTGTTCACTCATTTTTGTTAATGATTTTGTTGTGATAAGTATTTCTCTCCAGAATATGGAAAATGACTCGTATGGGTCAAATAAAATTATTAAAAACACTTGCTTTTAGAAGGGGTAGTATACCTTTGGTTCCTTTTTTAAAAAATAATTAAAATACTTGAATTATTTATAAAATGAAATAAACATGTTATTTATATGTTTTTGTTAATATCAACATAATTAATGATATAGAAACAAGTACAAATGCTGATAAATCTGGAGTTATTTCCAGATTAAAATAAATGAATAAACCTGCAGTCCCTTATGATAAAATGGGATAATGCCTGTGTGATACTGACCCGAGGATCAAAATCTATGTATCAGTTACAACAGAATTCCATTTTGCTGCATTGTTTTACCATACTCTCTCTAAGTCTGTGTCAGTTACAGATGTACTTTACACTTTCTGAATCACTCTAGCAATAATTTAACAATTGAATTATCAGTAAATACTGGTCAGAAAAGAAAATATCATAAAGACAAGATAGAATCTTTTAAAAGGAGAAACAAGAAAAGAAAAGAAAAACCATGTGCAGTGGTGCAAGGGAATATGTCGTTCCAGTGTGAAAGTGAAATGGAAAAACAGGAAATATTAGGTTTAGCTACAGAAATTAAAGCATTTTTAGGGGAAGTAATGCATATGTTTCAAATATAATTATGTACCTAATTGTAATAGTTATATACTATAATTGATATTTATGAAAAGTATTTAATACTGTGATTTAATATTTGTATTTTTGTGATATTTATCTGATTAATCTGATAATTGTTTGTATTTCATGACATATATATTCACGAATAAATCTGTCTATCTATACTTTAATAGTGTAAAAAAGATAGAAAACACCAGAATGTGTTTTTTATAGCTGTGACTCTCTGTTTACATCTAGCTGTGCTAGTTCTAATTTTTAACAGTACTGCTGTCTGTCAAATACACACACACCTCGCTGGAGTATCAAATTCACCTGATCCTATGCATCGGATTGGTACTGGAATATAGCCAATAGCAGTATATGATATAAACACCTAGCAGAACCTTTACGTATAGTTGTGTAATTGCATTGTCAATGAATGGAATAACTCTGCATCAATTTGTAAGGCCATTACAGTATGATACGTTTACTTGCTAACAATATGGCCAGACCTGATAATGGCATTGGGGGATTGATCATCACAGTAAGTTCCACATTCTGTTGTTATAATGTACTAGTATGCTCTAGAAATATGGAGAGATCTGTGAATTTGATCAACATGTTATAAAATAAATATTCTGTCCTGTTGTGTAAATTACACAATGGTTAAAATAAGCACTCAAGTATTATAAAATCTTGAATAGGATAATTATTAGTGTTTATGCCATTTTGTGTAGTACAGGATTATGTGTCATAACTTGTATTCATTGCGTGTCACCCAATTGTCAATGCTGTGACACACTATTTGAAATTATGCATCATTAGTTTTTTCTGTATTGTTGTATGTTTTTAGCTCACCTGAGCCAAAGGCTCACAGGTGAACTTTTGTGATCACCTGGTGTCCATTGTCTGGCGCCTGTCTGCCGCCGTCTGTCGACTTCTCTTCTGAAACCACTGGGCCAGTTTTGATATATCTTCAAAGAAATGTTCCTTGGGTGAGCCTCTACCAAGTTTGTTCAAGCCATCTTGATTCATCAAAAAACATGGCTGCCAGGGGGCGGGGCAAGTTTAATTAGTAAAAACTTAAAAAATCTTCTTGTCAGAAACTACTGGCCTGATTTTAAAATGATTTCAAAGAAATGTTCCTTGGGTGACCCTCTACCAAGTTCTTTCAAGCCATCTTGATTCGTCAAAAAAAACATGGCAGCCAGGGCGTGGGGTTAGTTTACTATATAAGCTATAGTAAAAACTTAAAAAATCTTCTTGTCAGAAACTACTGACACAATTTTAAAATAATTTCACAGAAATGTTACTTGGGTGAAACTCTACCAAGTTTGTTCAAGCCATCTTGATTTGTCAAAAAACATGGCCGCCAGGGGGTGGGCAAGTTTAATTTATAAAAACTTAAAAAATCTTCTTTGCAGAAACTACTGGCTCGATTTTAAAATAATTTCACAGAAATGTTCCTTGGGTGACCCATTACCAAGTTTGTTCAAGCCATCTTGATTCATCAAAAAACATGGCGGCCAGGGGGTGGGGTTGGTTTATTATATAAGCTATAGTAAAAAGTTAAAAAATCTTCTTGTCAGAAACTACTGGCTCGATTTTAAAATAGTTTCACAGAAATTATCCTTGGATGACCCATAACCAAGTTTGTTCAAGCCATCTTGATTCATCAAAAAACATGGCCACCAGAGGGGCGGGGCAAGTTTAATTAGTAAAAACTTAAAAAATTTTCTTGTCAGAAACTACCAACTTTATTTTAAAATAATTTCACAGAAATGTTCCTAGGAGGATCCTTCACCAAGTTTGTTCAAACAGTAGTGATTCATAAAAAAACATGGTGGCCAGGGGATGGGGTTAGTTTACTATATAAGCTATAGTAAAAACTTAAAAAATCTTCTTGTCAGAAACCACCAGATCAATTTTAAAACAATTTTGCAGAAATGTTCCTTGGGTGACCCTTTATCAAGTTACCGTATATCGTCGGCCATAAGTCGAATTTTTCAGACTCCAAAATCACTCTCTGAATCCCTACTCGACTTATGGCCCCGTCCTAGTCCCGAGTGATGATTTTTTTTACCAACGGTCAGCTCCTACTGTAGTTTTGAACGTCGAATTTCATTTTCAGCAACAGTCTATATGAACAATGACACCAAAGTGCAGAATTGAATTACACTCTTGTCAATCAACTATGCATCTCGCAAACACAAAGGATGATTACGTCATACGTGGAAAGTTACTTTGTTCATGGAAAACTCTGATTGACAGTTGAAAAAAATGATCGGTTTCAATTAGACGCTTGATGTTTTAACTCTATGCAAGGGAAACCTTGATCTTGGTCAGCCGAACGATTGCGTTGCCTAGCAACCTATACGATGTTGGCACGGGGTGTAAACATATATGCCGAAAATTGCCTTGGGATATTTGGGTCAGAAGTAACCGATTATTGCAATTTGCATTCCCACATATGTGGTGACACTTATCCACGGATTACAGAATATACCAAATATTCAACAGAAGACTGCATTTGTTTGTCGGCTGCATATTTGCCGTTGATTCGATAACGGTACATGAACGTATACTGGCGTAAGGTCAGTTATGAGTGCAGGCAATCTCTACTGTAGGAATTTTAATATTTAGGTGACCCAAATCTCACCCACTTCCTTTTCGAAAATTCTGGGTCGACTTAAGGAAGGGTCAATGCAAAAAACTGAGATCTGAAGGTCAAAAAGTCCCCTCGACTTATGGCCCGACTCGCCTTATGGCCGACGATATACGGTAGTTCAAGCCGTTGTGATTCGTTAAAAAACATGACTGCCACAGTGAGGTGCTAGTTTACTATATAGGCAGCTATAGTAAAAACTTCAAAAGCCTTCTTGTCAGAATCTACTGACCTGATTTCGATGTAGTTTCACTGACATTTACCATGGGTGAACCTCTGCCAAATTTGAACTCTTCTACGCACCTGTTACATCTTCAAAACAAATCAAAATTCAAACTACTTGGTACTTGCCCATCTCGTTTTTTCTGAAATTTTGAGTGTACATATATAAAATAAAGTACTTAATTTGGGTGACTCAAGGTCAGTCAGGTGAGCAATATAGGGCCATCTTGGCCCTCTTGTTTAGCATTATTTTCAAAATATTTTCAATAAAATGAAAATGGTGTCTACTTAAGACAGTATTCTAAGTGCTGCAACATTGAAGTATCATGTCAAAGACGTATGGTATGGTACCCCATCCAGTCACATTATACTGACACCAAACTGACCAGACCTAGAAGTATCTTCTGAATGCTGAGCACCAAGCAAAGAGGCTTGTAGTACCATTTGGTACTACTAAAGGTTTGGTATGACCTGGTTGGTGACTGAGCCCAGGATCTTCTGCATGCAAGGTGGCAGACAGACAGACACTCTTCTACTTGGACTTAGTGGTTAGTTTTATCTAATTTATGGGCATTTCATTTTACTTAACCTGAAATGTAATAATCACAAGATGACTTAAAAACAGAATAGTTTTTATATAAATTAATTGCTTGGATCCTCCATGGCCGAGTTCTCAAGATCACTTAGGTTAGAGTCCTGCTCCCTCTAAAAACTTTATATGTGAGAAAGTTTGCCAGCTACTTGCAGAAGGACGGTGGTTCTACTCGAATTCACTCACATGTCTTCCTCCACCATTAAAACTGGATATATGTCATAATATATAACCTGAAATGTGTTAAAATGGTTTAACCCCATAAAAAAAAATAAATTAATTGCTAGATTATCATCCCAATTTTTTCAAAAAAGTCTAAAAAAGGGTCAGGGCAGCATGAAAATTAGGGGGCAGGTGGGGATGTTAATTTAGCAATTCATTCATTATGGCCTTATACAGTTATAATTCAAAGTCAGAAAGTTCTTTTGCCAGGGCAAAATTTATAAATTCAGTTGGTAAAAATATGTTCTCTTAAATGTAAAATATGTGTACATAAGGAAACACTGAATTAAGTTGTTGTTTCCATGATAACAGAAAAAATACTGAAATTGCAAACTCCTAAATTGCAAAAATATGTTTGACGCACAGACAGATGGAGGGTGCATGATTAATACCCCCTCAATTTTTTTTTTTTTTTTTTTGCAGGGGATATTTAATTTTATAAATATTCTTATTTTTTTGCTCTGTAGCCTGTATTAAGAAAACTGAATGCTGGTCTAGAAAAATATGCAGTCAGACAGTGTGACATACATCCTAACCACACAGTGTTAGAGGTGGGATTTGGACCAGGATGTGGTTTACAGGCAGCCCATCATTGTGTTAAAGGTATATTTTATATCAACTTTTGTTACATATTGAGCAGAGCTTCTAAAATCGCCGTTTTTTCGACCGATTTATACTGTTCAAAACTGGTTTTCATCTTTTAAAAATTATAATAAAAAATCAGTCCAAATATTTTTCTATCAGTCGTATAAATTACCCTTATCATGCTTTACTGAGTTTTGAAATAGGCCTTGCAGCAATAACATTCGATATTATATCACCCGCTGCGTGAAAGGAGGTCCATTTTGACTATGCCATTATGTTTAATAGGGTAGTTTTTGGGAAGAGTCTATCGTTGCGTAACATGCCTTCGATGTGTGATCAGCAACCCATATCGGTTCGACATTAAAACGATTTTGCTTCAGTAATTTCTTTGATAATCCGCTTGCCGTAAAGAGTGAACTTGTTTGCTTGTGTCAATTTTTTTTCAAGTGTACAGATGTGGACATCATCCATACCGTTTATATATCTTATTCATTAATTTGATATATTTCCTCCATATTTTACTAACTTTGCAATTCGAAAATATGCTTCAATTTTCAAAAAGAAATGCATAAACATGTCACTTTCAAGGACTTGAAAGCATGTACGTTTCACCCTTGCAATATCCCTTTGATGTTAGCCGACACTGGTGACGTCACAGTCATCAAAGAGACGACAGCTAACATGTTGTTTCATTCAGTGCAGTTTGTTTGTGTTCGCTTAAAATAGGATTTCGTCAATAAGTATTATATTCCATTTAAAAAATCTTCCATTAGATGCAAAAGTTTTTTTAATCAATTGATAATATATAATAGGTGACAGAGTTGAAAGTGGTTGTACGCAAATTTACATAATTTATATTCATATATAGTTAAGCGAGAATGATACTGGTATTGGCTAGTCTGTTTAATGTCACATTTAATAAAAAGTGCTTCTGGCAATGTTCAAAGCATTGAATGTACAATTAAGTCGAGACTAGTGCAACATATTGCACGTCTCTAAGGAGCCTTTTGACATTTTTTATTTTTGCTTCTCCCGAGACAGCAGATCAGATACCCAAATAATAAAAAAGCTGTCCATCCACGCCTTATCATAGCAGACAAACCGAGGCTATATCTGGTATACACGATACTTCTGGTTTACATTATGAATCTGTTTTTTGCATGAAATTGATTGAAACTGATTCATTCAAATGAGAATACATGATGTTGGTAATGATAATGTACAGATTTAGAAACGTTCAGTCAAATTAAACGCAGATTACATGAAAAATAAACAAACTGATAAAATTGCGCTGTGGGTGGGGTATTGGGATATATATATATATACATGCAGGGCATAATGTAGAGTGGTTTTAAAAGGAAAAAGTGTGATTCTTATGGCAGCGATTCTTACGGCAATAAACACCTCGGACCTATTTACATTTTGGAATTTTAGAAGCCCTGATATTGAGATATTTGTATGAGACCTTTAACAACATGTTCAGTCAATGACTTTTCATGGAATTATATGTTTGAAATGTGGAAGAAACTATTAGATTGCTCCACCGTGTAAACAATGCAGGTGAGGACGATGCATTTTTCAAAAGCAGAATGTTTATTTAGGTATCTAAAGTTTGTTTTTGTAGGTGGTAGGGTGGGATTGAAGGGATTTACTAACAATATTTTATTTATAATTACAATTAGGTTTCTTTTTACTGATAATACTTCAATTTTTTCTCTTTTTTCCAATTTTTCAGATCCAAATTAGTGGGAGGGGTGGGGTGTGTGGGTATTTTGGTTCTCACACAAATATCTCAATATATCACAATTTCTATTTTTTCCAGTGCTTTGTATTATGTACCCAACAAATCAATAATTTTTCTGCATTTTTAATAAATATCGGGGAAGTAGAATTGTAGTCATGTGTGTGTGTGTGTGTGTGTGTGTGTGTGTGTGTGTGTGTGTTATGACACTTGCTAGGTAGTGTGACATATTGCACGTCTCTATTGAGCCTTTTAAAGATTTTTATTTTGCGTCTATCGAGACGGCGTTATGGACAGCAGATCAGATATCAAAATAATAAAAAAGCTGTCCATTCACGCTTTATTTAATCTGGCTACTTGCTAGGATACACGACTACCACATGGATTTGTACATATTGTCTTTGTTTCAGTTCCCAGTGTTATGGCCCTTTGATTCTGTACATTTTCAAATCTTTTCTTATTGAAATTTTATGAAAATTTGGCAATCATCGATTGTGTTTGTTCACAATTGGTTGTTGCCACACAGTGACCTTTCCGGTCATTTCCTTTCTGTCAGATCATTTGTGTTACATTACCAGATACACATGGGGAACTCTAGACTGGTTCTTGGTCTCATTCAAAAACAACATTGAGAGAAGCATATAGAGTGTCATAATCCACATAAGTAAAACACATGATGAATGTTGTTGAAAAAAGCAACAATAATTTATATCCATGTCCTGGTGGAAAGGCGAATTCTAATGTGTGTTAACTTTTTGTTTCACAAATTCAGAAAGCTAATGTGATGCAATACAACAGTATTTCAAGTTGTGTAATAAGAAATATGCAAATAAATGTACGTTATTTCTCTAAAGTCTTAAGTTTGTTTTCCTAAAACAAAAGTAACTTCAGCTTAAAGAATTTTTAATACATATGTGATTTTTTATGTATCTTTTCAGATGGAAACGGAGTAATACACGGTGTAGAACTATCTGAGAAAATGCTTCAAGTGGCCACAGCCAGTCTGAAAGATGAAATATCCAGTGGTAAAACGAAACTTGCATTGGGAACAGTGACAGAAATGCCATATAAGGACAACACTTTTGATCGCATTTTCCACACAAACTGTTACTATTTTTGGCCAGACATGAATGCTGCTGTGAAAGAAATACATAGAGTGATAAAAGCAGACTCTCTACTGGTAGCAGTTCTAAATTTAAATGCTTTAAAGAAACTTGCAGGTAAAAACTTGCTCCAAGAAAACATGATTAATCCTAACCGTTACATGGAAGCACTGAACAAAAATGGTTTTCGAGATGTGAAAATGGTTGAAGAGAATAAAAAAGGAGGAATTAAAATACAGACGATATACTCAACTTCATCCAAATAGTCATTATTCAAGTTGATTAAAGAACAAAGTGTTCCTAAAGTGTCATAATTTATGTGCTTTAGAAGAATTCACTTTCATATCATGTTGAATATGTACATTCATGCACACCGGATAAGGATATCTGCATTTTAACAGGGATTAGATATTTCTATTCTATTTGGGCTGCTTACGACAATTTGCTGCTTAACAGAGGTTACAGTTTACTCAGGTTTGACTGTACAATGATACTGCGACGTCTAATCGGACCATTAGAAATAATGACTTGATTTTCAGATGTTTTCTAATTATTGCGTGTAAAAATACAAATGTTCAAGAAAATTACAGTATTTACAGCATTGCCATTGTTTATAATAAATACCCATCCTACCTCTACCCTAAACATGTTTTTTGAGAATTTGTTGTTATGAAATGGGCATTGAATACCTTTGCGATTGCTCAGAACCACCAGTGCAGTGATAGACAACAGCATGTCATATAACAATAATAGGTGTGATATATTTCATGTAAATATAAATAGAATCGATCATTTTAACTCTTTAATGAAAATATCTGGACCGATTTTTATTGAACTTTGAAAATATCTGAACCGATTTTTTATTAAACTTTGAAACGAAAACCAGTTTTGAACTTCAGGAATCGGTCCAAAAACAAAAAAAACAGCAATTTTAGAAGGCCTGGTTGTGGTGAACGCAAACTTAATTATAATGTGTTCTTTTCTGCTGGTAAGGTTAAGATGAAATGCCAAATATTTCATATACTAGTATCATTAAACATGAATGGTGATTCAAAAAGATAGTTTATCTTAAATAAAAACATTTGAATCAGCCCATCTTATTAGCCTTAGAAATCAGTCCCTCTTTTTAGCCTTGGCAATCAGTATGGCATGGTAAGAGCAATTTATGAGATTTTATATGACCGATAGAAAATATCTGGACCGATTTTTTATTGAACTTTGAAACGAAAACCAGTTTTGAACTTCAGAAATCGGTTCAAAAACCGAAAAACCGGCAAATTTAGAAGGCCTGATAACAATAATAGGTGTGATATATTTCATGTAAATATAAATAGAATCGATCATTTTAACTCTTTAATGTATACAAACATACTTAGTGGTCAAAAGAAAGTTGCCAAGCGTTTAATCAGAAAAAGAAAAAAACTCATAACTACATTCATTTATTTAGTATTATTTGTTAACTTGCATTATGAAAAAGAATAATTAATATAAATTCTGAATTTTTTTTTTTTATTTTTGAATGGGGTTTAACACCATTTTCAACACATCAGGTTATATATGGAGGAAGACCTCAGACTGAGTCAGATTGAGTAGAACAACAGTCCTTCCACAAGCAACTGGCAAACTTTAATTCTCACATAAGTTTTTGGAGTGACTGGGACTCGAACCTACAACCTTAGCGTAGGGAGGTAAGTGATCTATAGATGGTGCCTTAGACCACTTGGCCATGAAGGACCCTTAAATTCTGTAAAACATGTTTATGTTTTTATATAACCATTTTATTTATTTATTTGAATTTAATATCACCATAACTGTTTATATCATGTTTTAGATAATATGATACTTTGTATTGTAGATAGTGTCTTAAAGGCCCATCAGGCTGGGTGCTTCATTCTTATTTATTGTTTTAAATATGCTTTATATTGATTTGTTAATACATAAGTTGTTTTAATAAAATACTTAGATACTTACTTACATAGTACTTTATTATTCTTACTTACCGTGATACATCTCAAGACATAACAAACAAGAGAATTCCCCACCAATACTTGAAGCTAGTTGTCTACTACTGTGAAGTAATTAATTTTCTTTAATTTTCGTTGTTTTTAGTGAAATATATTCATGGACTTAATTTCGTTGAAAATGAATTTTAAAAATTTAGGAAAAACATTGCTTTAGTGCGATCTTTTGATTCGAGTATTTCTATTACATCATGAGTTTAATAGAAATAGGTTATTTTAGTTATTTTTATTGTCATTTCTACTCGGACTGCAAAATTCTACTGACAAAAAAATCTCAGTTTCAGCCAATCCATCACATGTATGCCATCTACAACCTACACATGCGGTATTAAATGCTTTTCATAACTTGGGTAAATCGTGTGGAGAGGTGTCAAATAGTCGACACTTTGGTATTTGATCATACAGTTATGAAAACAAGAATTCAAGAGAGCGTGTCACAAGTTGGAGGTGTAAATAAGTCAAGACCAATAAAAATTTACTCGTTAGAAATAAATATTCCTCGTCAACAAAAAAAATAAAAACACAATAGCCTTATAGGATTCTTTTCAATAAAATACTAGATATTTGTATCATATTTATTCACACTTATATTTTCTCTTTTAAAAATAGCTACATGTACTTGATATAATGTTGGAAAAGCATGTGATGGTGACGTAAAATTGGTCATCTTCTATTGTAATTAACATATTCTTCTAAGAAACAGTCTATCTTTTAACACTCTCCATAGTGATGAAAATGAAATACATGCAGATTAACAAATGACCTCTGACATACACATGCATATTTTATGTAATAAAATGGAAATATGTTACGCTGACGTAAAATGGGTCATCTACCATTCTTCTAGGAAACAGTCATATGTTTAGTGCTTCCCACATACAGGCAAAAAAACACATAACCTCTGATAGTGACACGCATATTTTATGTAATGAAACAGTTGGAATATTAATACAATTACCATATTTTAACTTAATCAGTGCACTCAGATTTCAAAGTTAAATTTAACTTTCAATATATCTAATAACTAAATGGGCACATAAATAGAAACTATCAGGTAACATTATAGATCTAGCTAAGAAAGGTAGGTCTACATTTTAGGTACAGGTTAATGTTACGCAATTCAGGCATAACAAAATTTTATCTACAACCACTTTGTTGGGGTTAAATTTATTTTTCAAGGCCCCAAATGAAATCAACGAAAATTAGAACCTCTCAAAAATTAATGATTTCACAGTAATAGACGAACCAGAGAATTCCATGAAATGAAATGTTTCGCCTATATCACTTTATCACAAAGAAAGCTATGAAGAGGCTTAGTAATACAACTAATTACACATCTTGAACAAAATTTGATACTTTCCATCTCTGGGAAAACAATTTTAATCAAACTGACATTAAATCTTGAACGTTTAGGATGGAGATTCTGGCAACACATACTGGTTTCAGTATATTAGCTCATGAACTGATTTTCAGCCCATACACACAGAATTAAGTCATAGATTCAATTAAAAGGCCATAACTCCCTTAAAAATCATTGAACCAGAACACAAAGAAATAATGCGCATCTCCACTTGGTAGTGATGCATCCTAGCAAGTTTCATAAAATTCCAACATTGGGTTGTAGAGAAATAGCCCGGACAAGAATTTTGTCACAGACAGAGTCATTGGCCATAACTCCGTGAAAAATCATTGAACTGGAACAAAAAGATATTATGCACATCTCCACTTGGTAGTGATGCATTCTAGCAAGTTTCATAAAATTCCAACCAGATAGTGTAGAGAAATAGCCTGGACAAGAATTTGGTGGCGCACAGATGGACGGACCGACGCACTGACGAAGCGGCAACTATATGCTTCCCCCCTTTGGGGGAGCATAAAAAATATCTATTTGCTGTGCTCCTACCCAGTATTTTTCATGCGGGTAGGTAGGTATAGGGTAATTTTGGGGTGGCATATAGTAATCGCAGCAACCGTCGTCTGTCCTTCCGTGCGGTATTTCATTTCCGGCCTGTATCTTTGTCATACATAAATGAATTTTGTTGATACTTGTTACAAATGATAAACTTAACATGACGACGTGTCGCGAGTAAGACCCACACCCGTACCTTCAAGGTCAAGGTCACAATTTGAGTTTGTTTGAATATACTTTGAGTTTGTGTGAGATTTCGTGTCCCACATGCAACTTTGTCAAGCATAGATGGATTTTATAAATACTTGCTACAAATGATCAACATAACATGATGACGTGTCGCTAGTAAGATCCAAGACCCATAACTCAAAGGTCAAGGTCACTATTTGAGTTTATTTGACAACACTTCGAGCTTGTATGAGATTACGTGTTCAGTCTGTAACTTTGTCATGCATAAATGGATTTTATAAATACTTGCTACAAATGATCAACATAACATGACAACGTGTCACAAGTAAGACCCACACCTGTACCTCAAAGATCAAGGTCACAATTTCAGTTTGTTTAACAACACTTTGAGTTTGTGATATTTTTTTTCCAGCCTGTAACTTTGTCATGCATAGATGGATTTTAATGATACTTGCTACAATTGATCAACATAACATGACGACATGTCGTGAGTAAGACCCACACCCATACCTCAAAGGTTAAGGTCACAATTTGAGTTTGACAACACTTTGAGTCTGTGAGATTTTGTGTCCGGCCAGTAACTTTGTCATTCATAAATTGTTTTTTTATAAATACTTGTTATAAATGATCAACATAACATGAGGTCAAGGTCACAATTTAACTTTGTTTGACAACACTTTCAGTCATTTTGACATTTCTTGTCCGGTCTGCCATCTATTGATAAATTTTAAAAACACTCGGCATAAAACATGGCATAATTAAGTGTCACATGTAAGACCCAGAACCTTTCCTCAAAGATCAAGGTCACACTTTGTTTAATATTGTGTGTCTGGTCTGTGACTTTTCAGGATGACATGATGACGTGTCATAAGTTAGACTTAGACCCATACATCAAAGGTTAAGGTCACACTTTTAGTATGTATGACAACACTTTGAATCTGTTTGAGATTTCAAGTCCGTCCTTTATCTTTATCAAACATGGATGAATTTCAAAAACACTTGGCTCAATTTATCAACAATTGATCTGTAACTTTGTCTTACATTTAGGGATTTTAAAATAGCTTGACACCAGTGATCAGCATGTCATGATGATGTTTCAGCAGCATTTAACTGTTGAAATAAGGTTACACAAATATCAAAGTCACACTTTAATGTAAAAAAAACATGAAATTGTATGTCGAAACATCAGTCCATTACTCTTTATATTCATGGATACATCGCTACCTATTATAACATAATTATATTGTTATTTTTCAACGAGCATTTTGGGGGCATGCGCCACTTACCAGTGACATTTATTGTGTTTTGGTAAATTTTGATTTTGCATCTAGTAATTTTAAAGAAAAATGGACAGAAATCATGAAAAAATATTAAATACTTTGAAATTCAATAAGAAAGTTTGGGTAGCTGCAATTTTAAGTGAGTAGCTAGGAGCACAGCAAACAATTTACTTTTTAAGAACAGCCTAAACCATTTGTTTGAAGGAAGAAAATCACATTTATTCACAACAGAATATAAAGACTTGTAAAATATGTTGCATATTGTAGCAATAATGTATTGGTTATAAATGTAGTTGCTTCAGTAATTGGACGATTACAAAGGTTCAATAAGTTAATAATTAATTTAGACACATAATATTAATTTTGACTTCAATTTATTCAACTTGCTTTTAAGGGACATAACTTCAATTGATACACATTTTAATTTATACTGGGGTTAACTCCCTTTTGCAAAATCGATTGATGGAATTGCAAACAAGAATACTGATAGCAGGGTTAGGCCATTGAGATAAAAAAAAAATATAAAGCTTCGACTAGAATGTCATAAAGTGAAGGAAGGAATCGTCAGCCTTATGCTACAGGGAGTAATTCATGTTGTTTATTATATTATCAAGTTACAGTGGTTACTCATTAAATGGGAGTAACTGTTTATTTTATTTTATTTCAGATGGAATAAATAGGAAAGATGGATTCCATAGCTAAGCTGGGACACAACAAACTATTTTCTTGGGTCCCGATATTTTCATAATTTTTATCATAATGAGATTGTCATCAATATTAAAAGACTTAAAGGGACCCAAATACCTATAAAGAGACTATAACTGCATACTTAAATTTCGCAAATATCTTTGCTATCTTATTAACCAAAAGATAAGAATGATGGTTGTTGTATGGTATTTATTGTCGCTTTAACGATTTCAGTCATATTGCCATGATGTCTACTTGAATGCTGCCACACTGGAAACTGGTATGATACCCCACCTAGTCATATTATACTGACATCAGGCCAACTAGACCTAGAATTACCCCACAGACACATGGTATGATACCCCACCCAGTCACATTATACTGACATCGGGTCGACCAGGCCTAGAAATACCCCACAGACACATGGTATAATACCCAACCCAGTCACATTATACTGACATCGGGTCGACCTGACCTAGAACTACCCTACAGACACACGGTATAATACCCTACCCAGTCACATTATACTGACATCGGGTCGACCAGGCCTAGAACTACCCCACAGACACATGGTATAATACCCCACCAAGCCACATTATACTGACATCGGGTCGACCAGACCTAGAACTACCCCAAAGACACATGGTATAATACCCAACCCAGTCAAATTATACTGACATCAAAGCGACCAGACCTAGAACTACCCCACAGATACATGGTATGATACCCCACCCAGTCACATTATACTGACATCAGGTCGACCAGGCCTAGAACTACCCCACAGATACATGGTATAATACCCCACCAAGTCATATTATACTGACATCGGGTCGACCAGGCCTAGTACTACCCCACAGACACATGGTATGGTACCCAACCCAGTCACATTATACTGACATCTGGTCGACCAGACCTAGAACTACCCCACAGACACATGGTATAATACCCCACCAAGTCATATTATACTGACATCGGGTCGACCAGGCCTAGTACTACCCCACAGACACATGGTATGGTACCCAACCCAGTCACATTATACTGACATCGGGTCGACCAGACCTAGAACTACCCCATGGACACATGGTATAATACCCTACCCAGTCACATTATACTGACATCGGGTCGACCAGACCTAGAACTACCCCACAGACACATGGTATAATACCCCACCAAGTCATATTATACTGACATTGGGTCGACCAGGCCTAGAACTACCCCACAGATACATGGTATGGTACCCTACCCAGTCACATTATACTGACATCGGGTCGACCAGACCTAGAACTACCCCACAGACACATGGTAAGGTACCCAACCCAGTCACATTATACTGACATCGGGTCAACCAGACCTTGAACTACCCCACAGACACATGGTATAATACCCTGCCCAGTCACTTTATACTGACATCGGGTCGACCAGACCTAGAACTACCCCGCAGACACATGGTATAATACAATATAATAGGTTAACTGATCGTCTGTTAGCCCTCGATGGCATAAAAATGACGCTAAATATTCAATCAGTCAATCAATCAATTTTATTTGAAAATAAGCAACTCTTAAACATATTCACCACTGCTTCAGTGTTGCCTTTAGTTTTACGACAATATTGCTTGTATGAACAGTAATGACTATATTTTAGTTTCATGTAAAGGCTGGTTTTGTCCTTGGAATATGTCACTCAAAGGTCAATTTGGGAAAAGGGTGTTGATTAAAGTTTTCTAGCAGCATGACAGTTACTCAGCTGTTCTTAACTATAATGTTCTGTCATTAAATTTAAAATGGTGGAAAGGCTGGTTTAGTACAAGTCACTCAAAAGGTCACGGTTGAAGAGGTCAAATATTGAAAACAGTACTTGTTGTTTATTAGAACCTATAAAGTTCTGATGTCATCTGCATATTGTTGATATCTTTTCATCTTCTTGAAACAAACAAATGTGTTAACAACACATATATACACACATACGAAGGGTGTACCAAAATAGCTTGACAAACTCTGGTAAACCTCTTTTTTTGACGTCCAAATGTATTGATTTATTGCATGTGAAATCCTTATTTAATTTAAGGCAAAATTGTGCAATTTCATAAATATAATGCGTCTTTTATCGATTCTACAAGCGATTGAATCATATCGTGTCTGTTTGACCGGCGCAGCCCTAAAACTTCTCAATTTCATTTGTTCAGTAAAATAATAATGACGTAAAGAAATCACATTCGTTAACATCAAAGACAGTGATGCCATATTTTAATGGTATATACACTCAGGTCCAGTCATAATGCATTTCGATATAAAGCAAAACTTGTTATAACGCGGTTTTTCAATGGCTCCCAATTTTTTTTTTTACGCTATAATAATTTATGAATTGATTGAAAATCACAGCTAAATCGCTAAATGTTTGCGAGCTTGTTCAGTTTTTCCAAATTGTGACCATGTATTTGTGCATCAATTACACTTTCATAATTCAGACTGACATGATAACAACTTCTTATTGTTATAAACAACATCGTTTTTAATTGATTTACGCTGACAAACAATGGTCTGTCATATTTACCACACATTGTCATGTGTTTGTTTATACTGTACTTCAACTGGATAAAACATTGCCAAATAGTGTAGCGCCAAGTATTGCCAAATAGTGTAGCGCAGTGCACCTTGGGATATTTATAATGCAGTTGAGTGTATATCACGACTTTATTCCATGGATCCCGGCAACCGTGATATAACGGGACCCTAGTGTATAAACCGTTGTAAATTTGTGACTAAATCGCTGTTTGCGAGCTTGTTCGGTTTTCCAAATTGTGACCGTGTATTTGTGCATCAATAACACCTTGATAATTCAGACTGACATGATAACAACTTCTTACTGTTATAAACAACATCGTTTTTAATTGATTTATGCTGACAAACAATGGTCTGTCATATTTACAAAACATTGTCATGTGTTTTTTTATGGTACTTCAACCGGATAAAGTACTGCCAAATAGTGTAATGAATATGAATATCTATTTTATTGTTTTATGTTCCTCTGTAACAAAATTTTTAATACTTCATTAATAAATATGTAATTAGTTTTTGTTATATACTTCTAGAATAGCCACAAGTAAGAAGGCCGAAAAGAGATGGGAGGGATTTTAACCAGCAATTTGGCAAAACCAGATAATGGTATTATGGGATGGTTTGTAAATGTAAGTTTTTCTCATGTAATATGTTGCAAAACCAAAATAAGAAGGTCAAATTTGTGTCAAAACACTCTATGGAGGAAGAGAAAGTTCTGTTAAGGTTTTAGTTTCATTTTATTTTGCTGAAATATCCTAAATTTATCGAGCTGCAAAATACAATCTAATAATAATAATAATAATAATAATATATTTATTTGCACCAACCCCCAATTTAGGATATTTTTGCAATAGAAGCATTATGTGCAGCAACAAAATAAAAGTCAGAAATGGTACCACCAAATCAAAACATTACGTTAAAGTCTGTTTAATAAGAAGTATTAAGGAAGAAATTAAAGAATTGGTTGTTGATGATAATAGATGCCGGACAACTGGTACAGGAATCATTCAGTTGATATTTGCTCATATGAGCCTAAAATATATACATAGAAATTTATAATGATGTCGGTCACCAAGATATTACCTGTGAATTAAATGAATAAATGAATGAATGGTGTTTTACGGCACGTCGACACACTGTGAATTAAATGAATGAATGAATGAATGGTGTTTTACGGCACGTCGACACACTGTGAATTAAATGAATAAATGAATGAATGGTGTTTTACGGCACGTCGACACACTGTGAATTAAATGAATGAATGAAAGAATGGTGTTTTACAGCACGTCGACACACTGTGAATTAAAGCAGCAATAGAAGACTTCAGAATAGATCTAAGCAGAGCCATCCTCCTTCCACAAGTAACTACATGGCAAACTTTCTCAAACAAAGTTTTTGGACCAAGCTGAGCTTAAAGTAAAACCCCAGGACCTCAGTGGTGAGAGTTAGTCATTAGATTACAGTGCCTTATATCACTTGGCTAAGACCCCAGGACCTCTGTGGTGAGAGTTAGTCATTAGATTACAGTGCCTTATATCACTTGGCTACGACCCCAGGACCCCAGTGGTGAGAGTTAGTCATTAGATTACAGTGACTTATATCACTTGGCTACGACCCCAGGACCTCTGTGGTGAGAGTTAGTCATTAGATTACAGTGCCTTATATCACTTGGCTACGACACCAGGACCACAGTGGTGAGAGTTAGTCATTTGATTACAGTGCCTTATATCACTTGGCTACGACCCCAGGACCTCAGTGGTGAGAGTTAGTCATTAGATTATAGTGCCTTATATCACTTGGCTACGACCCCAGGACCTCAGTGGTGAGAGTTAGTCATTAGATTATAGTGACTTATATCACTTGGCTACGACCCCAGGACCTCTGTGGTGAGAGTTAGTCATTAGATTACAGTGCCTTATATCACTTGGCTACGACACCAGGACCACAGTGGTGAGAGTTAGTCATTAGATTATAGTGCCTTATATCACTGAGCCACGGAGGACAAGTGAAAAATATAGCTGTAAATAACAGTTATGAAAAGTAGGTCAAGGTCAGCCACACTGACTTAATTTTGACAAAATTTATGTTGTATAATATGATTTATATTGCCTAAAATGACTTGTACACACATTTTACTGTAATTATATAAGTGTCTAAATCTGTATTGTCTTTGTTTTAGCGGTTACTGAGAACACACAATACTTTTATGGAAACCAATGCAGTCAGACTTAGTGACATACAACCTGACCACATAGTGCTAGAAGTGGGGTTTGGACCTGGAATAGGCCTTGAGGCAGCTTACCAACATGTAAAAGGTAAAGTTTCATGAAAACATTTTAAAAAGTTTACATTTTATATTAACACAATCAGATTGACAACATTGCCACTTCGACATTGCACATCCCAAGACATGCATATAGACTACTTTTTATGCATATAACTTTACTAAATTATAAAGATGATATTTACTACATGTATGTTATCAATATGTCCAAATATATTTTCAGACATTAAATTAGCTTTAAAATGTCATTCACTCCAAGATGCATGAGTGTATAATATTTTGTTATTAATTATCTTTATTTTATTTTCCACCAAAGTTTACTCAATAGTTTTTTTTTTATGGGTTTAACTTACATTTTCAACACATTCCAGGCTATTTATAGCATCCAGTTTCATTAGGAGTATGACCTCAAACTCTTGAACATGAACTTGAATACGGCATGGATGGACAGCTTTTTTACTATTTGGATATTCCATGTGCTGTCCATCATCCAGGTGGACATATTAAAAGATCATGTCACAGTAATAAGAATCTTTCTCACTTAAATTGTTTGGACTTCTTAAAAGATTCCTAAATGAAAAGATTTGAATAAATGTATAATGTTACATGCTTGTAACAAAGACGTTCATGGTACTTAGAAAGCATTTTTCTTAGTAAATTTTAAATGACATGATAAAAAGAGATTTGAGTATATTTCAGCTGGAAGTGGAGTCATACACGGTGTAGAACTATCTGAGAGAATGCTTCAAGTGGCCACAGCCAGTCTGAAAGATGAAATATCCAGCGGTAAAATGAAACTTATACCAGGCACAGTGACAGAAATGCCGTATAAGGACAACACTTTTGATGTAATTTTCCACACAAACGTTTACTATTTTTGGCAAGATATAAACGCAGCAGTTAAAGAAATACACAGAGTGATAAAACCCAACTCTCTTCTCCTTACAGTATTGTGCCTAGACATGTTGCAAGTATCACATGATCGTGGCTTGGTCACAGAAGACAAGTATATCCCAGATAGGTACATGGATGCGCTGAAACAATCTGGCTTTAGAGGTGTGCATTTAAAGGAACATGTAGATGGAGCAAGTGGAAAGAAGTATCAGGCAATATTTGCTACATCGCAGAAATAGTCACGGTCATTATGAACAGTTCATCTTTACAGTATTGTTCTTGTTAAACATCAGCTGACAATGTCTTTGTATACAGTAATTGATTATCTACAATAAAAGTGCCATGTATGTTCATACAATAAATTTTCCTAAAACAAAGTCAAACTTTATTGCAAAATGTATTTTAATCATGTGTTCATAAAATACATTTCTAAAAACAAAGTCAAACTTTGTTACTTTAATCATGTGTTCATAAAAATACATTTCTAAAAACCAAGTCAAACTTTGTTACTTTAATCATATGTTCATAAAATACATTTCTAAAAACCAAGTCAAACTTTGTTACTTTAATCATGTGTTCATAAAAATACATTTCTAAAAACCAAGTAAAACTTTGTTACTTTAATCATGTGTTCATAAAATACATTTCTAAAAACCATATCAAACTTTGTTACTTTAATCATGTGTTCATAAAATACATTTCTAAAAACCAAGTCAAACTTTGTTACTTTAATCATGTGTTCATAAAATACATTTCTAAAAACAAAGTCAAACTTTGTTACTTTAATCATGTGTTCATAAAATACATTTCTAAAAACAAAGTCAAACTTTGTTACTTTAATCATGTGTTCATAAAATACATTTCTAAAAACAAAGTCGAACTTTGTTACTTTAATCATGTGTTCATAAAATACATTTCTTCAAATTAATGGTTTAAAAATTCATGTGTTACAACAATTTACCAGTTTCTGATGAGGTTATGGGTTCAAGCTCTGCTTGGGCCAAAAACTTTATGTGAGAAAGTTTGTCAGTTACTTGCGGAAGGACCCTGGTTCTGAGGTCTTCCTCCATCAATAAAACTTGACATGCCATAATATAGCCTGTTGTGATGCATTCATTGCAAACTTAACTATAATGTGTATTTGTAAATCTAAAAGTAGTTGTGGTCAGGCCTTCTAAAATTCCAAAATGCAAATCGGTCCAGGTTTTTTACTATCGTAAGAATCGCAGGTATTTTAAAAAAATTACTAAAATTGCCTTACATTATGCCTTTACATGTATGCATACCCCACCCACCATGTCAGCTGCATCATGTATTTTCTCCATTTATCTATTAATAGGGAACGATTTCAAGTTTATTTGTGTATTATTTATATATAACATACTTTATCACAATGTGTATATTTTAATGACTGACATTATGTTTCCGCTTTACTGAATAATTTTCATTATATTAAAAATGTTCGATTGAACCAGAAGTGTTGCAAGTTCCGGAAGCTGCGTGAAATAATCACCTTGGAAACCAATGTAACGGTTCAACCACCAAAATAAATCATTCAGAACCTGTCCCACATCAAAACAAAATCGGTCCGGGTTTTATCACTTTCATTAATTAATGTCATTAATTTTATAATTAAAGTTATTTTTAAAAAAAAAATGAAACAAACAAGTAACACTGCACATTTTATCAAATATTTTGATGAAGCAAACAATATTTGGTCCGACCGTCCCAGCTTTGGCTAGCGGTATATCAAAGAAATTATGGACGCAAACACAGTCTATTGAAGAACCAACAGAACGCTTTGGGTTGCTGATCACACATCGAAGGTGTGCTAAATAGCGAAAGACTTTTCCGATAAACTCCCCTAATACCGTCAATGGTTTAGTCGAAATTGACATCATTTCGCACAGCAGGTGACAAAACAAACGGATTATAAGGTCAAATGATATTGCCGCAAGGCTTATTTCACAGGTCAGTATGGCATGGTAAGAGCAATTTATGAGATTTTATACGACCGATAGAAAATATCTGGACCGATTTTTATTGAACTTTGAAAATATCTGGACCGATTTTTTATTTAACTTTGAAACAAAAACCGGTTTTGAACTTCAGAAATCGGTCCAAAAACCGAAAACCGGCAATTTTAGAAGGCCTGGTTGTGGTGAATGCAAACTTAATTATAATGTGTTCTTTTCTGCTGGCAAGGTTAAGATGAAATGCCAAATAATTCATATACTAGTATCATTAAACATGAATGGCGATTCAAAAAGATAGTTTATCTTAAATAAAAACATTTGAATCAGCCCATCTTATTAGCCTTGGAAATCAGTCCCTCTTTTTAGCCTTGGAAATCAGTCCCTCTTATTAGCCTTGGAAATTTACTGTGTGATCACCCCTCTCCCCCTCCCCACCCACCCACCCGCTCACCCTGTTTTTGGCTTGCCTCTACAGGTGCCAATCTAAGTATTAAGATAGGTTTTGATTTCCTGTTAGGTACTCTGTTCAAAATGAAACAAGTCAATACAATGCAATATGGTGCAGTGTACTATCAAAATCAGATACACTCTGTATTCTATGCTTTATTTTACAATACATTATAGTCTTGACCATCTTCTACAATTTCATGTTTAAAGGTCTGTTTGTCTCAGTTTATCAAGTCATTCAAGTTTGTTTTAATAAATAGGCATTTTATCAAACTGGTGTAGCTTGAGACTTCCCATAAGAGAACAGCAGTGAAGGTCAAGGTCATTACGGTTTCGTGAATTCGAGGTTATTCTGAGAGAAAAATAGTGCAATTAAAGATAGGAAAAATTTAGTTGTTATAGACCGTTGACAGTTAGGAAAGAGAACTTTTAAATATAAGTAAATAAGGAATTCGGATATTTGCAGATAAAAATTCGATGTTGACAAAAATGGCCTGAATTCATTGGACTAACAATTCCGTGATAGAATTTGACTCGTAGACAAAGGAAATAACGTCCAGGTCGTCGAACGGCCAGCAGTTCACCGAAATGGTGAAGCAATGTCTAAAAGAACTACACAAATTTAAGGCTGGGAAAGCTAGCGAAATGCCAGCGCCAGCAAATAATATTATTGATAAGCGAAATGCTCTTGAAAATGGGGAAATCCAGATTCAGACTACTGGGGAAATCCCAACATCATCACCGAGAAAACGTCATTGGTCAGGTGACCAGAACCACGTGGTAAGCCCAGAACGAGACATGCTCATGGGCGGAAATGACGTCGCTTGTTTATGGGAAAAAATTAACAAGATTGAGGAGGAAAACAAGACAAACTCTAAACAACAAGGAAAAATCATGGCAAATATCGCCTCTAGTATCTTACACATACAAGAATCACTTTTAAAGAAGCAAAAGGTGATGACGGAAACAATTAACACCGACAACTGCAACAATGCAGTCTCAGAAATGGAAGTGTCGGACAAATTAGATTGTATGATGGCCGGCAATGAAACCGAAAGTAGGGAAAACGAGTCTGAGAAAGATGATTTCTTTATGGATTTGGAGTCTATTTATGCAGTAGAGAATTGCTACGGGGGTTTCGATTGATAGTGACATCGCAAGATTGATTGAGATGGCAATTGAGAAGCCTGTTAGGGACGATCAGGCAAAAGCAATTGAAGAAAAGCAATTATTGCCTGAAAATTACAAAAAACTAACTGTTCCCAAAATTAATAAAGAACTTTGGACAGCCTTTAAGCAAAATCGTGAGGTTGATTTGGGCATTCAGAGTGTCCAAAAGTATTTATCAATGGCTATGGTCCCAATCATGAAAATGTTGGTAATAGTGAAAAACAAAGGAGACATATTGGACACAAATATGTTGGCCAAGGATACATTTAAGATTCTGGCACTTGGCATTATCCACTGCTGATAGAAAAAGAAAAATGATAATTCGTCCAGTGGTCCAAGCGAAATATAGGCAGGCATGTGACCTGGACACTCCAGTGACAGAGTACTTGTTTGGCGGTGACTTAGAATCAAAGCTGATGCCATTGAAAAGGAGGAAAAAAAGGCCCAAAAATTTGCTTCTCCCACCTTTTTTGTACTCAACCCACAGAAGAACACCACACCAGGGGTCGTTCCAACAAGGGGGGAGAAATCGCTCAACACAGCAGTACCCAAAGATGGGATATCAGCGAGGAGGTCACTCAACCCTAGTCAAGAACTACTGGGGGAAATCCTTGCCATATCAGAAAGCCTACAAAGTGACACACCTACCAACTTTGAAGGGGGACAATTAAAATATTTCAAATTTGAATGGGAAAAAATTACGTCTGACCCTTGGATTTTAAATACAATATCTGGTTATGAAATTGAAATTGTTCAACAACCCCACCAAATCTTTACACCAACACAAATAGATTTTGGGAATCGTGAAAATGAGCTGATTTCTAAGGAAATTCAGTCATTCTTGACAAAGCATATAGTTGAAGAAATTTCAGAGGATGATAATCGTGGATATTTTTCAAATGTATTTGTGTGGCCTAAAAAGGATGGTAGTGTTTGGGTTATACTAAATTTAAAAAAGTTTAATGATAATGTTGTAAAACAACATTTCAAAATGGAAACTATCAAATCAGCAATAGCAAATATTCAACAAGGGGATTATTTTGGGTCCATTGATTAAAAAGACGCTTATTTTAGTATGCCTGTGAAAGAAACAGTTGGAAATATCTGCGGTTTAGTTGGAATGGAAGGAAGTTTTAGTTTTGTACACTACCACAAGAACTATCCTGTAGTCCAAGGGTATTTACAAAAAATTTAAAGCCTGTTTATGCTCTCCTTCGAAAACAAGGACACTCCCTTATATTGATGATAGTTTATTGAAAGGGAAAACAGTAGCTGATTGTAAAAACAACATTGAGGATACTATAATATTAGTTGACAAATTGGGATTTACCATCCATCCTGAAAAATCAGTTTTTGAACCAGTTCAGATTATAGTATTTCTGGGGTTTGTCCTTAATTCAATCAATATGACAGTGGGGTTAACATTTATTATATTCTACAACGTTACAAAACAAGGAGGTTACAATTAGACAGTTTGCAACATTAATAGGAAACATGGTGGCTAGTGAGCCTGGTTTACAGTATGCTGCCTTATATTATAAGGATTTGGAACACATAAAAGATTCTGAACTTAAAAAACATTCTGGAAATTTTGATACAAAAATGGCCATCAGTGATGATATACGGGAGATAATTCAATGGTGGATAGATAATGAAGAAATGGGGTTTAAGCCTATAATTCGGGAAGACCCCACTGTAATTTTGCATAGTGATGCAAGTAATAGTGGTTGGGGTGGTGTGAATAATTCTGAGGGAAGCAAAATAGGAGGGTTTTGGTCAGATAAGGAAATCAATGAACACATTAATTTTCTTGAGTTAAAAGCAGCAATGTTTACTGTACAACAGTTAGCCAATAAAGAACAGAATACACATTTACGTATATATGTGGATAACACAGTAGCGGTATCTTATATTAACAAATTTGAGGGGAAATTTATAAATTACATAAACTGGCTAGAGACATTTGGATTTGGTGTATTGATAAAAACATTTGGATCAGTGCGGCACATATTCCAGGTATTGATAATTTTGAAGCTGATAGATTAAGTAGAAATATGAATGATGATGCAGAATGGATGCTTAATTCCGAGTTATTTCATCAACTTGAAAGAGTGGCGGGCCCGATAGATATTGATTTATTGACATCAAGCTTGAATCATCAAAAATTGCAATGTCTCCTACCATCCTGATAAGAATGCAGTAGCTACTGATGCTTTTACATTATCATGGACAAATAAGAACTGTTATTTATTTCCTCCTTTTAGCGTAATTGGCAGGGCCATACAGAAAGTGGTGGCGGAACAGTTGGACAGAGTGATTTTGATCGCACTGATATGGACAACACAGAATTGGTTTGCAGCAGTACTACACCAGATATGCAAACAGTCGTACATATTACCAGCACAGAACATTTTTCTTCCCCAGAACACCAACAAAAAACATCCTGTTCGAAATCTTGGTCTGGGAGTTTTCATATTATCAGGGAGAAACTCAAAAATCAAGGACTATCAGAAGATGTTGTCACCATTATCTTGCAACCATGGCATCAGTCAACATATGCAAACAGTATGGGACATATCTCTAAAAATGGATGTGTTTTTCAGATAAAAGACAAATTGATGCATTTGATCAACCTTCCCAACAAGTATTAGATTTTTTATTCCAATTATATGAACAAAATGTTGGGTATAGTGCTATCAATACAGCAAAATCGTCCATCTCATCGATATGTGCATTGATAAGTTGTAGAGATTTAGGTAATGAAACTTTAGTTAAAAGATTTATGAAAGGTATATTTTCAAATCCACCTGCTTTACCAAAAAATGGTAAAATTTGGGATGTGAATGAAGTTTTTTCATATTTGAGAATGATACCAACTAATGATAAACTTAGTGTGTTACAGTTATCAGAAAAATTAGCAATATTATTAATGCTATTGTCAGGACAGCGATGTCAAACGATTCATTTATTACCATTGAATAATATACATATTTTTCAAGATAAAGTCGTATGTTACATATCCAATTATGTGAAACAATCCAAACCAGGAAAACATATTGAACCATTAAAAATAGAAATTTTTATAGAAGATGAAAAGTTATGTGTGGTGCAAACAATGAAGGATTATATTACTAGGACGGCACTGGTTAGGAATGATGAGCAAAAGCTATTCATTTCTAGTGTTAAACCATTTAAAGCAGTTACAAAAAGCACAATTACACGTTAGATAAAAACACTGATGGGCAAAGCCGGCATAGAGTACATTCAGGTGTTTGGTTCACATAGCTGTCGAGCTGCATCAACATCATCCGCTGTAGGAAAAGGTTTAAAATTGGATACTTGAATGAAGGTGGCTGGGTGGAGTTCCAAAAACACTTTCAAGAAATTTTATCACAAACTCATAGATAATTCTTCCTTTGCTAAGGCAGTGCTCGGTCCACCACCAGAATATTAAGGAAACTGATAACTGTATTTATCATAATCAATGATTTATGGCATCACATTATTATGCTTGTATGGTTGTGGAAATGGATGGTATGTAATTATGGCAATTTTAAAAACATTAAAAGAGGTATATAGAATTTGGACATAAAGAGTTTTCTTTTACTGATTATATTATCTCAGAAAACAATTAAGGCTATGATTGTATTTAGTTCTAAAATCCCTTGGGAAATCTCAAGTTACACCAGTTCGATAAAATTTAATAATTAATCGAGACTTGATGAAAATTGATTGTAATTTCGTCAAACTCGTGACAACTTAGATTTAACATGCCCACCCTTGGCAATTACATGAGCCTAACATGTATATACATTACATATGTAGGAGATTCACTCTCCCAAGTTTAACACAATCACAACTTCTCTAAAGAATGACCTTGACCTTCACTGCTGTTCTCTCATGTGAAATCTAAGTTAACACCAGTTCGACAAAATTACAATCAATCTTCATCAAGTCTCCAATTATTGTTAAATTAAACAGTCTCTAAACATTACAGTGATATCAGTTGGTGCTATGGAACAGTCGTGAGAGGACTTTTATCTTATAGGAAATTAAGTGTCTGAGATCATCAAGACTACAAAAGATAAAGATATGTGGACTAGTCTATTTTAATACACAGGTTATTATTGTCTGTGAGTGTTAGCATCGTCCATGTAAATAGATAAAGGCAAACTTGGTATAACTTTTTTTTTCTTTTTGTTTGATTTGTAGGTGCCAGCGATACTTTTGTTGTTTATTTCAAAATACAATCTAATATGCCATGACTGTTGGAAATTTATCCCCTTCCTTTATGGTCTTGCTATTTTCCTGCCAAACTGCCAATTTATCTTATAAATATTAATAATGTTAGTCTATTTTTATATAGGCTGGATACCATTACTCCAGTTTTATTTACTTGGTCTTAGGGTATTATTGAATATTTTTTGGTGAAACATTTGAAAGATACCCTGATATTTAGTATATAGGTTAGCGTTGAAATGATATTAGAATGAGTCATTATAATGATGATTTAACTTCAATGAAAGTGGGTCAAACCGATAATAAATGAAATTTTCTGTACACATGAGAGCAAAGGTGTAGCAACTGGGGTGGGATGACCCCTTACCACAATGTTCAGGTTGGGTGAGGTAAGCGGGTCAGCAAATATGCTGTCCGAAGAACATGTACCTAATAAAAATATTAACGGTGTAGCTGCAAGATACATAAAACATTGTACGTGGCACACTAACTATTCCTGGTGACAGCAAATCCTGTACTTGTTTTATGGCAGTGACACACCAGCATAGTTACACGTAGGCACTGCAGGCCAGAGCCTGCACTTTTCCCAGAAAAAAAAGTCCGTAAGTAATTGATATATGTTTTACATAGAAAAAAATACACACAAAAACCCTGATAATGCCCCACTGGTCATTTACATTTTAAAAAATAATGGCGGAGTACCCCAGAACCCCCATCAAAATTTCTAGGCCTGCAGGTTTACTTTGAGCAAGCTAGTCCCCTGCAATACACACACCACCTACTCACATTTTCAGGAGGGATGGGGGACACTCTCCGCTATGTCTCGGATCGTAGTACTGGGAATGAAACTCAAATGAGATTCGCTTATGTGTGTGTGTGTTTATTAATAAAAGTGTTTTTAAGTCACAAACTATTGGAGAAAATAATATTCATACCTCTTCCCTATAAAACTCACTAGAATGCATGATTTGATCCTCTACGTCTCGACACGCAGTGCATGGTGTACTGGGTTTAATAGTCGTTGGAGATTTGCTTTTAAATACATCTAAGTGTGGTATGTGTGTGTGTGTTTAAATAATATCAAACATTTTTCAGAGCAGTTCCCCGTATCCAAAAAGCGGGAGTAGAGCCACCAGCGAGAGAGAGACACCCTTCCCACACACTACTCCTAGATTGTCTCTTCCCAATAAATGAAGTGCTCTTACGCCCATTAAAGTATCATTTACCTCCAAAATATTTACAATTATTATCCACCTAAAATAGCTATTCCAATGAGCTTTGAGCATTTGTACCATGTGATTGTACACAAGAAATCATTATTGTATGCTTCAAACTGGAAGCGTCCCGAAAATCCTGATAAATTTTTCGTATTGGACGGTTCAACCGTCCCGAAAATCGATAATAATTTCGTATTGGACGTTAAGGAATGGTAACTCTAATTATATAAATACTCCGCATATCTCAGATATAACATGTAAGAGAAATCACTAGGGCACTCCTGATGAATATTGTGTCGTTTGAAATAACAACCAACATGTATTTATTTGAGAACATGAAGTGTATATTATTCCAAAACATATAAATAGATACTTAATAAATATAATTAAAAAAAAATAAAGAAAATAGCTGTGATAAAGGAATTATATTAATACTGATATATTTATTTAAAAGAGCCAACTTTAATATTATTAAACAAGAGGGTCAAGATGGCCCTATATCGCTCACCTGACTGCCCTTGAGTTACCCAACATAAGTAGATTATATAATACAATGTACACTCCAAATTCCAGAAAGAAGAGATGGGCAAGTGGTTAGAATTTTGATTTGTTTTGAAGATGTAACAGATGCGTAGAAGAGTTCAAACTTGGTAGAGATTCACCCATGGTAAATGTCAGTGAAATTACATCAAAATCAGGTCAGTAGATTCTGACAAGAAGGCTTTTGAAGTTTTTACTATAGCTTCTAAGTCTTCGAACTAAGATAAAAATCCAGTTCCAGCACAAAACTAACCTGTTATGTTTGAGAACGGTTTCAAACTAAAGCATAAGACTAAACTATTGTGCATGAAACAATCCGCAGTTCCAGCACAATAAATATTCCTATGAGTTTCAAACACAAGCCTTCCCAAAGTCTATCACTTGAAAGAATCTTTGTTGCAGTGCACTCTCCCCCAAAAACATTTAAGCTCCTCCTCCAAGATTTGAAGTACACTTTGACACTGAAAATCTCAAGCAGACTTATTGCTGTGATGAAACTAGCTAAAAATATGGTATTGCTTTAATATGAAGCAGTAAACCATCCCTGTCTGAACCATAAAAACTTTATTCATAAAAACACCTATTTTAAATGGTTCATGATATATGAATAATATTTCAGTAATTGATTATAATTGTATCATTCATCTTTTTATGATGAATTATCTTTTAAAACTTATATCTGGTATAATATTGTATAATAATAGCAAAAAAAAAGGTTTATTTAAAGAGTTTATTACCTCTTCTTATAGTAATTGCTATATACAGACATTTATGCTATAAAACAAGGGAAGTAATTTGACATAAAACTAACCCCGTCCCCTGGCTGCTGTGTTTTTTGACGAATCAAGATGACTTGAACAAACTTGGTAGAGAGTCACACAAGGAACATTTCTGTGAAATTATTTTAAAATCGAGCCAGTAGTTTCTGACAAGAAGATTTTTTAAGTTTTTACTATAGTTTCTGACAAGAAGATTTTTTAAGTTTTTACTATAATTTATATAGTAAACTAACCCCACCCCCTGGCCGCCATGTTTTTTGACGAATCAAGATGGCTTGAACAAACTTGGTAGGGGGTCACCCAAGGAACATTTCTGTGAAATTATATCAAAATTGGCTAAGTGGTTTCAAAGGAGAAGTTGTTAAAAGCTAAAAGTTAAAGACGGACGACAGACGACGGATACCAGGCGATCACAAAAGCTCACCTGTGAGCCTTTGGCTCAGGTGAGCTAAAAATGTCATAAACATCAACTACATGTTTTTTTTTTTCCATACTTAAAAGAAAATGACCATTTGTTAAATAAATTGTTATATAAAATGTTAATCTGATAATGTGTTTCATATGAAAAGAACCCGAGATGAATAATAAGGTCATTATACAGTTCACTGTACAATATGGATTTTATTTTACAGTGAACTGCACAATAGCCTTATATTATGCTTAGTTACTCAAAAAGGCAAGAAGGAAGTTTTATCTCTTATTACTACACAGACATGCAGTGTATTACACTATAACACTGTCAAATAACTACACAGAAGTGTTATGTACACACCCTTAAAGTTTACACATTAAAAGGTATGTTAACATTTTTTATGATAAAAATTGTTGTAAAGAAACAAGAAATTTACAGAGATATTTGTAAACCTGTCACACTGGTGACCCAGCATGTCTTAAGCATTGAAAATAATTTTCAGATGGATCACAGACATATTATCATGGCATAAACCTGCCCGTATAGCTTAAGCATTACTTGATAGCAACTATGTGTACTACAGAATGATGACCTAGATAATAGTTAAAAACTTTAATTCCCACTCTACAATCATACAGGATCATGGGAGGTATGATCGCTCGCAACTTGGCCAAGCCTGAAGTTGGATTTGGCGGATGGTTTATAACTGTGAGTATATATTTATTTTAAAGTATAAATATTGATATTTCTGCCTCAATTACTTTTTCATTCACTTATCACATTACCACCATAACTACTTGTGTATAATATAATCGACATACCACGTAGTTGCTGTGTAAATTTATTGTATTTTACATTGATGAGAAACAAGATCTTTCAGCATATAGAAATCACACTCAAAGTCTTCCTGGGTAAGCCCAGTACTAGGCATATGCAGATAAAGTGTCTTGCCCAAGGACACCATTCATGTTCATGCCTGGGATCAAACCCAAAACCCTCAGATCCTGGGTCCAATACTCTGTTACTAAACCATGCACTCATAGAAAGAGAAAATTACAGATGTATTTCAACAAATATCTTTTTGTCTGTTTAATAACTTCAATGCTATATCCCCCTCATACAAGTTATTTTAGAACATTCTAAAATAGTTAATTGTGAGCAGTTTGAAAGCATTACAGTGATTTTCAGAAACTCCCTAACCTATCATTGAGGACCTCAGTCAATTTTATTAATAATTTTCACTTTAGCTAGTTTATAAAACAACTTAGCCAGGCCTGATTAGCTGATTAGGTAGCACGTCTGACTATCAATTCAAGGGTCGTGAGTTTGAATCCCTGCCCAGCAACAGTCTCCGTGATGATTGATATATATGACATTGTGTCTCATTATCATTCATCTCTCACTGCTGATTCAAGTAAGAAAGTTATCATTTACTTGCGGAGAGTGGGTGTGCTTGAGTACTGGTTAACCTTCCAGGATCCCAGGTAACAGTAGTTAGGTTAACTGATCCTCTGTTATCTCTTGATGGCATAAACATGACATTAAATATTCAATCAATCAATCAATTCAATAAAATAAACTTCACGTATAATGTTTTCAAGCATGCACTGAGACGGACAAATGCCTTCCTGGAAACTAACGCTGTCCGCCTTTGTGACATACAACCAGACCATACAGTGTTGGAAGTTGGTTTTGGACCAGGGATCGGCCTCCAGGCTGCATACAACTGTATTAAAGGTATACAATCTTTATACACCTGATTAAAGCAAGTGAACTGAAATTTGACCTTTATAACTATGTAGCCTGATACACAGCTACATGTAAGACCCACATACTGTTATACAATACTAAAATATCATCCTAGGTGATCATAATACCTGTATAATATAAATGTATGGCTGAAAATGCTTTGATGCAAACTGGCTAGATTATGGTTGCATACTTTGTAAAACAAACATGGCAAAAACAACAGATGTGGCATAAACAACCAAAATGACTTGTACATGAATAATATACAGATGTTCTTGTTTCAGTTTTATTCAAGTAAATCATATTACGAACAGACCAGGAACTGCTATTATTTCTTTCCGGGTTTGAAGCAATTATAACAATTGAAACTATTATAACAAACCATAGGCCATAATAAATTAATTGCTAGATTTTCATCCCGCCTGTCCCCTAATTTTCATGCTGCCCTGACCCTCTTAATTTTCATAAAAAAAAAAAATAAAAATAAAAATAAAAACCTCCTGCCCTTCACGTTTTTATGAAATATTTGGATCTACGATGGCCTTATAACCACCACTACATTGTCACCCTGTCGACTAATAATAATGGTAATAATTACGACAACTTATAGAGGGTTTATATGCCAGATATGAAGTCACCAGGATGGTATTGTACGTGATTCTGATGAATTACATGTGATTTTTTTTTTATAATTTTTCGGAGTTCTAGTTTAAGAATATTTAGGAACTGGCAAATCAAGTATAGTCACTCTAACAACTTAATGTTTTGAGTGCCGAGTTATGTTGATTATCAACGTAAGAGTAATGCAAAGACAAATATTACAACAACTTCCAAACCTTTCCACCGATCGAATGATTGAATATTTCGCGTCATTTTTATGCCATTGATGGCTAACAGACGATCAGTTAACCCAACCACTGTTTTATGGAATCCGGAAAGGTTAACCAGTACTTCAGCTCACCCCATCTCCGCAAGCAACTGATAACTTCCCCATTTGAATCAGCAGAGAGAAAGACAAATGATAATGAGACACAATGTCATATATCAATCATCATGGAGATTGTTGCCATGCAAGAATTAGAACTCACGACCCCTGGATTGATAGTCAGATGCGTAACAAACCTTTTGAATAAATCAGAACATTTATGTTACAGTAGAAATAGACTTTAAACACAATTCAGAATAAAATGTAACATTTGCATCTGACATGAAACCAGTACTAAGTCTTGATCTACCATAATCTTCCATAAACACATTAATATGCCATTTTTTTTATTACCTTTAATATGCAAATTGACAGGAGAACATAGAATGTTCATTATGCACTGGCAAGTTAGTTTTTACTATAATAATGAAAGAAAACCATTTAACAAATATTTCTGAAATATTGCTTTCAGCTTTGTTTTCAACTGGAGCACCAACTTTGTTCAATGTCAGTGAATTTCTCTTAAAAAGCCAATTATAAAAATGATTATCAGATGGAAAGTCAACTTTTTATTACCTACTTACATTTTTTCACCATTGGTCTTTTAAGTAACATGTAGAATACAATAAGCTGAATATCTTTACTAAACTTTGGAAGGAAAGGAAATGGAATTTTTTACCACTGCTTAAGACTTTTGATCATTTGGTATACATGTTTATTCTATACCAGTATGTGAAAAGCCAATGGCCTACTTCAGATGATACCATGTGACCGTACAATATGCAGAAGTTTATTGGATCCAACAAAATATCTCAAATTTCACTGTTCAAAATTCAAGATGGCGATTTAAATAAAATGTAATAAATTGAATCGAAATTTTAATGATAAAAACAAACAACTGACAAAATGTTCTATAAAATTATTGATATAATTCAAATAGCCCTTCGTCTGCCACTTTGAACTCACTTTTGTTTATTTTCTTTCCTATTTTGATAAATTAATTCAGATTGAGGTATAGAATAAAAAGATCATTTTGACAGTATGGGAATATATTGTACTCATACATATTGTGGTTAAAAAAATCATATTGTACAAAACACTGTAAAGTAACCTTGAAATATATACTAGTAATCAAACTCAGATGAAATCATGTGTTATTGAAAAGACTACTGCTATACTTTGCACCTCCAGGCTTTATCTATATCAACCAATTTCTTATATTTCAGATGGGAATGGAGTAATACACGGTGTAGAACTATCTGAGAAAATGCTTCAAGTGGCCACAGCCAGTCTGAAAGATGAAATATCCAGCGGTAAAATGAAACTTATACCAGGAACAGTGACAGAAATGCCGTATAAGGACAGCACTTTTGACCGTATATACCACACCAACTGTTACTATTTTTGGCCTGACATGAGCATTGCTGTGAGAGAACTACATAGAGTGATAAAACCACAAGCGCTGATGGTGACAACTTTAAGCTTAGCTAACTTGAATATAGTGGATAAAAAAGGTTTTGTTGATAAAAAAAAGTGGAATCCAGACAGGTACATGGAGGCACTGCAAAAACACGGGTTTCACAATGTACATTTTGATGAGCTTGAAGATGGTGTAAATGGACAAAAGTATCAGGCAATATTTGCTACATCACAAAAGTAGTAATAGTTACGGTAAAAAATGTGTTCAGTTTGTTTGTATCCAATGTGTGACAACAGTACCCATCAGACAACTCCTGTTTCTGTGTGGTTCATTTAAACATATTTTATTTCCAGTTTTTACAGATAAACAATATTCAAAATATAAAGGATTTGAAGGAAACAATATAATTATTATTGAGTTCTTCTCTAATCATGGCTGTTTGGTTTAAGGGAGGTTACTGTCCTGTAATACACATCATGTTTATGAACCCATCTAGTAAATCTGAATAAAACCACCTTCATTCAGCAAAGCCATCATGGCACACTTTCCCACCAAAAACCTTAGACAAATCTTAAAGACTAGTGAGAACCCTCAGTCAGTATTCAACAACAACAACAACAACAACAACAACGACGACAACAACAACAGCAACAACTGTCAACACAAAATTTTAAAATTTGCAAAAATTTGTTTCCATGGATACTAAGTATTATAAACCTGCATAGTTTTCAGATAAGAATACACTGTTCACATCTGCAGCAAGGTGCCCTTATTTGAAATGTGTGTCATGTTTGTTTCGTCATAATTTTGTCAAATCATCAATTTGTGTTATCTTGAATTGTTACATAAACAATCGCAAATTTAACTTGTGAACACTTGCAATTATCAGGTTCTAAATTCTTTCTTCATTCTTTCTTCATTCTTATTTCTTGATGTTTCGTTGATGTTTTTTTATTTCATTCTAGACAAACTGCTGGTTTAATTCAACCTTTCTATTTTGCCATAATATCCCATTTACACATTCATTGTTCAGGTATTTTTGTCATTTTTATTCTGGATTTTTTTAGATCTGATGCTGATTATCAATTATTATACACTTAGCAAAATAGCATAACTTTGTCAAAATCTCTGTAGTTATTGAAAAGTTTACAAATGAGCATAATGAGACAAACTGGAAGAATTGCAGGAGTAAGGTGATAGTTTCTATGAATTGCGCTCAAGTCTGTTTCACTTGAATCCAGCCATAATAACAGTATGTCATACATGTACATTGAATATACCATATTAACCCTTTGCTCCATAAGCATTTTCTTGAACTCTTCCAAATTGAAAGCATTAATTTACCACTTATCAGCAATGGGTGACTTATGTTTATATTAACTGACAAAGTGGTAAACAGTGCAGGAAGTGTTCAGATTGCTCGTTATGAGCAATCTGAACTCTTCCTGCACTGTTTTCAAAGACCTTCTATGATTGGTGCGGGAAAACGCATATCTATAGAGTAAAGGGTTAATGCCTTCAACATAAAACAGTCTTCAGCAACAGCAACTCCACAAACTATGTCAACTCTTCTGTTCATCAAACTTGCCACAGTACACATTTGAGAATCAACGAAAGTTAATAATACCTGTTAATATAAATTGTCTTGTTTTTTATAATTCTATTTAAAACAAAACATACTGAGGCAACCATTGGCAAGTGTTCAGCAAGTCTGCTATATCCTGGTCAAGGTATTGTCAATATACATGTACCACATTAAACCAAATTCTTCATAATTCAAAGTTGTTTTTGACAAAATATATCCAACTACCCTTCTAGAACCGCCTGATGTATGTCAGAAAACATGGAAACACTTCCCTGCTAACTTTTTCCTGGGGATGGGAAATGAGCCCTCAGAGCCCCCTCCTTTCCCCACTCCCTACAATTTGCCATGGTATAATTTTACCTTTGACTACAGTCCTGAAAACACTTCTACACCCATGTTTCATCACATAACAATAATCTTCATTAGTTCATTTTACAACTGTTAAAAATAGTTTATCTCATGGGTTCATTACAGGTGTTTTAACTGATATCAGCAGAAGAACCATCTACCGGTATTTAAGAAAATCCTGTCACTTATGTTTCATCTGTTAATTAGACTTACCTGACTGGCATATATTCAAGGATTGTTCATCGAAGAAAACAGTAATGATATGCACTATAACAATTTTAACATATTTATGTTATGGTAACTATTAAATATTTGCCTAAAAGTAGCATTATTGTAATCTTGACCCAAACCCGAATCTTGGAATTCCAAAGATAATTGTTAAGGTTAAATATCACAATATTCACAATGTCAACTTCAGTATAAGTTTGTATGTGAAACATCACCATGGGTTCTTTTCACTAACATTCATAAGTTTATACATTTCTTCGCGTAAAAATTTAATGTAATGAAAAAAAATGTCACAAACTACATTAAGCGTTTCAGTAGCATCGTCAGAGGAACTTTTGAAAGCTTTTTAAATAATATTCTTGTTTATATTCCTCGTAACAAAATGTCTGTAGGTGTCACCATTTGTTTTCATACAAAATTCTGAGACTTATGAATGTTAGTGAAATGGGCGGCTCCTGGTGATGATACATAATCATACTCTATACAGTCAAACCTGTCTTAAGCAGCCAGTCATGGGAAGTAGAAAAAGTGGCCTTTTAAGACAGACTGTTGTTTAATGCAGGTCAATTTGCTCTGAAAGCATATGCATGGAAATAACAAATGTGGCTGCTTAAGACAAGTGGCTGCTTAATAGAGGTGACCGCTTATACAGGTTGTGATTGGTGCGGGAAAACGCGTATTTATGGAGTAAAGGGTTAAATATATCTTCAAGTTTTGGTGATATAACCATGAAGAATGGAATAAATGAATACCCAGACAGTACCATAACATAAATACAGGGAAACAAAACAATATAAGAAACATATATACAGATAGGACAAACTTCAGCAGACTGAGTGGTCTTTTCACTCTTATAAAACTTAAAACAGAAGTTATCAAATATCACACAGTTTTGTAAACTCAATTTAAGTGTTTAAAACAACATATGCATATTACCATCAGTGATATACTCAATGTTCCTAGCAGAAAACAAGGTTAAATAAATCTCTGCTCTCTTGTTCATCACCAATCTTATAGAACATTATTTTTCTTCTTAATTTTTTCATAGACCATTATTTTTCTACATTTTTTTTCCATAAACAATAATTTTTCTACATTATTTTCCCAGATCATTATTTTCCTTCATTATCTTTCCAGGGATCATCATTTTTCTCTACGATTTTTCCATGGACCATTATTTAACTCCAAAGAATACAACCATACCATGTGTAGATCTCCCTGCCACAACAACAGTGGTAGTGTATTTGTAGAGAATTTGCTTTACACAGAATGTATGCTTTACATGCTGGAAGTTGTACTTGACCTCAAATTAGGTCAAATATCAAATATAGTAATTATCTAGAGTTCTAACTATTATGAAGATACTTCTTAATTAAACTGGTCATTTAGGTGTCAAAACAGTGCAACTGGTTGGAGTATTTCTATTCTTGAAAATATGGTCTTTTTTAGAAGTATTTTGTAAGGCCAGTTCTTTATTCCTTACATCCTTTTATGACTTGCTTTTCTCTGACAATCAACAGAATTTATTTCCCCAAGACTGCTAAAGTCATTTTTGCATAAAACCCACAGCAGCTGCTGAAGTTTGATTCCTGGGAAGGGTACGTTATAACTTACTGTATCAGCTATTTGGTCATACGTAAGCCCATCAAACTCTTTTCTTTCTGGGGTGTTATTCATCAATATGCCATGTTGGGGCTCCACCCAACATTCTGTGATGATCTGAAGCTCACCCTCGTCTTCTGGAGATTCCATCTCCATATCGCCTTCATCATCACTCATTCTAAGAGGTGAGATTCAAATATATCAATATTGTATCACTGATTCTAGGAGATGAGATAAAAATATATCAATATTGTATCACTCATTCTAGGAGGTAAGATTCAAATATATCAATATTGTATCACTCATTCTAGGAGGTGAGATAAAAATATATCAATATTGTATCACTCATTCTAGGAGGTGAGATTAAAATATATCAATACTGTATCACTCATTCTAAGAGGTGAGATTCAAATATATCAATATTGTATCACTCATTCTAGGAGGTGAGATAAAAATATATCAATATTGTATCACTCATTCTAGGAGGTGAGATTAAAATATATCAATACTGTATCACTCATTCTAGGAGGTGAGATAAAAATATATCAATACTGTATCACTCATTCTAAGAGGTGAGATAAAAATATATCAATATTGTATCACTGTTTCTAGGTGGTGAGATAAAAATATGTCAATACTGTATCACTGATTCTAGGTGGTGAGATAAAAATATATCAATACTGTATCACTGATTCTAGGTAGTGAGATAAAAATATGTCAATACTGTATCACTGATTCTAGGTGGTGAGATAAAAATATGTCAATACTGTATCACTGATTCTAGGTGGTGAGATAAATATATATTTCAATATTGTATCACTGATTCTGGGTGGTGAGATAAAAAATTATCAAAATTGCATCACTCATTCTAAGTGACAATATAAGAATCATACATGATTTGAGGTTCGGATAGAAACTTCCGGGCTGAGTTCCAGGAAAACATTTATCCCTAGAGACAGAATTTTCTATCCGAACCGAAAAGCTATATATATATATTTTCTTCATACCAAAAACATTATAAAATCATTTATTTATTAATCCATAATAAATGATTCCAACGCCAGCCCTAGGGCAAGATAGAAAAATCTAACCAAGGGTGAGATAGAAATTTCTTGCAAACCGGACATGGATTTTCACATACAGAATTTTCATCCTTTACCTAGTCCTCTAATATTGAATATTTAGTATCATTTTTATGCCATTGAGGGCTAACAGATGATCAGTTTACCTAACCACTGTTTCCAGGGATTAACCAGTACTTGAGCACACCCCATTTCCGCAAGTAACTGATAATTTTCCCACTTGAATCAGTGGTGAGAAACGAATGATAATGAGAAACAATCTCGTATATATCAATCATCACAAATACTGTTGCCGGGTGGGGGATTCGAACTCACGACCCCTGGATTGATAGTCAGACGTGTAACCGACTGAGCTAATTGGGCCCGGCTCCTCTAATATATTTAATTTGATGTCTTAAAGCCATTATGGTAAATTTATAATACTTCAAATTAAAATAAATATGCATTGTGTTTGGTATGCAAGAATGGGTATGGGCAGAACCTCGTTCCCTCAAAAAACAGTTATCCCTTAATTTTCTAACTGAACCCCCAACCCATGCAAGATACTTGTAATCTAACCCTCTAACCCTGGTAACTTATCCCATATGCAAGATACTTGTAATCTAACCCTCTAACCCTGGTAAATTATCCCATATGCAAGATACTTGTAATCTAACCCTCTAACCCTGGTAAATTATCCCATATGCAAGATACTTGTAATCTAACCCTGGTAACTTATCCAGTATGCAAGAAAAGAATAACTCAATATGACATAGCTGACTCTCTTTATCACTCCTTCTGGATAATAATACATCAATATTACATCACCCATTCTTAGTGAGATAAAAATAGTGGTACATTCATATTACATCACCTATTCTTGGTGAAAAAAAATAGTGGTACATCAATATTACATCACCCATTCTTGATGAGATAAAAATAGCACATCACCCATTCTTGGTGAGATGAAAATAGTGGTACGTCAATATCTCAGCACCCATTCTTGGTGAAATAAAAATAGTGGTACGTCAATATCACATCACTCATTCTTGGTGAGATAAAAACAGTGGTACATCAATATCACATCACCCGTTCTTGGCCAGATGAAAATAGTGGTACATCAATATCTCATCACCCATTCTTGGCGAAATAAAAATAGCGGTACGTCAATATCACATCACCCATTCTTGGCGAGATAAAAATAGTGGTACGTCAATATCACATCACCCATTCTTTGTGAGATAAAAATAGTGGTACATCAATATCACATCACTCGTTCTTTGCGAGATAAAAATAGTGGTACATCAGTATCACCTCACTCGTTCTTTGCGAGATAAAAATAGCGGGACATCAGTATCACATCACTCATTTTCAGTGAGATAAAAATAGTGGTGCATCAATATCACATCACTCATTTTCAGTGAGATAAAAAAACATCAATATGCTTTTGTCGGAGACTGCAGTGCAGGCCAATGTGAAACTAGGGGTCAGAATCTCAATATCATTCTCCCATGAAATATTTGTATAATTTTTTTATATTCTTTTACTGGATGGGGTTTAATGCATTTCTAGCACACTGCTTGTTATTTAATGGCATCCAGTTTTATCGGACTTCAGAATAAATCTTATAAGAACTTTTTTTTTTCTGCTTCCTTTCATAAAGTTTTTAGACTGAATTGGGCTCAAACCCATGACCTCAGTGGTGAGAGGTAAGTGATCTGGTATACTAATCAGCCAAGGGCGGTGTTTATTTCACCAGCTGCACACAGGAGTACTTACCCATCAGTGGTAGTTTTAGCATGTGGCGGAAACAGGATGTATTGCACCACACAAGATGGACGTTGTTTAGACTTAACTGTGTAGTCCCTGTTACTCTCTGGATCCTACAAAAAATAAAAAATATTAATACGTATATATCCTCTCTAAATACTTCAAATATCAATTAAATTCTGATTAGCCAGGCCGGATTAGTTAGGTCGGTAGTACATCTGACTATCAATCCAGGGGTCGTGAGTTTGGCCACAGTCTCTGTGATGATTGATATACGACATTGTGTCCCATTATCATTCATTTCTCACCGCTGATTCAAGTGGGAAAGGTATTAGTTTCTTTCAGAGAAAGGTGTGTTCAATTACAAGTTAACATTTAAGGATCCCAGAAAAGAGTGGTTAGTTTAACTGACCGTCTGTTAGCCCTCGGTGGCATAAAAATGAAGCTAAATATCACAATAAAAAAACAAATCAATTCCAACTTGATCATTTAAATTTCAAATTAAAATGACTTGCAATCAAATACTGTAAATATAAACAAAGGATATTTTTCTCTGAAATCTTAATGTAGAGCAAACTTTAAATAAAGTTTGATCTAAATATTCAATACCTTGGGTGATTTACCTTCCATGAGATATTTTGAAACTAAACCTTTGCCATTGGGCAGACTAGAATATTGCTTGCAAAATGAAATGATTGTTTTCAGTTATCATATATTCATGACACACCCTTAGGTCACATGCAACAACTATGGCAAGTTTGAAAAAGATCTACGCATTAGGTAAAGAATAACTGGCTGAACAAGACTTTATTCTACAGACAGACTTACAGATGGACAAACATAGTGAAACTTGTATAACCCACAATGCAGGAGGTATAGTTATCAAAATACATCTGACGGACTAATTTAGGAATGAGTGCTGTGAAAAAACAGTATGACTTCACAAATCTGTAAAAATTTCACTGAACATTCCAGATCAGGAGTATTTCTATAAGAAAAAGAAGATTTATTCAAACTAATCCTTGCAAGATGATTTTGGTGGTGTAAATATCACCCATCCACACATTATTACTTACCTTCACATCTGCCTCCAGCATCATGTTGATAATACCCGAGTTGGTCAGGCTGAAATGGAATCCCTGCTGGATGCGTATCCTAGCAACAAAGAAATAGTTGATAAGCATAACTTATAACAAGAGCATCGCAAGCGGTGTAGATGCTTGTCTTCCAAATCTTTTAAGTAGGTCAAGGTCAGTGATGTAAACTTTTTAAACATGATGGCGATTAGTTTACAAAATTAATAGTATTACTGAAGAAAAAAATCAAACCTGAACTAAACAAAAACTTTAACCTAAGGTTTTAAAGCCCACAGTATGGAAATTTAATTAGATATATATATTGTTTCTATTACATAATATGATTGGGTTTATGAAGTTTAGTCACTATAACATAACTAGTTTGTTCAGAAAAAGAGAAAAAGTTGTGCTAAACATAAGACTTTAACCAGCGGACAATGAAAACAGCTCTCCGATTTTTTTTTTAAAACATTAACCCAGTACTGCTGTATCATTGTGGTGTTGTTTTTTTAAATTTAACAAATAAGCAAATAAAAATGTATATATACACTCTAGGAGCTGTATATACACTCACCGAGCTGTATATACACTCACCGAGCTGTATATACACTCACCGAGCTGTATATACACTCACCAAGCTGTATATACACTCACCAAGCTGTACATACACTCATCACCAAGCTGTATATACACTCACCAAGCTGTATATACACTCACTCAAGCTGTATATACACTCACTCAAGCTGTATATACACTAACCAAGCTGTATATACACTCACCAAGCTGTATATACACACACTCAAGCTGTATATACACTCACCAAGCTGTATACACTCACCGAGCTGTATATACACTCACCGAGCTGTATATACACTCACCGAGCTGTATATACACTCACCGAGCTGTATATACACTCACCGAGCTGTATATACACTCACCAAGCTGTATATTCACTCACTCAAGCTGTATATATACTCACCAAGCTGTATATACACTCACTCAAGCTGTATATACACTCACCAAGCTGAATATACACTCACTCAAGATGAACTTTTCTTCAAGTGAGTATTTTACTCCTTTAATTTGTAATCAATATTAATGGTAAAATAAACATTTTAACCAATTTTCTATTTACAATACACCCATCAACAATGATACACTCAGAATATATTGTTTTACACCTTACTATAAATTCCAACCTTTTATTCAGAAATTTCAAACTTTAAATACCCCAAAATATGGCTTATCTGGAACACTGTCTTATTTCGGTAAGTACATCTATTTGAATATGCCAAAATAATATATTGAAAAGGGATTTCCTAACTTGGCCTACAGCCGCATGTTTGAATAAAATAGATTAACCGCTTAAAATTAATATTTTTTGACGTATCTATTGAATCAGTTTCATTTTGATACCAATTTGATCGTCATACTGGTTACATATTACTGAATTTGTTTCATCTGAGACAGAGGTTAAATGATGAGGTGCAAGTAGTCAAGCAGTCTTTCCATGCCATCTATTTTTAAGATAGATTTTAATTTCACCACTCTGATTAAAAACATTTTTTCTTTATTCGGTCACATTTCAACAGATTTCAAATACTGCATATTTTGTGTTTTACTTATTAATGACAATGATATTATAATAAAATGCTTTGTTTCCATTTTAAAAATAATTTTATTTTTTCGTGATTTACAGGAATTTATCCTGACAACTATACTGCCTTTAAATTTAGTCAGCAAGACAACTTATTAACAAAACTAATTTAAAAGCAAATAACCATTATTGAAACCAGTAAGGTTGTATCACGTTGATAAATATACCACATTCTATGGCTTAGATCAGACCGAAATAATTCTGTATTCTGATTCACAAAAATAACAAAATAAGTGTGGACATACTTGGCTAGTGTGGACAGAATCCGACCAATACCCTGCATGCTGATGCTGCTGACCCGCGGTTGTTGCACCGTCCAGATCCAGCGCCGGTGCATTAGGTACCGGCTCAGTGAGTTAAACAGATTGGCTGCAGATTTGTTCTTTGCCTGTACCTGCGGCATCACAAAGTGAGACACCTCCTTCTCTTGGTCTTCCAACTTTGTCATGTCTCGTGGCATTCTCTCATATCTGTAATCATAAATCAAAGCAAGTTGTTGGATGGTCAAGCAATGGTCCAATCATGATTGACCAATGATGATGGACAGATATGGCTGAAATCATGACTGATCAACAGATCTGATGATGATGAACATACAATGATGGACAGATGATGATGACTGACAAATGATGTTGTAGTCAAACGTTTTACTGGATGAGAAAGACCTCAAAGTAGACCTCAGTATAACCACTGTCCTTCAGCAAGTAACAACTAACTGGCAAACTTTCTCATATAAAGTTTTTGAATCAAGCTGTTAAGATGACAGTTTAGACAATGATGTGTTTGGCAAATGAATACAAAAGATGCTTTAAAGGAAGGCAGCAAAACAATAAAAAAAGTTTTCGTGTAACACGACGGGTAAGAAGATGTGTCAGTATCAAAAAAGTACTTCTGTTAATATAGAAGATAAATAGATTTACTTGTGTCAGATTATAAATGTCATGAGTACAACAAATATCACATATATATATCACTAAAAATTACATAGTTTTTCAAAATGATCAACTATAATAGACTACTGTTACATTTCAGTACATAGATGTATTATACAGGATAACCCATTAAGTTTTGCAACTTTTTCCAATCGGTTCAAGATCTCAAAATATTGACTGTAGTTGAATAGTTATAACAGGGAAAAAGTTACTATAAAACAAAGAAAGACAACTCTGAGTAGTTACTGTAATAGTGCATTTAAGAGTTAAATTTCCTATGTATGGTCTAATAACACAGAATATAGCAGATTTGTATTGATATTAATGATTTGTATGATCTTTCTATGATTATTAATTTCATACAAATTGACTGCTGATCTATATAAAGTAATACTGGTATTGGAAATGACTTCTAGTTTCAGTTTGTCTTTATACATTTATAATACATGTACTTCAAAAAATTTAGGTCAGGAGTTATAAATAGCAAGGAATTCAAGCATGACAGGCCATAAATACACAACATTGTGGTGTCCATTTTCAAGTGATCTTGTGTAGGGTTCAAGTTGTGTTATACAAAATAGTTCACACAATTAGGAAGTTTGATGCTGACTGTGCCACAGTGTGGAATCAACAAATATCAATTGCAAGGGGATGAATATTATTTGGATCAGATCCTGAACATTGCTGGAATATAGAAATAATGTTACAAGTAACAACAACATTCTACATGCATGTGGGTCATGCTTGACAAATGTGAAACCAGACGCGGGTTATTACAAACACAACACTATAATGTTTGGGCCATGATGTAAGTTGTAAGTTTCATATTTAACATATATTAATATAATCATTTAGAGACATAAAATAGTGACATTCATTTACAAATTATTTATTAGGAAATTGATAACATTCTGACCTACTTACTTTTCAAAACAGAAAGTAGATCTTGAACATTGGACTGCATATTACATACCAGTAAATTAAGATTTTTACAAAGTTTAGAATGAATAAGAATGGTCAATAGATAAACATAGCCTAAGTTTTAATGTATAATATATCAATATTGATTTAAATGAAATGTAAAGAGATTATTGGGTCAGTTGCATAACAGTGTTGTATCTCCAATACCACTCATAATCAATATAAGAACAGTTTTTGGTAACTAACACCAACACAATAAGGCAAAGGTAGAGGGGTTGTGTGTGGGATTGTTGGGGGTGGGCTGCAGAGGATCCCCCCCACCCCCAATGTTTAAAGTAGTAGATGGTGTCAAAAATATACCCCCCCCCCCCCCCCCCCCCCCTTAAAAACAACAACCAAACCTCAAAACAACAACAACCAAAAAAAACATAAAACTTTAATTAATATAGATGAAACTGTATCTTAGCAGTTATTTTTAAAAAAAGTTCACAAGTAAAACATAAATCAAGAAATAATGTCTAAATAAAATCTAAATATTAAAGGTGTACCATGAACATAAGTTTTCTGATTGTGAAAATCTCCTTTATCTGATCATGGACAATATCCTTCTGAATGAATCTTCTTTGGTAAACATTTGTATCGATATAAAACTTAAAGATTATTAAACACTCCTATTACTATGTAGGGATATATGGATAATTAGTTCTATAACAGCTGTTACCATGTAACCAACACAATTAAACTGGTAACCATGTAACACACCAAACAGTACTGACAATCTACACCATTTCCCTCTACATTATTTACATCACTGAACCCATGATCAGAGGGTTGTGGGTTCAATCCTCTGCCACAGCTATGTGTTGTTGTGTCCTTGAGCAAACCACTTTTTTCACATATGCTTAGTACTGTTTCTACTCAGGAAGACTTTGAGCATGATTTGTCTAAGATGCAATATCTTGTTTCACAATCGAAGTATAATAAATAACTTTTAAACTATCATTTTCCTGGTAACCAACAAAATAAACGCAACTAGACCTATCACTGTAGTGATGAATACCCCCGAACGCCACCATGACAGAAAATGGTTAACCATTGTATGAAGTTTTATTGAATTATATCCAACAGTTTAAAAGTTATGCTCCAGACAAAAAAAATTCTTAATAAAAGAGAATGTTATGGATTGAGTTGTTTGTATTGTTAATTTTTTTATGGTTTTGTTCAAATTAAAAACGGTCTTTTTAATTATTGTGCAGTGTACAAGCTTTCATGGCAATCAATAAATGTTATACTTTTTCGAGTTATGTTGAGGGACAACAATTTTATGGATAAGAAACAAACAAGAGCACTAGGAATACAATATCGAACCTGCTTTGCTCGAACTCCATGTATTCATCAACTTGGTTCTTTCATGAACTTTATTGAACTGTTATCACTGATGGCTTTAAAAGTACTTTAAAGGTACTGCACCAGACAAGGGAAATATATCAAAGGGCAATAACTCTGTAATTAGCAAGAATAGAGTTATGTTTCCTGTACACTGCACTTCCTGTCATTATATTCTACCATTGTATGAAGTTTGATGAAATTCCATCCAGTACTTTAAAAGTAATGCTCCGGACAAGGGAAATATATCAAAGGGCAATAACTCTGTAATTAGCAAGAATAGAGTTATGTTTCTTGTACACTGCACTTCCTCTCATTATATTCTACCATTGTATGAAGCTTGATGAAATTCCATCAGGTACTTTTCAAGTCATGCTCCGGACAAGAAAAAATATCAAAGGGCAATAACTCTGTAATTAGCAATAATAGTTATGTTTCTTGTACACTGCACTTTCTCTCATTATATTCTACCATTGTATGAAGTTTGATGAAATTCCATCCAGTACTTTAAAAGTAATGCTCCAGAAAAGGGAAATATATCAAAGGGCAATAACTCTGTAATTAGCAAGAATAGAGTTATGTTTCTTGTACACTGCACTTCCTGTCATTATATTCTACCATTGTATGAAGTTTGATGAAATTCCATCTAGTACTTTAAAAGTAATGCTCCGGACAAGGGAAATATATCAAAGGGCAATAACTCTGTAATTAGCAAGAATAGAGTTATGTTTCCTGTACACTGCACTTCCTCTCATTATATTCTACCATTGTATGAAGCTTGATGAAATTCCATCTGGTACTTTTCAAGTTATGCTCCGGACAAGAAAATATACCAAAGGGAAATATATCAAAGGACAATAACTCTGTAATTAGCAAGAATAGAGTTATGTTTCCTGTACACTGCACTTCCTCTCATTATATTCTACCATTGTATGAAGCTTGATGAAATTCCATCTGGTACTTTTCAAGTTATGCTCCGGACAAGAAAAAATATCAAAGGGCAATAACTCTGTAATTAGCAAGAATAGAGTTATGTTTCTTGTACACTGCACTTCCTCTCATTATATTCAACCATTGTATGACGTTTGATGAAATTCCATCCAGTACTTTTCAAGTGATGCTCCGGACAAGGAAAATTGCAAAGGACAGACCGACAGACCGACCTCAGGGTGACTCCAGTATACCCCCTCAAAACTTTGTTTGTCGGGGGTATAATTAACATTATATTACCAATCACCATGTAACCACTACAACTGATAACCAACCAAATACATGTAATATATATCTAAACAATTAATATAACTTATAAAACAATATAACCCTATACAGCTGAAATTGGATTACTATAAGAACTGAAGTCATTTCTGTTCATTTCAGAAAATTATGAAAGCAAGTCCAATTCCTAATCAAGGCTCATTCCAGGAGAGACAGAAGACTTAATGAGGAAAAAAGACGGTGACAAGAACCCTACACCAGTACAATGGAGTTGTCTGCCTTATACGCCACAGTTATATTTGTCATGTGCCAGTGTCTCACTGCAGAAGAAATTTCTAGTCAGAAATGCTCTCCAGCCAATGAAAGTAAAGAAGGTTGTACAAGCACAGGGTCAGAATACAAACATGAAGCCTACAATGTGCCAGAATGTGAAATGTCTGACAAAACCAGCCTCAGCTGTACTGGAGCTATACCAAAATCCATCCCCGAGCACGTGTCGTCCGTGTTTCTCAGCAATGTGATCACGTGGTTCACAGCATCCACATGCCTATTTTGTGATTCATCCTGGGGTTCTCTGTCTGTATTAAAGATTAATGAGACAAAAGCAAACGGTAAAATTCCTAACAACTCGTTTGTGGGCCTTCATTCCTTAAAACTCCTACATGTTCAAATAAGAAAGGGTTTGACACTTGACGTGCTGACATTTGCTGGATTAGAGAGTGTTCACACGCTGCGACTTTATAAATGCTACTATCTCTTGTTTTCTAATGTATTGCAGGCTTTAAGAAACAAGACTGTGTTACCCAATCTATTACATCTCTCACTAGAGGAATTATCCATGTACCAGTCATTAACACCAAAACTTGTTTTAGATAAGAAAGCATTAGATGTTTTATCATTGAGACCAATTTCAGAGATAAATCTGAGCAGCATAACAACTCTAATAATAGACATGACGGAGATGTCAATATTGTGTAATAGCTTGCACACTATGAATCTTTCATTCACATTGTACAAATTTGACCATGGCCAAAACATCAGCTGCCCAGGTTTGCGAGTACTAGACTTAAGTGGTGCAACCACAGCTAAAGCGAGAAAATACAACAATGACATCCACTTGCCGAATATCAAATATATCTTCGGGCGTACAGATTTTTACAAGAATTTAACACACTTATATCTATCAAACATGGCAAAATTCTTGAAGAGAGATTATCATGCCTATATTTATAACAGCGAAGTAACAAGTTCTGGGCCGCTTTCTTTGAAATTTGCAGATTTATCGAGTAACTCTGTCAAGCATCTTGACGTCAGTCTAATAACAACAGCTCCACTGGAAGAAATCAACTTATCTCGAAATGAAATGGAATATCTAGGACAAAGAACACTGAATTCCTTTGCAAAGTATCTCAAGCGTGTCAATCTTTCAAATAATTTACTGTATAAAATGGAGAAAAAAAATATTACCAATTTTGAATTACTTTTCCAAAAACTCACATCTCTTACCCATTTAGATTTATCATCTAATACTATATCTGTTATACCAACTTTCATGTTTGTAGAAAATGTCAACCTTGTAATGCTGGATCTGTCAGACAATAAGCTAGAACACATTTCATTTGACACCAGCTCCCTGGTCGGGCTCAAAATGCTCAACCTTCGCAATAATTTAATCCTGTATTTGCAGACTGCAGAAATAAGCCCACTACAAGCTTTATATGACAAACAAGTGGATGCAGGAACTGAAGCACATTTTCTAAATATTGATTTCCATGACAACCCACTAATGTGTCAATGTGAAGCCCTAACATTTGGATCATGGCTGGTAACCAGTCAGATATTTCAAAATGGTTCCAACTACTTGTGTGTTTTTGAAAATGGACGTGGTATTATTGATGAAGACATGATAACATCTATACAGTATCTGTGTGATGAGCCTAGAAGGCACTTCAAATATATTCTCACTGTTTCCTCAACATCAGCTATTGGCTTTCTAACACTACTTGTACTTATTCTGAAAATAAGGCGGAAACAGACAATCAGAAGACAGCAACAACAGCTTGAGGCATGTGTAAGAAAGATTGAAAATGATGAAATGGACTACAAATTCCTTGCTTTTCTTTCCTTCAGCTCAGATGATGAAGCATTTGTCAGAAAATATGCACTCAATCAACTAAACAGCACATTACAAGACATGACAAACACGGAGAGGAGACTGGTGTGCACCGGTGGGGCTGATTTTCAACCTGGTTTCTCAATACAACAACAGATAGAGAAATCAATGGAACAGTCGGCTGTACTAGTGGCAGTTATCTCCAACAGCTTCTGTCAAAGCTACTGGTGCAAGGAGGAAATCCAACATGCAAAATATTCAGGGAAGCCAGTGATACTGTTGTTCAGGGAAATGGTCGACTACTCAGATATGGGTCCCATAATTCAGCATTTCTTCGACACAAATGTGCGAGCCAAATGGGTGTTCCAAGATGGGGAGTACCATCTGGAACCTAGTTGGGAGATTGTGTGTGAAAGTGTTATTCGATTTTTAGATAAAATATAGAAAGAACTATATGTTATCTATATGTGTTATATATTGTCATAAATATATAAAATTTATTCATAAAATTTATTATAATAATGTGGAATAAAACAAAGGTTTGACCAATGAATCACAACGTATATGCCATATCAGAACAGTTTTAAAAACAATGTTTTAATATTAATTTATTTTAGCTTGATTGGGAAGTAAGCTCAGAGCGTATAATGACATGCTTTCTAGTTCACTTCCTGGGTAGAACCAGCACTGTTTGTTGTTTTTGGAGAGGTCATATGATTAAGCTGGGGATTAAACGTGCAACCTTGTGTGTGATCGCAACACACTATTTACTTCACTACCGCTCCTGCTTAAAAAAGGGGCTGGCAATACAAGTGATCATCAGTATTTTACACTGTAACTTGAGAGGTGAACTGTTTTTTTATGTTTTTGATTTGGTTTAATGCCATTGAACACATACTAGATAATACATGGCATCCTATAGATATGAAGGTGAACAATATATTTAATATGCCATAATATACAACAGAAGTTACAAAAAAATCTTGTTTTGGAATTTCAAATGTCAATAACTCATCCTCTAGCAGTCACATAAAATTATATTGAAATCAGTATGTATAAGATTTATTGTCCCTTTATCATTACATGAAGAATGACAATATCAGATAAACAATTAAGTTTTTTTAGTGATTACGATACTTAATTATGTGATTTTTCGACAATTCAAGAGCTATAATTCAGACAATAATTAACAGATTTGGTCAGTTCAAGGGCTATAATTCAGACAATAATTAACAGATTTGGTCAGTTCAAGGGCTATAATTCAGACAATAATTAACAGATTTGGTCAGTTCAAGGACTATAATTCAGACAATAATTAACAGATTTGGTCAGTTCAAAGACTGTAATTCAGACAATAATTAACAGATTTGGTCAGTTCAAGAAATATCTGAGATCTTATTAAGAAAAACGTTTTCATACAACTGCAGTTTGTTAAGGTCCAGTTAATCTTTGTTCTCACTTCATGAGAATAAACTGGCCCAAAATGTTGCTAGACGTTTAATAGAAAAAGGATAATAACAAAAGCTAACATTGAGTTATGTTTAACTTTTTAAACCTTATCTATTTCATAATTCCAAGTATTAACATCTTTAACAAATCACTCTTGAAGTTTTCCTGGGCAGAACCAGTACTAAGTATATGCAGATAAAATGTCTTTCATTAAGAACGCCACACATAGCTCTGGTGGGCAACTAGACCAAGAAAAGTTAAATAATGTATTTTTGACAATCTATTGACTCTAATGTGAAATATACTGTCAAACTGCAAGCAGACATAGTATCCTTATATATGCCAGCTGTATAAACAGTACCAGTGAAGGAGTACATTAATTTTGTGTTTTTTTTAATCCTAAAATATTACAATCAGTTACTGTAAAGAACAGTAACGCGTCTGACTATCACTCCAGGGGCGAGAGTTTGAATCCCCGCCTGGCAACAGTCTGCGTGATGACAGATATACAACATTGTGTTGTGTCTCATTATCATTTGTCTCTCACCACTGATTCAAGTGGGAAATTTATCAGTTACTTTCAGAGATGGGGTGTGCTCGAGTATATTCACTCAATCAATATTATAAAATCAATGGCCTGAAAGGCGTGAGGGAAGGCTCGCTGCTTGTGTTAATTCAAAAATGTACGTTCGGAAATTGGAAAACTTAGTTAGATTTCTGATATGTTAAGTAAGAAAGCAATTCATTGGATTTAGAAAAGAATGCGGTGTGTTTGATATTTCTTTTGTGAATCTGTATAAATAATCTCCTGCATACAATACAGAGTCCATATCAATACTTTACCAACAGTACCTATCAAGCGGTTTTAATAATGCATTTGCAAAAAATGCTAAAAAACATGGTACACACTGTCTTCCCTGTGAAAATTGACCGAATATTTGATGATCCTGGTGAAAATTTCCATTTACAGGAAATTTTGTAAACTGGTAACATGGTGGTCCAAGATTCCTTTCCACATCTCCACATAAAATTTATCAACGTAAACAACCTATATGAAAGCTTGACAAACAAACCTTCATATTCTGACGTTTGACTTTCTGATAGAGTATTGATCGACACATGCTTCCCAGAAAAACTATCAATTTTACATCTCCACTGCTCAATAACTATCCCCATTATTTCATAAAAAAAAAATGTACTGGTTTAAAGTGCCTTTTAATAATGTGCAAACAACCACCAACAATGAATGAATTATTGTTTATTTAAAAAATAGTTAAATTCTTAAAAAAACACAAATATACAATTCAAATGGGTCATCTGAACTCTTAACTTGTCTAACTCCTCAAGCAAGAATTTCAACGATTCAGCTACAGATATAAATTATGTTTTAACTTCATCCCCAGATTTTGTTTTTCCATGAATCATCTCCAGTCTGGCAATCATATATTTTGTGCTACAACTCCAGTCAGTTTTAATATCTCCAGTTCAATAGTTATAATTTATGGATAACGAAACGCATTCAGCACAAAATGTTCCTGATTGTCTGAGAATATATAGGACACATATCCATAACTCTTTGTCCAGAACAAAACAAACATAACCTACTTATAGATTTACGTGTATATTAACTTTAGTTATGTTCGATTCTCATATGTTTTCAATCAACAATATAAATTATCAATTAAGAGCATTATAAACATCTTTGCGTGACCTAGATTTAATCAATCTAAAAATACAACACAGAAACACAACAAACATAACGGTCGGATGACCTAATTGAAAGTTAACCATGTTCGTCTGTTCATCAACATCAAAACACTGCTTGCATAAGATGACAGATTGGCACGTTTTTCTATCAACAACAAAAATAGCCCCGAACCTAATTTCTATATTTTACTATCAAAATTAAAAGAGGACAATCTGTAGTGAATAAAATTACACTAACAATCACTATTTACTCAAACTACCCAGTTATTATATTGAAAACATGTCAATATATCACCCCGTTAATGATTACACCTGATTACAGTCGAATGGTGTTAGAGATTAACCCTCCCCCACACACACACACACCAGATGACGTCACTATGTATAGTAGTGAAAACAATTTTTTGATCAATGAAAATTGCTGCATTTTTAGTGCACAGCGACATTAATGTATTATTCCACATTTTCATAGAAATTGTACGCTTCCCGTATTGTATCTTTGAATATTTGTACAGAAAAAAATCTGCAATAAATAAAAAACTTTGAAGCTTTTGTTGTATAATATGTCCTCTGCTACGGCAAATACATTTTGAAACTTGTGAACTACTTTATCGGTCGGATGAATATGGCGGTTCCTGTCATACGTATCTTGTATAACAGATTGCTAGAGCTGCATGACAGCTATGGAAGTCGGAGCTTTGCTCGCCTTCCAAAAATCGACAAGTCAATTTACATTTTCAGTTTCACCATGTTCGTAATCCAAATAATAACCACTATTTCCACAATACAAACTCAACCCGAATCCATTTAAAAATTGATTCTTATAATATGAACACACTGTCATATGATGCGGATTTGTTTATGTAACAATTCTATTGGGAAATATTAACTATTTAGTTGAATGATTTATTAATAAACTCATTATGAACAAAAATCCTGTCCATAAAGTCATATAAATATCAAACGTTGGTCCAATGTTAAAGGTGAGCACACATACATGCACTTTGCCCACTTTGTTCACTTGCATACAATATTAAGGTCACGAATGGATATATAGAAAAATCAATTTCATACCAAGAATTTTGGTGGTGGTAGTTTCTGTCAACACAAACTGTATAATGACACATTTGATCGGTTCACTCAATATGGCACATGGTTTGATTAACAAAAAGGTTATTTGCGATTTGTACAGCCCTTCCAGATTTTATGTACATATATTACATTAGTATTACATTGTGTAACCAGCCAGGTTAAGAATCTGTCTCAGATCATACTTTTACAATACTAATGTGAAAGTGTCATTATATTTTACATATTTGTTACTGTGCGGCCAACATGATCGCCTACTTTGACAACTTTTGTTGAACACTTTATTGTATCTTACCGTATAAGAATGCTCTCCACAGGTTTCAGCAGCAGCACACAGCAGTATATCTCCGCCCACTCTCGCAGTAAGGGGGCCTTCCACGGAACGCCTTCTTCAGACCGTTTAACTATTGCAGCACGTCTAGAAAACAAACAGGCACCACAGTAAGATGTTAATTTTGTAATCCATCAATATTTTTTTTTTTAACAATTAAAAAAAGATGTAGTTAGAAAATATCAGTCTAATGTTTTTTGTTTTATCAATTTCTACGATCATCTGGTGGTTCATTTATTCACCCTGTAATTGGTGTAAGATGGTTGGAATGGGCCATCCTTCACAATATTTACATATAATAAACATGGATGCTTCATATAAGACATAATGCTTCATATAAGAATGTTTTTTTATCTAGATATTCAAAGCAATGTTTGCCAAGTTTAACACTTTTATTTTTAATCGAGAAATTTGATCAATGTAATTTTTTTGAAAATACATGTACTAACAGTCATGTTGAATTGTCATTCTACTTCTATAAACCTTTGTTCTTAATACAAAATTGTTAAATTTATTGAATAAAGATACCGAATGTACAAGAATTTACTTTGCGGGTTGTTACGCTAACAGAGCTTTGAACATCCCAGCCCAGTACTTTTGTGTAACATTCCATAATGTTAACTGACAAAGTAGGACTTAATTATTGTTAAAATCCATGATCAAATCTCCATCCTAGCAGCATTTTTTCCTTTTTAGTTAATATCCCACATAGCATCTAAAAGAGGTGTTTGTTTAATCAAAATTGCACTTTTTTTGTGTTCAGCACAGCTTTACAATAATTGATTATGATGGTATCTACTTGGAAAAAAATTCCTTTAACTTGATTTCTCAGTGCTGCAACAAAGGATAATTACCTCTGTCAATATTACTCTGAAATCTGATTCATAAAGGGTCTGTTTCACAAATATTTGTAAATTTATAAAACTCTTCAATTTTATTTTTTTTGCAAGATATAAAGTTCAAATTGAAGGAATTTACAATGCTAAGAAAAGTCAACAAACTTTGAGTTAAAAAAGGCAAGATGACTTCAAAGTTTGCATGAAAGCCTTAGAGTTATAAGATTAGGGAAACAGATCCCCTGCCTATATTTTGCTGACCTTCATATACCTATCATAGTGTGTACGTAACCTATTAGGAGAGATATTCATGCAAGCAATCCTGCTAAACTAGTAAGTGCATTCACTCTGTATACAGAAAGGTCCGGGGTTTGAGTCATGGCCTGTCTGCTTATTTTTCTCAACTACATACATACAAATTACAAGTGAAATAAACAGGTTTGCAAGTGATAACTTGAAAAAAAAGTAAATAAATATTTCTTTACTATATAGTAGTTACAAAGTTATAACACTCCTAAACATCCATTACTCACTTCTTATCTGCCTTCGGCCCACGTTGTGGGA